>CAJNRD030001114.1:4013527-4037341 GCA_905319865.3 Cotesia congregata
TTACGCTTCGGTGTTTTTCTTTTAATTGTTTTACGCTTAGTAATAGGTTTTTCTTTTTTAATACCGAAACGTCTTTTCAACTTCATGATTTTATTCACACTCCAAGCAGCAGCTTTTTCACTAATAGCAGCGTCTCTTGCTTGAAATCGTTGCCACGCTTTCTCAGCAAGGATTTTATCAGCCTCGTGACGGGCTTCCAAATTTTCACGATTTTTTGAGTAAGCTATATCGTGTTCCTTACACGCAGCGTCCAAAGGATTTATACCTGAATCTCCTCGAGCTAACCTCTTGGCTAACTTTGTACCTGGACCACAGTACTGATATCCTGGTATGTGAAGTTCAAGTGGGAGTTTGTTGATTATATGGTTGATAATACCTTTACCACGTCTGCTCTCAGACATGACACATCCAAGACTGACTTGGTGATCTATATAAGCCTGTATTTATACCTCTGAGCCTCAGAATTTATTGAGCAGTCATGGAGTTTAAGAAACCAAGAGCTCAGTTACCAGTTATCAACTTTGATCAAATTGTTAACTGGTAACTGAGCTCTTGGTTTTTTAAACTCCATGACTGCTCAATTAATTCTGAGGCTCAGAGGTATAAATACAGGCTTATATAGATCACCAAGTCAGTCTTTGATGTGTCATATCTGAGAGCAGACGTGGTAAAGGTATTATCAACCATATAATCAACAAACTCCCACTTGAACTTCACATACCAGGATATCAGTACTGTGGTCCAGGTACAAAGTTAGCCAAGAGGTTAGCTCGAGGTGATTCAGGTATAAATCCTTTGGACGCTGCGTGTAAGGAACACGATATAGCTTACTCAAAAAATCGTGAAAATTTGGAAGCCCGTCACGAGGCTGATAAAATCCTTGCTGAGAAAGCGTGGCAACGATTTCAAGCGCGAGACGCTGCTATTGGTGAAAAAGCTGCTGCTTGGAGTGTAAATAAAATCATGAAGTTGAAAAGACGTTTCGGTATGGGTCTTAAAAAAGAAAAACCTATTACCAAGCGTAAGACAATTAAAAGAAAAACAATGAAGCGTAAGACAGTTGTTAAAAGAAAGACAGCGAAGAGAAAAACAACGAAGCGAAAAACAACAAAGTGTAAGATGACCAAACGCAAGACAGTTAAAAGAAAGACAACCAAGACTTCTAAGAAGAAGGATGTTGCTTTGAGACAGATTGTCGATGAAGCTAAAAAGTCCATGCAGCCTGGTGGAGATCCAGTTAAAACAGCTCTTGAAGGTGCTCGCAAGGCTGTCAAGAAGGCTGGTGGGAAGAAAAACGTTCGATTGCCTCGTATTCTACCAGTTCCGTCAAAGATTGGCGGAGTACTTCCATTCTTGATTCCCCTGTTCGCAGGGTTATCAGCTGTTGGCGCTCTGACAGGTGGAGCTGCAGGTGTTGCAAAAGCTGTGAACGATGCAAGTGCAGCTAAAAATCAACTTGTTGAAAAGAAACGTCACAACTTGAAGATGGAGGAAATAGCTGTAGGTAGAGGATTATACCTCAAACCTTACCGCAGTGGTATGGGACTCTATCTGAAACCATACCCAGAGGGAGCTGGCTGCAAGAAGTCAAAAAACCAATAGAGCTACCACATCGAGCACTGACTAACATCGATTTATTAAAATATGCCAAGCTGCTTAAAATACCAAATTTTCGTGGAGTTTTTATGAGAAATGATTTACCAAAATCTGGACCTAAGACAAATGAAACAGCAATAGTAAATTTGGATGATAAACTTGAACGTGGGACTCACTGGGTTGCATACAAGAAAAATCATGATCAAGTAATTTACTTTGACAGTTTTGGTAATCTGCAACCTCCACAAGACTTGATGGAATATCTCGATGTTGGTAGCGTAAAGTACAATCATAAGAGATATCAAGACTTTGATACAATCATATGTGGACATTTGTGTTTAAAATTCCTGACTGGACAACTATAAATTGAAGTGACTCGGGACTATAAGCGTCAGTCATGGCAGAGTCTTTCACCTTGACACTATCTGGAAATTCCTCCATACTGGAGGCAAATTATTTTCCACCGATTGAGCTATTACCAACAAAAAATTATGTACTTGGACTTGTTAAGCTCCTAACATTTAATTCAATACCAAATATTGATGATGGTGCTAATAAATTCTATGTGTCATCAAAAAGATCCAAGAGAAGTACAATCAAGAGATTTCAAGAAATAACTATACCAACAGGAAGTTATGAAATTAAAGATATCGAAACTTATATAAACAAGACATTGCCTGAACTGAGTTTTACTTTAAAAGCAAACAACAATGAGTTGAAGAGTGAAATAAAATGTGATCAGCTTATAAATTTTGAACCTGAAGATTCCATTGGATCATTACTTGGATTTACCAAACGTATGCTTGAACCTAACAAGGCACATAAATCTGATTTACCAGTCAAAATATTAAAAATCAATGCTCTCAGAGTCGAGTGTAATATAACTACTGGATCATACATCAATGGTGAGAAGAATCACACAATCCATGAATTTTTCCCGAGGGTTCCAGCAGGATATAAAATAGTGGAAGTGCCAACAAACATCATTTACTTACCAGTCGCCGTACGAGCAATACATAACTTGAGACTCCGCATTGTTGATCAAGACGGGAGAATAGCAAATTTCCGTGGCGAGACTATAACGATAAGACTACATATAAAGAGCCTGTAATGGGAATCGTATTTGAGACAAAGACTGGTAATGGGTATAAAAGGATTGCAGCATGTCCAAAGATTATCAGTCATCATCGAGCTTTGAAAGTGTTGACACGTCAGAACGCAGAGTTCCTAAAAAGTCTAGGATTAAAATTACGTGGAAAATTCACAAAATAAAAATAAATTTTTGTTGTCTAGCTTGTGTGATACCATGGCGGAAATCTTAGACATAAAAAAATCGATTATTTTTGATGAGTCTATTGCACACTGTGAAGCACATTCACACCTGCCATACACATCATCAACATTTAACAACAGTGATGAAATTAGGATTGCTGTTCAGCATCAAGATCTGTGTTTGCTCCCAAGCAAGAGCACATTACACTTTTATGGAAGAATGAGGAAAGCTGATGGTACAGCTGTGACTGCTACTACAAAGATGGTCAACATGGCTGTTTGTCATATGTTTGAAGAGATACGTTATGAGCTGAATGGTGTAGAAATTGACAGATGTAAGAATGTAGGCATTACCAGTGTTATGAAAGGATATGCTTCTCTGAGTCCAGGACAGCAAAATATTCTGGAAAATGCCGGTTGGATAGTTAATGATGATAACAACAAGTTGACTGATAATAGTGGCTACTTTGATGTCTCAGTACCACTGAGTTTCATCCTCGGATTTGCTGAAGATTATCAACGAATTATCGTGAATGCCAAGCATGAATTGATACTGATCAGATCAAATACTGATCAAAATGCTTATGTTGTTACAGCTGCAGCACCTGACAATGTTACAATTACAATTCAAAAAATTGAATGGATTGTACCGTATATAACAATGTCTGACAAGCAAAAAATTGAGGTGTTGAATTACATTACCTCTGATCCAGCTATCCCAATCAGTTTCCGGACTTGGGAACTGTATGAGTATCCACTGCTACCAGCTACTTCCAAGCATATTTGGGTAATCAAAACAACAAGTCAGCTCGAGAAACCTCGTTTTGTCATCCTTGGATTTCAAACAGAAAAAAAGAATCAACTGAATGAAAATGCAAGCGAGTTTGACCACTGCAACATAAGAGATATTAAGCTCTTTTTGAACTCTCAGAGTTATCCATATGGAAATTTAAACCTCAACATTGCGCATAATCAGTATGCCTTGATGTATGACATGTACACAAATTTTCAAAGTGCTTACTATGGAAAAGAAGCTGAACCGCTATTGGCTAAGAAAAATTTTCTGAGTACAGCACCTCTGTATATAATTGACTGCTCTAAGCAGAACGAGTCAATCAAGTCTGGGCCTGTGGATATACGTCTAGAGTTTGAATCGTCAGCACAGTTTCCAAATCAAACTGCTGCTTACTGTTTAATCATACACGACCGAATAGTTGAGTACAATCCAATCAGCAGCACTGTAAGAAAACTTACTTAATGGTGCAGTTTGATCCTAACCCTACCATACATTACATGTATGTGTGGGACTTTGCATCCAGACAAGCGAGGAAAGGTCCATGGGAGCAAGCAGCAAGAGATAGAGAACGATTTCGCCGACGAATACAAGAATTAAATAAAATTATTGAACCTGTATTGTTTAAAAAACTAAATGTAATGAAAAATAATTAATAAAAACACAATTTATTTATAATTCAATGATTATTTATTTATAAAACCTTACTAAAATAATTATTTAAGATACATTAGTTCATATAAGAAGATTTAACATTATTACATTCACAGCAGTTCTTCTTCAATGGATAAGGACCGTCAAGAACATCATTATACATAGTCTTATAATGCTCTGTACATCTTGTGTAATTGATGAATCTCGAGTCCATCTTCATGTGATGAGGTAGCTTTGACCATATAGCATCAATTTCGTGCTTTGTGAATTGAAGTATAAAAGATTCATCTAAACAGGCAATATCTTGTGGATCCATCTTGACTAAAGACTGGAGCTGATAAAAAAGCTGTAATGATTTTTTCAGCGATGGACTTAGACCCCAACAGCTGAGAAACCAGCGTTTCATTCTCTGAACTGTTTCGTAGGCACAAGCATAATTGCTTTTCCTTGAGTGATTTTTCTTCAGGAGACACGGTTGAATAGGATCAAAATCTTCAAGATGGTTAATAAATCTCATCTTTGATAAATCAATTATTTCTAACGAATAATTCAGGGTTTTTTCAAGCCAATGTTTTTTTTCCTCACCCAAAACATAAACGTATGTTTTGTGCTTGAGAGTCTCTCGCAGCACTTCTTCGAGTTCGTTATAGAAGAATGATCCTTCATCCCATCTGATGCCATGGTTTCTCAACAAAAAGTCTTTGCTCTCCAAGACTATGAATTCGTTGGTATATTCTGTTGGTGACTCGAAAGTTGCTAGCGCAGCAGAACTTAAAAAATCCACTTGATTACTGAGCGAAATAACAGCGAGCTCTTTGACAATAAAAGATCCATCAAGTGTATAGAAGCCTTCGAAATCAATAAAAATCTCCATCTTCTCGACTTGAGTGCACAAGATGATAACCAAAAACTGAATGATGGTCTCGTGATCATGAGCCGATTTTATATCGTTAATCCCCACCACCATAAAAGATGAAAAAAAGTAGGAGTAAATTGGACATAAAGGATTTCATCAGCCATTGCGTCAGAAAATGACGTCATTAACAAGTTAGGACTTGTTTACAGAAAAAAAAAGCTGACGAAATCGTGAGATGAAATGGCTGATGAAATCGCTGGGGCTAAAAGGGTGACGTAATCGCGGGATAAAATGGCTAACGAAATCGCGGGATAAAAAGGTTGTAGTCAAAATGGCGACTACGAGATGGCGGGGCAAGGGGTGACGCAGTCGCGGGAAAATGGCGGAAATTCAAAAATCGGCTACCAGATGGCTGATTAAAAAGGGGCGGGAAATAAAAATTCAAATTATCGGCTACCAGATGGCGGATCAAAAAGGTTGATAAAAAAGGGCTGAAAATATGGTCAAATGATAAAAAAAGGGTTGAAAATATGGTCGGTAATTTAGCATGGACACGAACCACTCAGGTGGTAACTGATCTGTTTTACCGACGGAGCTAGGCCCCCCCTTGTCCCTCTACTCAGCTTCCGCGTTTTCAGGGTTAATGTTAACAGGTTCCTCGTTTCCAGGGTTCATGTCGCCAGCTTCGCCGTCATCACGGTTCATGTTAACAGGCTCACCCTCACTAGGGTTAATGTTAACAGGTTCCTCAACTCCAGAATTCATGTCGCCACAGGCACCATGTTTCCAGGAACTACATCAGCAGGCCGGGCAGCGGCAATATGCTCCTGAATTCCAACAGGCTGGACAACACGTTGTATTTGACCATGATTAATTATTACCGCACCGTCATGACGCATATGAAGAGCTATAACATACGATAATAAAAATAGAAATGTCTTTTCAAAGACTTCCTTGATAACTCCAAATATGACGTCTTAAAGACCTTATTTTTCGGAACTCTTAATTAAGAAGTCTTTAAGAAGTTTTTTTTTTTTAAGTTCTATAAGACATCACAGATATGAGCTCTTTGAGAAGTCTTTTTTCCGACTTCGTAAGAGGTCAAAAAATGAGCTGTTTAAGAGGTCTTTTTTTATACTTTCCAAGACATCAGAAATATGAGCTCTTTAAGAGTTTTTTTTTTTCTGACTTCGTAAGACATCAATAATAGGAGCTCTTGAATAGGTTTTTTTTTTCTGATTTTGTACTTCGTCAAAATATGGGACTTAGAAAAATTTTTTTCACGTTATTAAAGAATTTTTAAAATGATAAAAAAATAAAAATAATCGCATTCGAGTGAACTCATTTCGCTGTGTATTTATTTTTGTATTATAAAAATATTATCGTAAATAGCAAAACGTTCAGTGATTCTACTTATTAAAAATTAAATCGATAATTATCGATAATTAAATCGAAAGGTATTTTTTTTTTATTTTTGGGTAGAAAAGTTGATATCAAGTTATTTATCGTTGCTATAAGTCGTTTGTAATCTTATGTGAACATAAGAGCTTATGTAGAAAAAAAAAATTAACTATCTTATTAGGAGCAGCTAGCCAAGGCAGACCAGGGGACACCACATCACTGAAGTTAAGACGCATTGGTCATGATAAATACTTGGATGGGAGACCGCTAGTAAATTCGTATTCTGCGAGCGATACCATTTTTTTTTTTTTAATTTTGAAGAAAATATATTTTAATGTACTTGATTGTCTTCAATTTAAGCAGCTCTTTTTTAATATTAATTACAATTAAAACTGAAAATGTCTCCTCTATAAACTATTTTTTTCTGGAGTCAGAAAGGGCTCTTAATTCTGACTTCTTGAAGAACTCTTTTTTTGAAGTCAGAAAAAAGAGCTCTTTAAGAACTCTCTCTATGAAGTCCTGATTCACTCTTTAGGTGGCGCATTGGACGTCCTCAAAACGTCTTGGAGACCTCATTTTGATCAAAATTCTGACGTCTAAATCTTAAATAAGAGTTCTTTGAGAACTGTAAAAGACGTCATATTGTTATCTGGGATGTCAAGACCCCGATTCCAAAATCCAAGAGCTTAACAGAGAAATTTTTAAGCTCAAAGAAGAAAATAGAAGATTAAAGGAGCAGGTATCAGTTATAGAGTTCAAGAACAAAAAATCGATAAAATTAATTTGGAAAGGCAAAGAGTGTCTTTAGATAATCATCGATTAAGAAGTGAACTCTTTAAGTTACAAAACAAAGAAGAAGAAGAAGTTAAGGTTATTGTTGACAACAATGATATAGATAATGATGATGAGGAAGATTTATAATAATGTTAAGTATTTAAATATTTTATTCTAACTAATGAGATTAATCATTGATGATAGTAATTTAAGGTATTATGAGTTCAAAGTTTTTTTTTTTATAAAAGTTGAGACTGATATTCTATTAAGTATTTAAATAATTTATTCTAAATAATGTGATTAATTATTGATGATAGTAATTTAAGGTATAGTGAGTTGAAAGTTCTACATAAATTTTATAATAATATTAAGTATTTATGTTCAATTATTGATGATAGTATTTGTGTTCAATTATTGATGATAGTATTTTGAGCTTTTATTTTATGTGCTTAAGTTCTGTAGAAATTTTATAACAGTTGAGACTGATATTCTATTAAGTATTTAAATAATTTATTCTAAATAATGTGATTAATTATTGATGATAGTAATTTAAGGTATAGTGAGTTGAAAGTTCTATATAAATTTTATAATAATATTAAGTATTTAAATATTTTATTCTAACTAATGAGATTAATCATTGATGATAGTAATTTGAGCTTTTATTTTATGTGCTTAAGTTCTGTAGAAATTTTATAAGAGTTGAGACCAATATAATATTAAAGATTTGTGATCTAATTGATATGTTAAATTACTTGTAATAAAAATATTTTTTTTAATTATAATATTGTTATGAATTTAAATTATTCAGTAAACTAACAGCTAATTTTTCAATTTATACAGAAATTAAATTGGGTATGGAAATGTTGAATTATTTTTAGATTGAAAAATAGACAATAAATGAAAAAAAAATTAAGTAGTAACTATAAGTATTTAATTCTTCAAAATATGTAGATACAATATTTTTTACTTATTATCATTATGTAGAAACATCTTCATTAATAAATTCAAACTTATTGTACTTTCCACCATAGTAGCACAGGAAGAGATGATTGTCAAGTGCTAAAATTCATTTAAGTTGAGAAGAGTCTGTTCATCTTTCAGCAAGTGAACTGTTCTGGTTGGTAAATAAATATTGAATTCATCATTTAAAGTTGCCACAATTCTGGTTCCATATTGAGTTGAAATTAATTTTAACGCTTTAATTTTATAATTCTCATTCAAGTTGAGTTCTTTCATTTTTTTAACTGGTAAAATTTCAACCAAGTTATTAACATCATTGATTTTTGAAAGATCCATATTTTTCTTACCTCAGAATGGGATTGATGAGAATTTCAGTGTTGCGGTGCACAGAATAATATAAAAAATGACAGAACAAGATAGAATTTTTCACTACCTTCCGTGACAAGAACTCAGCACATACTAAATGCAACGAGCTCGACACTGAAGAGCTCAAAAGCCCCCCACCACCACCACTTAAAAAACAAAAGACGTTTAGACCAGTTGAATGACGTCAAAAACAGGTTTAGACCTGTCGAATGACCTCGAAAATGACACAGTGTATAGAAAAAAATCATTCTGTAGATGGCAGGGCTTCTCGCAAGTACCAATGGAACATATAGTTTGAATATATAGAAAAATTAAACCATAAAACAGCATGTACAAACCGCCTTAGCTACCAACATAGTAAAATAAAATATGAACCCTGGTAGACAAGCCAATACCAGTTCAGTAAAAAAAGGGGTTGTACACTTAATTTTTGTCATTTTTAAAAAAATTTGCAACTATAGAAATATGAAACAAGCTCGAAAAATAAAAAACGAGCTCAAACAAGGGTCTCAAAATGATCGAAAGAGTGACCACAAAAAGAGTCAATGAAATGGCCGAAAAAAAAGCACCCCAAATATGGTCGAAAAATTGAAAATTTAAATTCCCCGCCAAACCAATATTAGAGATATAATATTTAGGTTTGAATCATTCAAATAATTTATAATTCGATTATGGCTACATCAAAATGTTAAAAAAATCACCCTCTAAAAAATATGAAGTTAGACAAATTACTAATTAAACCGTCGATATTCAAAATTGGTAACTGAATCAGAACTTTAGAAAGTATTAAAAAAATTCGCAAAATTAGTTTCAAAATTTCCCGACAGGTGGCGCATGAGAGCTAAAATTTCTCGCAAGTGAAGAGTTGACTCAAATATTATTAGTTCCCCTAAGAACAAAAATTTGTTTGTCTTACAGAGTTTGTTATTTTTATTTCTACAATTAACGTAAATTGAAAAAACAGAGTAAAATAATTAAGATGACTTGAAATATAGTCTGTTTAAAGATTTTGTTTGAATGATGATTTTTAAATCAAAAATTCGCTTATTGACTCATTAGAAACATTATCAAATGATTTTAGTGATGATTATTAAGTGAAATTAACTCTTAATTTCTGAATCATTTGCAGAATTATAATTAACAAGCAATGATTATTGTAATAGGAACTCAAAACACACATTTTTTGTCCATGGAGACTTCGCAATTTGAGCGGTGTTACTTAGCAATTTTGTATTTTTGAAGTTATACTTCTTTTGGCGCGTTAGGCAAAAATGATGAGGGTAAATTTTTACGATGCGCGCGCACACCGTCACGAAAAACCGACATGATGAAGTTAGCTATAAGTCAACATTTTAGTTTTTCTAAAAAAGGTACCAACAAAGTAAAAAGGACATCTACGTATGTTTGCGTGAGAACTGACAACTGTATTCACAATATTTATTTATTTAAGTGTTTCTGAACCTACCACACGTGTTTTGTATCAGTCCGAATAAAATCCTATTTACTAAAATTGATGGTAGAATGAAGTTAGCTTAGTATCGAAAACATGGACCCTGAATCCTTCTTGGTTAAGATTAAGGCGCGCGCGTAGCGCGCTATTCAAATTTCTAGTATATAAAAATATACATTAATATATATTTTCTCAAAAAACATTATAATATAATATAATAGTTTTTACATATTCCTTTGAATACGTTTATAGAATTTGGGGTTAGTTGACGGTATATATTATTTATGTACATCAAAACTGAAATAAACTTTGAATACGTTTATAGAATTTGGGGTTAGTTGACGGTATATATTATTTATGTACATCATAAACTAAAATAAATTTTCACATTCTTATTTAATGTCTGATAAGTTTATAATTAAATTAATAAATTAATAATAGATACAAATAATAATAATATTTAATTCCGAAAAAATTAAATTATTATAAATATTAAATTTAATTGAATGTTTCTTTCTTAAAGTTAATCTTAAAATTTTTAATAATAAAATTTATCGTCAGATTGTCCCATACACAGTACAACATGACGATAGTATCAAAATAAATTTTAATAAATATTTGGAACACACTAATAAACTTAAACGAATAATCAAATTAATCACAGCGAGAAATAATTTAAAAAAAAAAAACAATTTAAAATAAATTTTTAGAAAGATGAAATTTTTAAAAAGATTTTTATCTTGTTACACCAAAGAAGTATAACTTCTAACGCGTGTACATAAGTACACACACACTTTTTTTAAATTCAATAATAGATAAATTCTATTGCAATTTCAGAAGATTGTATTTCCATATTTTGTTCAGCATTTGAAAGATGTTCAAAAATTGTTTAAGGTCTTCGATGTATTTGTGTATTTCTGTAAGCATTCGGTACTACTTTTTTTAATGTGTTCCCGATTTTTAATTATTCAGTTTCAAATAATCTTAGATTTTGATACGAATATTTCTAATTTGTGTATACCATCTACTTTTTAAACTCAATAAATCGTTAAAATTATAATTATTTCACTCGAATCTGCAAGCTTTACAATGTTTATTATAGTAAATCACAGTAGTACCATTAGAATTCTAATCATTTTTTCAAAGAAAATTAATATCCAGATGTTTTTGTGTAAATTTGTTCCAATTTCTTTTGAAGCATTTTGTTGAATCTTCTCATCGATCCCTGATAATTCAAATTAAATTGTGATAATACATCAACTATTCCAGTGTCATAAAAAAATAGTTCAAAGGAAAAAATAAAGCCGATAAAATTTTGACGTCGTGGTTTTTCGGCTATTTAACAGCTTAGAAATACATTTTCTTTTTTTGGGGTATCAAAAATCATATTGAGTTAAAATTTTCAAGCATAAAAAAAATAATTGCTTAAATATATTCTTTTGAAAATAATAAGCAAAAATTATTCTACATAGTAATGAAAATTAAATTAAATAAAAATTTTCACTTCTAAATTATTTTGACTTCCTAATTCGTCAACCATTTAAAATTCTAAAGTATTATATTAAATTAAAAAAAAATAGTACTAACAAATTCCAATAGGTGGCGCAGAGTCGTCAGAAATTCTCGCTGCTGGAGACTTGAGTTATACTTATATAATCTCCAACCGGAAGAAAATTAATGTGTCTTACAAATTCTTCCATTTCTGTTCTTGTTTATTGATTACTCAAGTTTAAAATATAATTTTGTCTTCAAAATTAACTCTTTAATTTTTAATATGCATGTTTGCAAACTAATATGCATTAGTTTGCATGAAAAGGTTTAATAATTTGTAAAATGGTGACTTGATTACAAGTTCGCTCTTTCATAATCTGTTAAAATATAATTATTTTAATTGATCTGAAAAATCAGTGATTTTTGTCAAATGTTGAAGATATATTCCGCTCTTTTACAGCATGATTTTTTCCAATTCCAGATACATATTTTACTCATCAGTTTCATACTTTTGAATTAACTTCTCTTTCTAATTTGTTCTTCGTGTGGTCAGAGTTTGTTGGAATATTTCTTTTTGATTGCTTTGAAAATAAATAAATTAATTAATTAAATTTCTGACAAATTAATCAAAAAATGAATTTTGTTTCTTTATAATTGTCATTGTAGGATCTTACATATAACTTAAAAAAATTAATGTATATGCTTGTTTAATTTTGATTTATTAAATTTTTCTGACTCCGTTTTTTTTATGCTTTAGATTATTTGAGGATTTAATATCTTCACGTGGTCTTTTCAACGATCGAAATCAGCATATTTTTTTTTGTAAAAAACTTTTATTCGATTTTCAAAAAAGATTTCATTTATGAAATCTTTAGAATTATTTCAGATCACATATTTAGGATAAAAGATTTATTAAATAATTAATAATAGCTAAACTAGCACCCTGCAGTCACTATTTTACAAAAACATTCATAAATCTCATAAATATACCATGATTTTTTTTTTATTATCAAACAAACAATTTCTTTGAATAAACATTAAAAAATCTAACCGAAGTATTAAGAAAAGCTCTCATTTAATATCGCTTACCAAAATTAATTTATTAATCATTAATTGACAAGTTAACAAGCTACCAACTCAATTTCATCCTTTTTCTGTCATATTTAACGAATTTCTAAATAATAACCTTAATTTTGAATTTAGTACCAAAAATCATGAACAGGTGGCGCATAGTCGTCTAAAATTCTCGCTGCAAGAGACTCGAGTTATACTTATATAACCCCCAAATGTAAGAGACATGTAATGTGCTGATTGTAATAATTAAGGCCATTCTAGGAGGGTACCCCCTACTTTTTTTTTTATAATTTTTTATAGTCCGAAGAAAAACCTGAAACTCCCCTAAATTATCCCAGAGATCGTCTGCAAGAATGGTAGCGGTACTTTACTTATTTTTATTTATACCATAGATGAACCTGCAACTATCCTGAATTTTTCTTCAAGTCATTTGCAGGTATTTCAGCGGCACTTCTATAATTTTTTATATTCCGAAGAAGAACCTGAAACTACCCTGAATTATTCCACAGGTCATCTGCAGGAATGATCGCGGCACTTTTGTTTTTTTCTTTTTATGCCACAGAAGAACCTGAAACTATCCTATACTTTTACTTTCTTCCATGTCATTTGCAGGAATTGAAGCGGTACTTTTGCTATTTTTTTTAAACCACAGGAAAGCCTGAAAATGTCCTGTTCACTTCTCTAGGTCATTTAAAAAAATTTCAGCGGTACTTTTATCATTTTTGTATCCCACAAAAGAACCTTACACTTCCTCGAATTAGCTCTCAGATCATTTACAGGGATTTCAGCGGTACTATTATTAATTTTGTATTTCGCAAAAGTACTTGAAACTATCCTAAACCCAGCCTCAGATTATTTGCAGGAATTTTAGCGACACTTATAATTTTTTATAGTCCGAAGAAAAACCTGAAACTCCCCTAAATTATCCCAGAGATCGTCTGCAAGAATGGTAGCGGTACTTTACTTATTTTTATTTATATCACAGATGAGCCGGAAACTATCCTGAATTTTTCTTCAGGTCATTTGCAGGAATTTCAGCGGTACTTCTATAATTTTTTATATTCCAAAGAAGAACCCGAAACTCCTTTAAATTATCCCACAGGTCATTTGCAGGTTTTTCAACGGTACTTTTATCATTATTGTATCCCTCAAAAGAACCTAAAACTATCTCGAATCAGCCCTTAGGTAATTTACAGGGATTTCAGTGGTGCTATTATTAATTTTGTATTCCGCAAAAAGTACTTGGAACTATCTTAAGCCTCAGGTTATTTGCAGGAATTTTCGCGGCGCTTTTATAATTTTTTATATTCCGAAGAAAAACCTGAAACTACTCTGAATTATCTCGTAGATCATTTTCAGGTTTTCAAGGCTTTTTCGGCTACTTTCGATATTTCAATACGTGCCATCAATCGCCCGCTTATAGTTCCTGTCCGTCTCACGAGCGGGACGTTCCTGATGCGGGATTCCTGAGGCATTCCTTAGGAACAAATTTTTTTTACACGGGCGTTCATGATGAATTGTAATTAAAAAATGATGGGTTCCAATGTAAAAGAAACAATAGCAGATGAGCTCCATGCTCCAGCTCGAAAAAAGTATCCACGACGACATGTTGATATACGTGGACTTGATGAAACTTGGCAAGCTAATCTTGTTGATATGAGTGCTTATGCATCAACAAACAATAAACACAAGTTTATACTTACCATTATTGATATTTTTTCAAAATTTGCTTGGGCTGTTTCTTTAAAGACCAAAAATGCTCAAGATGTGTCTAAGCTATGAAATCAGTGCTAAAACAAGGACGAGTTCCTCAAAATCTACATGTGGATCAGGGGAAAGAATTTTACAACAGTGAATTCAAAGCTTTGATGAAGCAACATGGAATCAACATGTACTCAACCTTCAGTAATCTCAAAGCATCAATCTGTGAGCGATTCAACAGGACTCTGAAAAATAAAATGTGGGTAAAGTTTACAACTCGTGGAACTTACAAATGGTTGGATATTCTATCTGATTTGGTTGCTACATATAACAACACAAAGCATCGAACAATCAAAATGAAACCGAAAGATGTTACCATTGCAAATGCCAAAGACTTATTTGTCAACATCTATCAACCGCTGCAGATGAGTCAATCTAAGAAAAAGAAAAAATTCAAGGTTGGAGATAAAGTTCGCATCACAAAATACAAACACATTTTTGAAAAAGGTTACACACCCAATTGGACTACTGAAATTTTTACAATTATTCAAGTAAAAAACACCAATTCAACAACTTACAAACTAATTGATTATCAAAATTAGCCAATCGAAGGTGGATTCTATGAAGAAGAACTCAGCAAAGTGAAATATGCAGACGTCTATCTTGTTGAAAAAGTTATTCGTGAACATGGAAATAAACTGTACGTTAAATGGTCAGGATTTGATAGTAAACATAACAGTTGGATAAATAAAAAAGACTTGTAAATATTTTTAACAATAAATTTTATTCATAACAAAAATATTTTTTCTTGTTTTACAAAATAATAATTTTCCATCCATACCATATATACAATGTTTTTTTTATCGCAAACATTCATACATATACATGTAAGTTTTAATACAAAATTTTTTACTATTAAAAACAAAGTACAATTATTCACAAAAGCCCCAAGGCAATATGTATCAGTTTGGCCTTCAATAAGACATCGCTTGTCATCATTCCAAGATAATGCTAGCTTTGACTGTGCAATAGTGCACACTTTATGTTGTTTGCTCCTAATCAAGTATTGATCTTCTTTGAGATCTTTATGGTTCATTAAACATTCAATGAAATCATTGAACGTAATAGTTTTTAATACACTATGTTTCACGACTTTTGCACGTTTTTTTTCTTTTTTCTTATCATTATCATCATCATTTACTTTGAAGACATACAATTTGCCACGAAGTCCAACAAACTCTGTCATTATTTTGCCATTGTTTTCATCCTTCATTTTACCAAGTACCTTCTTATTAACCTGAGGAATGCCATAGACATTGTTTTCAGGATAATCAGAAGTGTCAAAACGATTAATATCATGTTTAATGTTTTCATAGATGTTTTCAACACAAAAATGATAAATCAGACTGTCTGAGTCTGTGTAAAGGAGTTTTGCTTGGTTAGGAGCAAACGATTTTTTTATGTAATTTTAGTGAAAGTCATAAAGAATGATTTTTGATAAATCTAGAATACAAAAGCCTACATAGATGGGCTTATTGAATGTTACTCTAACTTTGTTCATTTCAATTATTACTAAATTTTCACCAAAAATCGTACAACTGTGAAAGTTTGGTTTTGCAATTAATGATCTCGCACCCCATCGTCCAACCCATGTACCCACTAGCTTAACATTTTTGTGATCCCGAACATTCTCCATGGTTTTACCGAATACAGCATTGTTCATCAATTTATAGAAATTTTTACCAAATTCATCAGTTGATTTTTTACGACATTCTGTGTTTAGATTAATATATGGCTTTAACCATGGAGATTGCTGGAATTCCAAGACTCTGTGAATCTGTCTTACAATCATACCTAGCTGTACACATTGTTTTAAGCTACAGTAATGAATTACATAGTTGTTTTTGTCATGTAATGTTGTAGCTAGTTTTTCACATTTACCATTGGGTGGGAGAAAGTGCTCAGGGCAAAGAGGCAAGTCTTTATGACTCTCATGTAGATGCTTTGGATACTCGAGATCCACTTCCAAGATGTAACCAGTTGGATTATCATGAGTAGTTTGAAGAATAAAATCTAATGATGTATCAACTCATTTAAATGAACCAGTAGGTAAACACTGGCTCATCGCTGCGCCGTACAAGTTATTTACGTCAAAGTACATAATGTATGAATTTTCTTGGTCAGGATTGTATTCATCACCCATAAATGGATTATTAGCGTCAGCATATCTATTTGAGCATTGAGCAACACCGCCTCTAATACCTTTCTCGAAAAATAGCAACATGGCTGGATCATTCAAAAGATCTAAAGAAACTTGAGTATACTTTAACATTGCATCAAAAGCTAAGCCGGGGGCTGTGTAGTAATGCAACTGATCTAAATTATATGTCTTTTTACAAGTTTTACGGAAGTTTTGAAAAATATCAGATAATAATAAAACATCAGTTTTTAAATACAAGTCAGAATACTCGCCCAAAGTCTTAATGTTGAATGTATTCCATACCTTTTGTGCATGTTCATAATCTTTATTGGAAACATTTGAATTACTCAATTTTGAAAGAAATTTATGCTGATCTGGCAATTGAGTGTAATTTAATTTGTCCCAACTGTCAACAAACTCATACGGAAAAATTCCTTTCCGTGTGACTAAAGCAAACTGTTGGGGGTCTGGTATATTATTGCGAGTAATTATCAAATCAGCATCATTGAGATAAGATGCGAATTTTTCGATACTGCTCGCCATAAATCTGAAGGAATCTATAAATCGTAATTGAATAATTGTAGTGGTTGTACCATCTATTACACCAGAATTGTACCATCAACTTTTTTAGTAAAACCAATGAACTTTTCTTTGTTGATGGGTAATAAATAAACTGAACCAGGAAAACATTTAGCTACTGACTCGATTATGAAATGTGAATCATATCCAGAAAGGTTATGGAATACAATCGGAATATTGTGAGACTGTTGGTACAAAATGTTGTATTTTTTGTGAGCTGCACCGCGAAATTTACCAGTCAAGTGACAATGGTCTCTACATTTATCTTTTTGAGCAAGATATTTATTATATATATGACATATAGTAGAATTATTGTATTGAATATTTTCTTCATCAGTAAGAGGAAACATTTTAATTGGATTTTTAATTATTTTACTAACTGAAATAGCTAAAGACTTTAATTGATCCACGAACCACTCAATGCACTTTTCGCTACGATCACATTCAAATCTAGATAAACTATCATCATATGAACAATGAACATAAAAAGCTACACTATGCGGGACATGCTCTTCAGATTCATCAACTTTTGAAACAATTAGACACTATTATGTTGGTAAAATGTCATAAATGGGAGGAGCAAAGAGTGAATATCATGTTCACAGGTGGCGCTAGTTGAATATTCTTCATCAGCATCCAATGGTTGAGGAGAGGGGAGAGGCGTGGCTAAGATATTTTTTCGTTGGAACCAACGTATATTTTTGTTCCAAGAACAATTCTAACGGTACAAGGAGGGTGTGTCTTAAAATTTTGTAAGAACCAACGTACTTGTGGTTCTACGAACGAGTCTAACGGTTTTTAGATAGTGTAACTGAAGCATTTATCAGAATCTCAATGTATATTTTATTCTGGGAACGAGTCTAACGGTTTTAGAGGGCATAATTGAAGCATTTATCAGAATCTTAACGTATATTTCATTCTGGAAACATGTTTGACGGTTTTTTTTTGGTTCTTGGTAATTCAACGTACTTAGGGTTCCTGGAAAAATAAATCATTCTTTTATATCTACTGTAGAATTTTTAGTCAGTCTTAAGCCTACGTTGCTTGCGAGCAGACGTTAACAAAATGGCCGCCATCATTAGAGATGTAAAAGGTTTCATTGTGTCTAATTTTTTTGTGGTTAAAGAACTTTCTAGTGTTACAATAAAAGACAATATTGATAATTTTGAAGATTCTACTTGTTTATTGTTTAAACCACCATGCAAAATCGATGATTTAAGTGATTTTGAAAAGAGACAAAATAAATGGTTGACTAATCATCATCATGAATTTGATTGGAGCTCTGAAACTATTCCATATGAGAATGTGAAAGATATTTTCGATATTATTGTAAAAGACAAAAGTTATATATATGTCAAGGGTTCAGCTAAAAAACAATGGTTGGAAACCATGTTTGGTCATAAAAAACTTGTCATCAATTTGGAACAATTGGATTGTCCACCGCTTAATACTCTCCAACAAAACTATCCATGTTCATTTAAAAAGTTTCATAAATTTACAGATAGTTTATGTGCTTTTAATAATGTGATATGTTTAAAAGATTGGTTTATAAAAAATTGTGTAGATTCCTCTTTTAAACGATCAATAGCCATTTACTATCAATTGTATGAGAACATCAATTATATGAGTGCAGAAGACATTGCATTTCTACCGAAGGACTTCATTCTTCATCATGCATCAGATCAAATTGACAGAATTTGGAAAAAATTACCAGAAGAACTTCAAACTGATGATGATATTCTGAAGTATCGGCGTTGCAGGAAACATTTTCTACCAACAGCTATTGACTATGATGAATTTGATTGTTTAATTCCTTATGTAAAAGATTGCCATTTTTGTAATAATTAAATTCAATAAAATAATAATTTACAAAATATCATGCTTTTTTATTATAAGATTTAAAAAAAATTTTAAGTAAAATTAATTTTTTAATTAAAAAATTTTTATAATTTTATAAAAAAATTATTTATTTATTTATTTATTCAATTATTTATTTATTTAATTATTTATTTATTTAATTATTTATTTATTTAATTATTTATTTATTCATTTATTTATTTAATTATTTATTTATTTAATTATTTATTTATTTAATTATTTATTAATTCATTTAATTATTTAGTTATTCATTAGTTTATTTATTTAATCATTTTCTTGTTTATTTGATCGATCATTTCTTTCTTCACTTTAAACTTCAAACGTCATAGGAACTAAACTTTAAGAATTCACATAAAGATGTCGCTAGCTTATGTTTCTCACACTGGTGAAGAAACGAGCATGATGTTTCCGGTGATCAAAATTTGTGATTGGTTGAAAAGTAAAGTCGTGATGGTAAGGTAGATTGCAGCCAATCACAAATTTTAACTTCAAGAAATCTTACCATCATTTCCTGGAGTTGAAACTTGTGATTGGTTGAGAAGTAAAAGGAAAAGGGGAAGGAAGTAAAATCCCTCGGTGGAAGTTAGACATCGTGGCTACGAGAGTTCTTTTTCAACCAACATCCAAAGGGAGAGCATCGTGCGACTGATAACTCAAAAAAAGTAAGTTTTTAGTCCCCTTATAATTAAATAAGCAACATTAATCCAATTAATAACATGATAAATTGAATTAAATAAATGAAATAAAATATTATAATTGGATTAATAATGTTTTTTAATTTTATGTTGTGTTTGAGGTTAGTGCTAATACACTAACCACGAACTGGCGTAAGTCGTTTTTTTTTTGTTAAATTTATTTATCAAATTATTTATTGTATTTTTTTTTTCGTTCAATTGTTTTTTTTATTTGTTAATTTATTTTTTTTTTGAAAAAATTTTTCACAAAAAAAAAAAACGAGGGAAAAAAGCACGAGGGACAACTGACACCATTTCATGTTTCAAGTGTTAAGAAACCTAGTTAGAGTGATATAATTCAACAACAAAATGGTGTCAGTTGTCCCTCGTGCTTTTTTATGTTAAAATTTTTTGGTGATATTTTTTTTTTGTTAAATTTTGTTTTGTTGAATTGTTTTGAATTTTTTTTGCGAAGTTTTTTTATTGTAACGTTTATTTTGCTTATCTCTAAACAAAACTAACGATCAACATAATAATATTTATATTTAATCCGGGATGAACTCATCGGGTGCCAGGATTCACGGTCGTAGGTTTCTTTAAAATTAAACCCTCAGATATTTCCAATTGAAATAAATAAATAAGATTTATTTATCGATAATATACAAGATAATAAAATAATAAAATTGTAAGATAAATTTCCAATATCGGGTATCTGCTGTTCTAAAGATCTTCACGGTATTCCGGGTTTTACTGGCGTCCTTGACTTGTCGGGTTGTAGTTGGATTTATATCCACGGTATTCCGGGTTATACTGGTATCCTTGACTGGTTGCAGTTTTCGACTAGCCTAATAAGTCGAAAACTCTCTGCTGTAGTTGGATTTATATCCACGGTATTCCGGGTTTCACTGCTGTCCTTGACTGGTCGGAGATTTCGACTATCCAAATATGTCGAAATCGAATCTTCTTTCTTGAGCACTACTTCTTGCACTGGTTAGTTCCTTGAGTTAGCTTTCGAGTTCCAGGTTACTTAGCTGCTAGCTCGAGGAAGAGTGATCCGGGGCTCCACGACTCCGGTTTATATAGCGCTTTCGGCTGGCGTTGATTTCAGGTGGGGACAAAATGAATTATGCTATTGATCCGGGAGCTCCTATACCCCTTCCACTGTATTTTGGCTGGCGCGCATACTTGCGGCGCATCGCGGTTTCCGAGTCGCCTGGCCCGCGAGCTCCGACTTTCCCTTTCCACGGTCTTTGGTTCAGGCGCACCTTTACGGCGCATCGCGATTCCCGAGCTGCTTACTTGGCGGTAACCACCAAGTCCTTACTGGTGACTGGCGTTTTTGCTTGACGGAGACTGGCAAATTTACTTGACGGTAACCGTCAAGTAAATTTTGCGCATGCGTAAAACTTTTCTTATTTTAGTAAACTTTTTTTTTCTTTCTTACAATAAACATTAAATTATTTTATTTTTTTTTCCTTCCATTACATTCCCCTCTTACTTCGCAAAAAAAAGAGAGAAAAATGACAGATATTTTTTTTTCTTTTTTTTTTTCTTTTTATTAAGTTTTTAATTTTTAAGTTATTACAAAAAGATATTAATTTTTAAACGAACACTTATATTCTACTAAAATACTGCATAAAATTGAACATAGTTATATTCTACTAAGATAATGCATAAAATTGAACATAGTTAACAAAAATGAAAATAATAAAACAAATATTAACAAAAACAGTTATTGGAACAACAGGGGTATTACTTCCTCTTGAGGTTGATTATAATTAACTCCGTCTGCGTTCCTTGGTCTCTGTACTCCTTCCCAATTGGAACTAGTTTCCACTTGATTCTTGAGTCCTCCTTATGGACAATTTTGGATACCTTTGCACCCTCTGGGTCTGCTTTCGGTTTCCATCATTCTCCTTGCCTCTACTAAGATAATTGGATTTATCCTCTTCTGTTCCCTTGGTTATACTCGCATTCTGCTCTCTAAGTTTCTGAGCTTCCTTTTTCATTATATTTCTCCTTGCTGTTTCCTCCACTCTTTGACGCCTTCTCAGCTTGGCCGCTGCTTTGTCTTTCTCAATTTGATCCTCCTTTGAGAAATCAATCATGTTGATTTGAATAGCTACTGGCTTTGGCTGGGTGACTTCTTGCATCACTGGCTGGACTATTGACTGGATTTTCCGAGGTACTTTGGGGATTCGGTAAGGTGCTTTTATCTTTTCCCCGTCATTTCCTGTATCTTGCGCCTTGGCTGGTTCCCTTTTGGTCGTTTTAATCTTATTTGGTTTTTCCTTTGGTTTAATTTTGTTTAAACCATCTCTCTGGCTAGATTCCTGGCTGGATTCCTGAGTGGATTCCTGGCTGGATTCCTGGCCGGATTCCTGGCTGGATTCCGCTGACGGTGGGTCAGCTTTGGGCGAACTTGTTGGAGAGTATAAATCCTTGGAGACGTCCGACTCCTGGGCTGACGACTCATCTGAACTTGATTCCTTTCTTTCTCTCTTAGACATCTTGACACTTTGCTGCTTGCTGCTTGAATGAATTCCATCCGTGACTGTCGGGCTTCTTATAGCTGGTATTCCGTGTCTTCCCCTTCTACATTGCCCTCTGCGGCTGGGTTAGGGGTAAGTCTTTCCTGATTGGTCCGTTTGCGTACACGAGTGGGTATCATTCACCCATATCCCGATGATACATATGTGTCAGTTACACAAGTCCCGATGATACATATCTCAATTATTCAAATTTCGACAACACATAAACCCAATGATACATATGTGCAATGATACATATCCCGATGATACATATCATAAAAACAAAACAAAATCGCTGTTAAAAAAAATAAGTAGCGTCTTTTTTTACCGGGGATTATAATTATAAATACAATTAAAATTTTTTTTATTTATTATAAAGAAATGTAGGAAATGATAGAAATGCTAGTATATATTACGCGTGCAATTGCGCGACTTCGAGTGCATGTTATATTATAATGTTGGACAACCCTGCCTTTTCTTTCTCTCTTGCTGGGTTGTCTGGGTTGTTTGCCCAGCTGGCCTCTGGGTTATCCCCTATACTATAGCCAATGGTTGAGTGTGAGTTGAGCGTTATGTTGGTAAGATAACTCTGTTAGTGCTGTCTTTGTTAAATTCGAAAAGCGATACTGCTGCCTCTATATTTCACGTACGATCCTTATACTCAACATAATATATATATATATATATATATAATATAATAATAATAATCAATGTGGAGACTACACTCCACCTACTCCACCACTCCACAGTGTACAGTTTACAGTCATTAACATAAATATTTGTAATTTTTTTGGTGCCCCATCATTATTTACGTGAGTACTCTGAAAATTCATGACTTTTCCATTTAAATAAAATAAATAAAAATAACTATTTCAATTTTTTACAGTGTAAATTCAGTGAGGAATGTACAAATTTGTGAAGATGCTCACACCGGTGATTGTCTAGGTTATGCCAAAGGAGCTAGTGGCTGATTATTTGCTGTTCTATTGCTGTTCGAATTGCTGGATCTATTTGCTGTTTTCGTTCTCAAGGATGTTAACCACAGTTGTGTCATTATCGGGTCAACAATAACATGATTAAATGATGAAATTTATTTTATATGGCAATGGCGAACATCATACAGATTATAAAACTAAACTTATAATTAGGGCCAGGAATTTGGTTTTGTTAAAAGACAAAGAAAAAAGATAGGCGTGGCCAAGCTCTCTGATTGGTTGAAAAAAAATGAATTTGTTTTGTTTCTCGCAAGCACCTGAAGCCAGTAGCATAGTAAAAAAAAATCGGATTGCTAAACCAAGATAAAATATATTTGAAAAAATATATTTAAAAATATACTTAAAAAAATGCTGATGATGACGCTAAATTCAGCAAACTCTCGACGATGTTGTAATAGCATATTTTCAGGATAGTGGAAAAAAAAATATTTTGAAATTGCACACGCACCCACGGCCTCGCAGACAAACACGTTGGTAATTTTCTGAGATATTGTACTAAGGGTCTTGCTGGATAGCACGCAGAAAATTTTGCTGAATATCGCGCTTATGATCTTGCTGGTCTTCTCGCT
>CAJNRD030001114.1:4037935-4056817 GCA_905319865.3 Cotesia congregata
CTGCGTGATATCCAGTGAAACCGTCAGCGTGATATCCAGTGAAATACCCATCAAGACCGCCAGCACGATATCCAGCGAGATACTCAGCACGATATCCAGCCAGATTGTCAGCGCGATATCCAGTGAGACCGTTAGCGCGATATCCAGCGAGACCGTCAGCGCGACTTCCAGCGAGGCCGTCAGCGCTATATCAAGCAAGATATACAGCGATATCCAGCAAGACCCTTAGTACAATATCTCAGAAAATTACCAACGTGTTTGTCTGCGAGGCCGTGGGTGCGTGTGCAATTTCAAAATAGTTTTTTTTCCACTATCCTGAAAACATGCTATTACAACATCGTCGAGAGTTTGCTGAATTTAGCGTCATCATCAGCATTTTTTTAAATATATTTTTATCTTGGTTTAGCAATCCGATTTTTTTTTACTATGCTACTAGCTTCAGGTGCTTGCGAGAAACAAAACAAATTCATTTTTTTTTCAACCAATCAGAGAGCTTGGCCCCGCCTATCTTTTTTCTTTGTCTTTTAACAAAACCAAATTCCTGGCCCTACTTATAATTTAAAGAAAATTTATTTTTAGGAAAAGGACATTTAATTAATACGGTGATTTATTTACTTTCATTTTTTAATTATAATGAGAAAGGTAACAATAGTGAATTGTTAAATAAAAAAAAAGTAATGAGTTTTATTTATTTACATAGGTTTAATGAGGATTGGATAATAAGTAACACAAAAAGAAGTAAATAAGTACCCAGAATGAGAAGCATTAACCAGATCACAAGTTGATGGTAAAAACAAACTGCTTTAATGTTATTAAATTTTTTTTTATTTTTTAAGTATTTTTTTTTCTTGTTTTTTTCTGGAAGCCATTTAATAATTTTATTTTGTTTAATATATTTTTTTGAAAGTACAGAAATGTACTGTAAATCCCTACCTTGGTTTGTCACTATTTCTGATAGTTTTTTTATATAATCCGTAACATTAATTTTTTTTGTTTGTTGATGAGCTGTTTCAAGTAGAAGTGCAGAACATGGCGGTGTTAGTGTTGTGCTTTTAATGTTACTTAATATTGAATTTTGATCCTCTATCGACAAATCCGTAATGGGCATCAAAAATGGTGATTCATCTGAATTACATTTTTTTAATATTACATACTTTTGAGCTCCTTGTTCATTTTCCATTTTTTTTCTTTTTATGGGCTGAGTAAAATTTAATTTATTAACTGGAACAACATATTGTTGTGTTCTCTTTAAAATTGATGTCATAGTTGTTATACTTGTTGTTGAAAGTGTTGTTGTCAATGTCGGTATTCCTGTTGCTGTCGTGACGTTTTTTACAGAAAAATATCTGTCAGTAATTTTTGTTTCTATCGCTAGTGTTGATTTCTCATTGGTTATTTCTTTTTTTACTAGTTTAGATTTTTCAGAGCTTGTTGGTTCTACTTTTGGGGCGGATCTTTCAACTGTACCATTTTTTTGCAATACTAGTGACGATTTATCACTGTCTTCTAATGATTCACTAACTTCTTCTTCTATCATTTCAATTTCTGATGAAGATGTGCAATTCCCCAATGTTTTTCAAACCAATCTTTAATACTTAGTATAGTACGTGAAATATTTTCATTTACTTCATTATTTAACGTCATTTCCGTAAGATCTTCAATAATTTGACTTATAATCCGTTGATTACAGATGTCTTTTGTATTTAAGTTTTGACTCGCTTACTATTAAAGAATATAATTATTAAATAAAAATAACTTATACATATATCTTGGCTGCAAGGCGGCAGTTCAGTCCCTAGTGATACTATTGTTATTATAAGCACTTAAGTCTATACGATGTACTGATATACAGAATATATTACCACGTTGTTTCAAGCGAATATAAATCTACTTATTATTTAAACAATCCACAGAACCATCTAATAAATATTAACACTAAATATTAATAAATCTTTTTAAATACTAAGAAATATTTGTTAAGGACTAAAAAGTGGTCTCTAATAAATGATTTATTAAATATTAGCAAATATTTTTAACCATAAACAAATCCTTCTATCAGTGTGTTCTTGAGCCAAGAGAATAAATTCTTGAGACAAAAAATTATTATTTATGTGAGTAAATATTTCTAAGTTCAAGAATCTATTCTCTTGACATAAGGACATCATTTTCACCAGAAGGGTATTCTTGGTTCAAAATTTATTCTCTTGAATCAAGTTAAATTTTTTATCAGTATAGAAAACATGTATAAATATTTATCTATATACGCCCATATATCAAGTCATATCAGACCATTCCAGGCCAAATATAAACTTATCAAATTATCTGAGTAATTTTTAAATTAAGGGGACCCGGTGGTTGACACTGATAAAAAATTTATCTTGACTCAAGAACCAAAATCTTGAATCAAGAATACCATTTTGAAGAAAATGATTTTCTTCAGCCAAGAGAATAAATTTCTAAAACAATAAAATTTTTTTAGACTAAGAATAATTTCTTACTCAATAATTTATTCTCTTGACTCAAAAAAATCATGTTCTTCAAAATGGTATTCTTGGTTCTAGATTTTGGCTCTTGACTCGTTAATTTTTTTATCGTGTAGTGGTCTAAAATTTAAGCTATTTTAAAAAATTTTATTTCTATTGAAGGTAATGACTAATGCTTTAAAATTTTTTTACACTTATTCTAATACTTTTGAACTACATTTAAATGAAAATTAGGACGAAACAAATTTTTTTTTAAATTAGAAAAATGGCGCTGAAGTTCTCCTCTCCAAAAAAAAAATGAACCTCACTGGTGGGAAGTTATTGATCTCTCTCTCT
Organism: Cotesia congregata; assembly: GCA_905319865.3. Taxonomy (NCBI): domain Eukaryota; kingdom Metazoa; phylum Arthropoda; class Insecta; order Hymenoptera; family Braconidae; genus Cotesia; species Cotesia congregata. Next base: position 4,040,755 of record CAJNRD030001114.1, read on the forward strand.
CTCTGATCTGAAATAAAAAGAAATGACGGATTTTTAATTAGTATAAGTATAGTTATCGGAGGAACTAGAATGAAAAAAAAAAAGTGCGCGCGTACAAAGTACACATGTCAGAAGTGAAACTTCTTTGGCAAACTAATTTTCAAAGCTCGTTTATTCTCTTTTAAGCTTTATGTTTCCGAGACTCAGAGGAAGGGAAAAAAAAGATATGTTGGGAATTTGATTAATTTAATTGCAATTAAAATAATAAAAGTGTCGAAAATGAATACAAATTATAAATTTAATTTTTAACTTTCTGCTAAGAAAATTGAAAATTTTCAAAAATCGGGAAGTTATTGTTTTTACACCGTTTTACGAAGATCGAGTTTTCATCAGATCTTGACGTTTCGAGGTCCTAGGAAGCTTCCCTGACTATTCCCGTAATGGTGTCTGTATGTATGTATGTATGTGTGTGTGTGTGTGTGTGTGTGTGTGTGTGTGTGTGTGTGTGTGTGTGTGTTTTGGGGGGAGGGAATCCTTTTTACGGATTCTAGGCATAGATGGTTGGCCTGGATATGTGGCAACTCGACGCAGCGTCATACTAAAACTCGACGCTAACGCCCCTACCCACTAAACCCTAAACCCCTTTCCCCTTTTTTCTCTAATCTCTCATGGAAACCGCCGTCAGGCATTACTTCGTGAAGGGAGGATCTAGCTACTGCTCTTCCTTCTGGGGGCTAAGGTGTTACCTTCCTTCCTTCTATCTTCTGCTATTTGCTCTTCTTCTTTTGGCGGAACGCAAGTCTTTGAGGACTTCTGTTGCAAACGTGTTGGTAGCGTTCCAGGCAGCTTCTGATGACAACATTGCTTCCACTAGTGAATCTGGTTGCATTTTCTGGTTCAGGGTCCTCTCCAACTCGTCACGCTGTGGATCGAAACGAGGACATACAAAGAAAACGTGCTCCACATCTTCAGCAACTCCTGGGCAGGACGGGCACTCCGAAGAGTCATCGTGCTTAAAGCGGTGTAAATACTTTCGAAAACATCCGTGTCCTGAGTACATCTGCGTAAGATAATAATTGACCTCGCCGTGATTCCGGTTAAGCCAAATGTCGATCCGAGGTATTAGACGGTGCGTCCACCTACCCTTCTCTGCAGCATCCCATTGTAATTGCCATCGGCCTATGCTATTCTGCCGTTCTTCAATTCTAAGTTCTTCAGGGTTCAGTGCAGTTGACATTTTTCGTTGGTAAAGGGCCCGTCTTTCCTCTGGTAAAACTCTAAGAGGTAGGGTTCCAGTGATGACGTACACTGCTTCTTCTGATATAGTGTGGAAGGCACTAGCTACTCGTAGGGCACTCAATCGATATACTGGTCCAGCTTTTCTCCATGATTCTTGGGTCTCCAGTGCATCAGCCGAAATGGATATTCCGTAAGTGAGCACTGATGTGACTACTGATGATAATAGTAGCCTCCTGCTCTGCCTTGGGCCTCCGATGTTAGGCATCAGCCGTGCGAGGCTAGCCCTCACTACTGACTCTTTGGCACTGACGTGTTCCACCTGCTGTTTGAAGTTGAGTCGAGCATCCAGCATCACTCCCAGATAACGGATAAATGGTTGTGATGTTATTTCTTGTTCTCCGACTCTCAACTTGATGGTTTCTACCTTTTTTCTACTAGTGATGAGCACTGCCTCGGTTTTATGCTTGGCTAATTGCAAGTTCATCATGTCCATCCACAAATTGACTCGTCTGAATATAATATCAAATGCCATTTCTATCTCTTCGAGGTGCTTTACGACTATCACGACAGCTACGTCATCCGCATATGCTACAAGTAGGACTCCCGTGGGCAATGCTACCCTCAGGAGGCCATCATACATGATGTTCCATAGCAGAGGACCTAAGACTGATCCCTGTGGCACTCATCCAGAGATTTGTACGTTTTTTTTTCCTCTAGAGCCCGCATAATACAGTCCCAGTTAGCGGAGGAAGGCATTCTTGATGTCCAAAGCAGCCACCAAGCAGTATTTCTTCTTTCCACTCTTCCATCTCGTTCCAGCGATTGCATCCTTGGCTGTATCAACAACCAATTTGATCGCGTCCAGAGTTGACCGTCCTTTTCGGAAACCAAACTGGTTCTCTGCCAGGAGTGGATCGACTACAGCCTCTATTCTCTGATGAATTATACGCTCGAATATCTTGCCGGCCGTGTCTAACATGCAGAGTGGTCGGTAGGATGACGGTGCTTCCGGCGGCTTTTTCCCCTTCGGGAGTAGCACTAGCCGTTGCTGTTTCCACTTCTAGGGAAAAGTCCCTTCCTTCAGGCATGTATCGTAAACATCCAGGAATAATGTCGGTGTTGCCCTAAGGATTGATTTCAGGGCAATATTAGGGATTCCGTCCAATCCCGCTGCCTTATTATTCCCTACTCGATTACCTGCCTCTGTCAGCTCGTCCAACATGATAGTTAGATAGATAGATAGATTTGCTTTATTATGCCAAGGCCTGATGGCCGAATGGCAATCTTATAAAAAATACAGACATAATTAAGGGTACATTATATATACATTCAGAAATAGTTAAAATGCATACAATTTGAGCGGTAAATTAACAATATCGACTAGGATCATTATTAGAAAATAAATAACATAAAATATATCACTCTGATTTAACCAATTTGCTCAACGGCTTTACAAAAATTCGATAAGTAATAATAAAATTCAACTAAATGAGTGTTGTTTAAATATCCAGATTAAATAAGTAGTCATACATCTTATTTTTAAAAAATATAGATAGTTAGGATGTCTTCAGGGTTGAGCTGCTCCAACTTGTAGGTGAATACCGGCTGTTGGGGAAACAGCGCAGTAACAATCTTCTCTAGGAGCTGTGGACACGTAGGTAATGGCATTGGCTGGCATTTCAGGTGGGTCATAACCACCTTGTACGGTCTGCCCCATGGATCTTTCTCTAGTTCTGCGACCAGTTCCTTCCAGCAGCGTCTTTTGCTTTCTTTAATGGCTCTGTTTAGTTCTCGACGGGCCTTTTTATACTCTGCCAACCGCTCTGCGGAGTTAGGTCGTCTGTAGCCATGCTGCGACTTTCTTCTTTTTTTAAGACACTCTGAGCGTAGGATGCTAATGTGATCATTTCACCAGTGCACCGAAGGTCTTGAATTCATGCCACGTTTCCGAGACATACTGGCGTCGCAAGCCTGGGTGACTCTTCTCATTAGGTCCTTGGTCTTCTCTTCAGCAGTTTCTACGATGATCGGATCGCACTCTAGGGCTACTACTAAAGCAATGAGGTCGAGAGATTTAACTTTCCACCCAACTGCGCTAGCGCTCCTGTTGACTCTTGTTAGATTCTGACCAGTTGATATTTCCCATAGTATTGCACTATGGTCACTGGCTGTGTAGATGTTCAATACTTTCCAAGAAAAACGTCTTCGGGCTAAGGAACTGCTGACAAATGTGAGGTCGACAATTGAGTTTGCCTCTCCCTTGGTATAGGTTGGCGTGTCACCGGTGTTAAGAAGGATCACGTCCAGTGTGGCCATTGCCTCGAGAAGTGCTTTTCCACGTGTATTAGTGAACTTGCTGCCCCAGTCTGCTGCCCAGGAATTGAAGTCACCAGCTATTGCTACGGGAAAGTGTTTTCTTGCATCCTCAGCCGATCAAGGAAGTCTTCAAACTGTTCATTAGAGAGACTAGGTGGTGCATAGCAGCTGTAGAAGCGGAGGCCATCTACCCATGCTGCTACGAAGCCGGCTTCTTTGTTGTTGGCTGTTCTCTGAAAAGGACATTTACCGCAGGACCAGTTGACGGGTTTGTTAGTGCTGTCGGATTCCCCGGGTTGATTACTCAAGTGTCTATAAGGCTCACTTATAAGTACTACGTCTGCCTCTAATTCGCGCACAGTTTGCATGAGCAGGTCATGCGCAGCCTCACAATGATTGAGATTGAGTTACAATATCTTCATGTTCTTGGCTTCGTTATCTTCTGGAGCGTTTCTTGGAAGACGGGGCATCTATTCGAGCCTGCGTAGTGAGTCGCCTTTTCTACGCCGTGCCGTTCAATGCACAGTGCACATTCAGCTGGATTTTTACAATCAGCAATTTTGTGTCCTTCTTTTCCGCACCTTATGCAGTGCTGAGACCGGTTGACTTCGATTTTGCACTGAGATCCGAAGCACCCAAAGTGCCAGAATTTGAAGCATTGTATGGGTCTCTTCGTTGCTCTCATTCGGCAATTGACCCAGCCGATCCTTATTTTGCTGTTTTCCTCCAGTAATTTTTGTGCTGTAGCTGCTGGTAGTGACACTGTAGCTGTCTGCATACCCATAAAAAGGCTTTACGGATCTTGATTGCCTCTAGTGGGATTTCACAACTTTCTCCAGCTTCCCTCTTTATAGCGGTCTGAATATGCTCTTTAGTCGTGTCGTCATCGACATCTCAGATCTCGATGGTCTTCTGTGGCCCTTTGCAGATCACTTTGGCCTCCTCCTTAAGGATGTCTGCGATCGTCTTTTGCAGAGCTTGGCCTTTGTCAGTGCTCTTTCTCGAAATTGTAATCAACAAGTCGCCACTTCTGGTCTTGTTGATCTTATCCGCAGTTGAACGAACCTGCTCATCTATGACGTCCTGCTTTATGCGACGCAGAATCTCGGCATATTTTATTTTCTCGGCCGGACGGATGATCAGTGCGTCAGGTCTGATCCATTTGCGTGGTTTTTTCCGCTTAGGCTCTGGTCTGGACTCCTTCGGCGGCTGCTTTGAGAGTTACTCTCTAGCTAGCCTTCTCTTCTTCTTAGACTGTACTTTTTCCCAGTCAGTCGTCTTCTTAGGTTCGTCGCCCTGCCCTGCCAGTCGTTGGAAAGGACTTTTTTTCAAGTCCTTCTTTGTGACTTTGTCGGTTGGCTCTGGCGAATCTCGGTCCTTTCTCTTTCCAGACCTTGTGTCAGTTTCACCCTTGTCCTCAGCAGCAGATTCACCGTCCCCGTCGGCTCCAGTGTCCATTGCTTCTTCCGTCTCAACTTCAGTTTCAATGTGTCGTCGTGATGATTGCCATTCCTCGTCCAGTTTCTTGAATCTTCCAAGAGCATTGACTACACCGGTTGTCTTGGTCTCTATCTCCTTGTGGATATTGACCTTAGTTTGGACAAACTCTTGCAGCTCAATGGTCAGCTTTTCAAGGCGCTCCAACGCTTGCGTTCTCTTCATTTCAGCGCTTGCTTCAATCACTGCTTGTTGGGCATGAAGCCCGTTTCTATTCTTGTTTGTTTCCTGTAAATTACTCATACTTTTTAATTTACCAGCGCATCGTACGGAGTGGAGCGGGTTGCCATAACTAGGAACGGGTGTACCCTCAGAGATAGTACTCCTACCCCAGTTCCCTGAGGTCTAGCCGACACTTAGCCAGTCCCGGAATACACGGACGGACTAGACTCGCTCGGAGCGGTGAAGATTCCGATCTTTAACACTCACTGCGTACTTCCTGATCAAGGCCCGAAGTGGCAGGCTCCTGATCCACTGCTGCAACTTACACCTCGGCAGAGCAAGCTCACATCAGCCGTGGCCTGCATCGTCGGAAACTACGATACAGGTTCCGGTCACTCCCAGTGGGTCACAGCAGAGAACGATCGTCTTGTTAGGTCAATTAGTATGACCAACACATTAAAAGGGACTTTTGTCCACGGGAGCGTATTTTGTTTGGTAATTTTGCTTGGCTCCTAGCCGCTGTACCTCATCAACTAAGAGATTAAGTGTCATCCAAGGACAGCGAGTGTCAACCCATCCGCTACGGGGAGACGCGCCTGGTAGCAGTTTCTCCTCTGCCGCAGGTGTGTGTGTGTGTGTGTGTGTGTGTGTGTGTAAATCTCTCATAACTTTTGAACGGCTTGACTGATTTGATTGCAGTTGGTGCCATTCGAAAGGGTGTGACTGGACTTAGATTTTGGATACAACTTGAACTGATAGATTTTGAGAAATCTTAAAAAAACTTCGAAAAAAATTTTTTTCAAATGAAGTTTTTTTTTGAATAACTTTCAAACGGTTTGACCGATCAATTCCAAAAACTAATCAGCTCTTAACATCGAAAAACCACGTCGATTGCTACCAAGCTGGTCAAAATCCGTTGATTTGTTCGTGAGTTATTGTTGACGAAAGAAATCGAAAAAAAAGTGTTTTTTTCGAATTACACCGAAATTTCCGGTCTGATCAATTTATGTTTAAAAATATATCATAGAATTTGAAAAACTGCGTCGAATACCGCCAACCGCGTGAAAATCGATTCATCCATTCAAAAGTTATTGCGGTTTGAAAACTCTGTTGCGTAAATACCACATGTTCGCGCCAGAACATGTAGGTGATGTCATCAATTGCTCGGTATGCAAATAATCTGTTAATCTCTAGGTTCTCTTCTCGTGTGCTCGTGTGAATGCTGATAAGTTCTGTTAGCGTCCAAACTTCTCTCTGTGCTCATCACTCGTATCATCGCTCGTAATAAATATTGTCGCGTCATCAATAGTGATTATTGCGACATAAATCAATTAATTAACTCGTGTAATAAATTCAACAATTGATATTGTTAATTCACATAATTATCATCGCTCAGAACAAATTTAATAAATATTGGCATTTGATGCCACGTGTATTAATAACTCATAATTCATATTTCTAATTCAATAATAATAACAGTACTCGTGTCCAAATAATTACATATTTAGATTAAATAATAATAACAATAATACTACTCATGTTTAAATAATTAATTAATTAAATTAAATTACTTTGTTAATAGATATTAAGAGTTCATGTGTTCAATAATTTTAAACTGTGATATTTTATATAATAAACGATAAAACACGAATTTAAGTGAACAAATAAATTCTTTCCAACATCGCGATCCAGCAAAAATAAAATTTAATGATAAGATAATTTACATTATGGTCCCTCGAGCCGGATCGGGTATTGGAAATCGCGTAAATTAATCACAGACTCGAAATCTATAGTGCTCTTGTGTTCAAGTTCTAATTAAAAAAAATAAATATTCAGGTTCAACAAACATGGTTGACAACACGAACCCGTCAACTACTCCTCCAGAGGATACTACCAAGGATGAGGTTCCAAGCCATTCAGGGACACCAGTCATCCAATTAACTCTTCCAGGAAGCGAACTCCCAATCACAGATCCTAACAAGAATAGAGATGACCGCAGCGACTCTGAAATCACTGATGCAGAGGCCTCTAAGGATCAAGTACTCACCTCGCATGATCCAAATAAGCGTGGACGCAAACGCTCTACTAAGGTTTGTGAAATTAATCTCAAGGTCAACGGACAATTGACGAGATTGAAGCTTATCTCTGACATTGAAGCCGTTGCTTCCTCACTCACCGTTGCTGAAGGACTGTCGTCACTCAAGGCTCGATTGGAGATTCTCACTCAAGAATGGCAACAGTTCTCACTCATCCTTGTCAGTTATCCACGACTACTTGTCAGTTAATGCCAATGAGGAGTTCCTTCAACATTCGTACATAAAGGACGGCACATTCGAAGTAGCGTACAGATCATACATAGGAGCTCGCAGAGTCTTGGCTACACTCATCCACCAGCTTGATGTTCCAGGCTCCACCTGCTCCAGTTCTACCAACGACATCACGCATTCAACACAGTGTCTCTTTACCGCCACTGAACATCACTTATTTCTCTGGTGATTATGACAAGTGGCCAGAGTTCAGAGACATGTTCACATCAATAGTAATCAACCGTGAAGGCCTTTAGAACATTGAGCGCCTACACTATCTCAAGACCTACCTTTTAGGTCAAGCAGCCCAACTCATTGCTAGCATACCGATGTGCAATGAAAACTTTGCAACTGCATGGTCTGCAATCCGGAAAAGATATGATGTTCCTCGATTAGAGATAAGATAATTTACAAACTCAAAAGATAGTGTTTTATTAAACTGCTATCAGACTTTTGAACTCGGAGAGCTCAAAACTACACGGAAATTATATTTTTGAGCTCGAAGAGCTCAAAAACATAATAAGTACAATTTTGAGTTCTTAATTACGAAAGTAGCGGGAAGTTGCAGGGATGGTCTTTAGGGTCAACCGTTTTCCTAATTTTTTTAATTTATTTCTTCGATATTTATATTATTTGATGCGATTTCTATTGGTATTGTTGTGACCAAAGCATAATAATTACTAAAATATGCAATATAAGTTCGTGTTTTAACACTATCTAAATATCTTTTAAAAATAGCATCTATTATCGTTCCTGAATTTCTAGTTGGTGTGTTTGGATTATTATACATCAATTATTGATGTGTTGCCATCTAAAGTTCTAATATTTATCTACTAAATGAATACATCAACTAATAGTGTGTATTTTTTCTCGATCTCCCTTACTCTATTGACGCCATGCACTCCACCCTTTTTTTAAAATAAGATACATTTTTTTCTTATTTACACTATTATTAATTTATGTTTATTAAAATTTTTTACATTATTCTTAATTCAAATTTATTAACATTTATTTTCTATTTTTTAATTTGGTTTTCTATATAACGCGTATTTTTTAGTTTTTTTTAAACTATTATTTATTCTTTCCTTACTAGGAATTATTTCTATTAATTCAACAGTGATTTAAAAATTATTTCTTTTCTTAATGCTAATTCTATTGTGTTAAACCATAATAATATTTAAGAGCAGTGCACCTACAATCTAAAATACAACGCATGTGCACGTGAAAATAACATTTCTATAGTGTAAAAGTATAGTATTCCTTTATAACTTTATCTTTTTCTCTCCGACTACGTTTATACATGCGTCCTTTAATGTGATGCTCATATTATGATTATTGTGACACTCATATTATGATTATTCTGACGCTCACATTATGATTATTGTGACGCTCATATTATTATTATTGTGACGCGACCTTGAAATTTTACCCTCAGCGCGCGCAAAGAAGTTTCACTTCAAAAAATATTTGACAAAATGGCGCGTAGTTAAAAGTACGAATCTGAAACTCGTTCTCAAAAAATAATTTTAGCTACGCACCATTTTGTCAAATGTTTTTTTTTTTTTTTTTTTTTCATTCTAGTTCCTGCGATAACTATACTTACACTTATGAAATATCCGTCATTTTTTTTTATTTCGGTTCAGAGGGAGAGATTAATAACACCCTACCAGTGAGGTCCATTTTTTTGAGAGGGGAATTTCAGCGCCATTTTTCTAATTAAAAAAATTTTTTTTTCTTGTCTTAATTTTCATTCTTGTGTAGTTGATAAGTAATAGAATAAGTGTAGAAAAAATTTGAAAGCATTAGTCATTACCTTCATATATCGATAAAATTTAAAAAATAGCTTAAGTTTTAGGCTGCTAGACTACCGGGTTCCCTTAATGAATTATTTTCAATACTTCTTTATTAATTAATGATGCTTTTTCAGACATAAATGATAGAAGTGACAAAGAAGATAAGAATGATGATAATTTTTGGGAAACAGAGTCTGACTCAAGTGATACTTTTTCATATAATGAAAATTATAGCTACAGTTCACATGAGGAATACAGTGACTCTGACCAAGAAAGTGATGATGACGAAATTAATCAAAATGGAGATGATAATAATATTAATAATGGACATTTGAACTCACCTATTTATGAAGGAGCACCTCTCACTCTCTTGGTGAAAGTACTCTTTCAATTTCAACGTTAATTTTACGCCACAAAATAAATGCATCACTTTTTAACGACATCTTAAAAAAAAAACGCCATTCGGCCATACCCGACATGGATAGGTAGATTTCTTAGATGAATATTGAAAAAAATACGTAATTTAAAAACAAAATACTAGAATAATTTTTTTTTATTCTCAGGGTGAATCTTTGTTTTATAACTCTAAAAGTTTCATGCATTTAATATTATATTGTTCAGCAAAAGATGACATATTTTATGAATGATATCCATCGCTATGTCGAGCAAGTAAAGTTCACTTGTACTTAAATTTTGTGTATCGTTGATAACAGCTTGATCTGAGCTATTATTGTTTAAATTAATTTTACAAGTATTGAAAAAATTTTTAAAAAAAATTAATCAACTATTTAATATTTAACATTTTATTTCCATGACAGCAACAATAATAACAATCATGACAACTAATAATAAATAATAATGATTCATAACAACTTTTATTACGGTCAATTTTTAATCATTCATCTTCTTTTAATTAATTTTATTTTTGATCATTTATTAATTAGTTCAGTATTTTTTTTTGTTTGAGTATTCCATCGTTAAGATCCAAGGATGACTTAGTTAATAATTTCCTGAAACACAAGATAACAGAAAGGACAGTACATCTTCTTAATAAAATACTTATGAATATTAATTTATTTTTTTATTCATAATTATTTTTTTCATCTGTATAATTTTATTTCCTTCATTATCATTATTTCAAGTATTCTCCAATAGTCTTAAAAACATTTTCTCTTTGTTTATTACTTTCATTATTTCAATTTCTCATTATCTCTCTTAGTTTTAGTTTGATCAAATAAATATTTTTTTGTCGTTCCATTGTAATTAAATAATAAAAAAAATATCTACTATAATTATATATTATTAATGATAAGATTACCTTATTAAGTATTTATTCTTCATTTTCCGATTCAAGTTCAATTTCAAAATTAGGCATATTTATGAAGTCATCAAGTCCTATTATCTTTATAATTTTCAAATTCCTTATGTTATTAATTTCAAATCTGAATTCATTTATGAGAGGATCATTTTTTCCTCCTAAAGCAAATAGGGATCATTATAGTTTCAGATGGATCTCTAGGAAGTATATTTACAGAACTTCCAACATCAGTTGGTACATTAACAGCTCGTCCTTGAACAAAATATTGACCGTCACTTGTAGCTGCTTTAATTACCATAAAGGGTATGCGGGGGCATAAAAATCTCTCTTCTAAATCAGTCAATTTAATAATTTCGTTGGGTATTTTTGGGAACATCAATTGTTTATTATGCATTGACAAAATTGGAATTTTGTTATTTTTAATAGATGTTTGACAAGTTTTACACAAATAACCAACTGTAAGATTATCCACCATTTGACAAGTGGATTTCAAAAATGCGAAACATACTTTTTAAATCGTTTCTTAAGAAAAATTTTACTGATGACTTAAACCACAGACGACAACAAGATGAACATGTGTACGTCGGACCTTCCAGCTTTAGTAAATTAAATTTTTCAAAAATAATAGCGCGTTGTCGTTCTTTATGATCTTCTTTACTCCTCAACTTATTACTTTTAACACGATCCGTGTATAATACTCTTTGTTCTTCATTTTTCAAACGCTGAATTTGACATATTTTTAATCTATTTCTATGGATTGTTCTGTTTTCATGATCGAGTAATCTTTTTGCTTGACAACTTATATTCTTTTGATTATGAATAAATTTCTTATCCGGATCGGTTAATTTTTTCTTTTGATATTCTTTACATTTTTTATTATGAATTATATTTCGTTTTGCATCACACAGTCTATTTTTTTGACATTGTTTGTTTGTTTGATTATGCATTGCTTTTTTTTCTTCATTAAGCAAACGTTTTTTTTTGACAACTTTTATTCATCCGAGAGTGAGCAGTTTTTAACTTTTGATCGAGCAGACGATTGCTTTGTGATACCTGAAGTCTTAATTTATGGATTTTTTGCTGGTTTTCATCATTTAATCGTTTTTTCTGACATTCTTTGAGTCTACGAAGATGAATTTGTTTTTGAGTATAGTTAAGCAATCTTTTTTCCTGTGATAATTTTAGTCTTTTTCGATGGATATCTAATTCAACTGGATCTAGCTACTGTGCCAATTAGCAATTCTTACGGACTAGCTTTAATAACTCGATTAGTAGTGCAACTAATTTCTAATTGAACTTCGTTTACAACTGCTTGCTAAGAGTTTTCACTCATTTCGGCTGCAGTAAACATACTTTTAGGGTACTCATTACGCATTCTACCTGGCCATTAGCCCGACTTGAACCCGTAGCTATAAGGTGTAATTTTGAGTTTTGTGAGGTACAATACTCTTGAAATTCTTTACTTGTGAAATATCTACCTTAATCCGCAACAATACGGGTTGGTGGGCCAAACAATGATATAGCATTGTAGATGAGGGGATATAATAGAGGGGGGATGTATGGGACTAGATGATTGGTGTTAACAATATTACTACTCATCACGAGTATGAATTTTCTTAACGACTAAATTTAAATTATTTTTATTGTTGTGTTGTAATGAAAAAGGTAGTTATTTTAGCTGTCACAACCGGTCTGAACATATTTTCCGTTTCAGGCATGACCTATTCATGTACGTACATACATGGCCGTGTCTAAATTCAGGCCTCATTATCCATGAACAAGCTTGATTATCTTTAATATCAGATCAGATCATCTTTTCCGCTGTTTCTATCACAATAAATAATGGCTCATGACATTGATAATTAAACTGGAATAAAAATGCATAGATAGCTGAATTATAGCGTAACAAATTTAAAAATGGAGTTTTCGTCTTAGGCGGACATATGGGGGTTTTTACGAGCAGACGACACTCAATTTGTAAATAATACGCGTACGCTCCAGTATCTACTGGGCTGTATAGAACTTTATACAGTCGAGGACAATGTCACGCAAACGTCACCAATCTCTATACAGCCGAGTAGCTTACGTTTCAACTGTCATTTTAAATTAAGAAGAGCACCTTTGACTAACTTCAAGATTTTTCATGTATTTTTATTTAGAGGATTAGAGAGTTATGGCGTCGTACGCTATTTATTTATATATTGAGTATCCCCTGCACGTAAAAACCCGCATACGTCCGCTATAGGACGAAATAGTATTTTTCTTATCTAGGGCAGGAAAATAAGAAATGTCTCAGATTACGTGTAATTGTTGACCGAGAAAAAGCCGAGGTCGACAAACATGTGATCTGAGGCTTTCTTATTTCCTGCCCGAGGTGAGAATACTATTTTTTTCTCCTCGACGGAGGCGGAAAGCTGCATTTTCGTTTAGCGCAGCGGGCGGAAAATTGACGCTTTTCGCACGGAGGGGAGAAAAATTTTTGAAGCACCATGGGCAAGCCACGCGCAAATACGATCTCGGCGATAATTATTTGCAGCAGGGATATAAAGCCTCGGCCCTATCGGGCCTCGGCCTTATACTATCCCTGTTGAAAATATTTATCACCTCGACCGTATTGGCGCGTGACTCGCCCAAGGTACATAAATAACTATTTTTGACCTTATTTTTTGTAATTATTCAAACTATGCTTTAATGCATAACTAACTAGTTGAAGTAACTATTGCACGGGTTATATCTAAATAAATATTTTTCTGTCATCGCGTATTGACGTTCGATATTATAATAAACTATAGGTATAAAAGCCATTTTTTTCTTTCAATTAAATAAATACAATATTTTTGTTTAAAGAGTGATGACAGTGACGATGAGAATATTGCCATCGTTAATCCTTCTGCCGCTGAAATTACTTCGATGCCAATTATTTTCACCAATTTATCCACTGACATATCATTACAAGAGGAAGTCGTTGCATATGATGAATATTCTCAGATCATGGAGAGTGATAATATTGGCTGTTTCGAAGGAAATGTTGACAATGAAAATACTTCAACGGAAACAACGATTGAAATTCAAGATCAATTGCAAGCTGCTGTGAAGTCAATTATCACTTCTTCTGAGATTTCTCTTAAAATGAGTCATATCATCGAAGAAAATGAGAAATTATTAACGAATTTTTTCAAGAACATTCCCAACCATGAAGGGGACGATGAAAATGATAACAGTACTGTCACTATCGATTCCTTGTTGGAATTACACAAGGTAAATAAGACCGGTGTATAAAAAAAGTACTCTGTATCTTTGATCAGATATCGTAAAAATCAAAATTTCTGCGACTTTTTTTTATATAAAATATTTAATTTTTTCTTCTTAACGATTTTTCAGTAATTTTAAATCAATAGAAATTAAAAATAACTATTAAGATATTTAGAGGAACTGTTTTATTAAAGTTTGCTAACAATTATAAGTTAATACATTACATAGAAAACGAATTAGAAATGTTTTGCTGAGTAGGGTCCACTGGGCCTCGTGTGTCCTCAGCGTCATTTTTTCGAGGTGTGTCCTCAACGGGTTAACTTTAAATGTATCTCGTGAAAGGTCCAGAGCATTTTTTCGTCAGACTGTTCAAATTATTAAAATAAGACAAAAAATCTTTTCCAGATTTACAAATGAATTTTCTAGAATTTTATCCTGTTTTAATGACTCAAAAGATGTATTTTCATAAAATTTTACTTTGACACTTAATTGATTGGTTACGAGAATTAATTTGAAGTCATTACCTCACTGCTAAATGCACGCGAAATATACATATATAATAGGATGTGCCAAAATGTAACTTCCGTGAAGAACCTTTTAAAATTGAAATTTTGAGTTCCGCTTCTAACACAACAGCTGTGTTTTGGCATTTTCTAAGTTATTTTGAGGTGAGAAGATAAATTTGATCTTCATAGAATTTTTTAGCAGGAGATTAAATTGAGCACTTTCGGCCAAATTTTGAATTTTTAGCAAAAGTGCCCAAACTAAGCTCCTGTTAAAAAATTCTCTAAAAATCAAATTTATCGTCTCATCTCAAAATATCTCAGGAAATGCCTAAACACAGCTGCTTTTAAAAGCGGAACTCAAAATTGCAATTTTAAAAGGTTTTTCACAGAAGTTACATTTTGGCACACCCTAACATATGTATATAAAATTCCTTTCGAAGTTAATTTTCGGTATTACTTTTCGGGTATCATTTTTTTGTCGCTACCCAAGATTGTATTTGAAAATAGTTAAAATTTTATTGATTTCCGATAGGCGAAACTTGGATCCGGCGATGAAAACTTATTTTCAACTAATGTTGGGATGACTGTAAGAGTTACGGATTTAAAGAGGCTTATCCCACCAAATGAATTAAATGATGAAGTAAGTAATAATTTTTATGTCGTTATTATTAAAAATTATTTATGTATATAATTATCATTGAAACCAGTAGAATTATAAAAGAGCAAGTGTTATGTAGTGACGAAAAAATAACACATACGAGAGGGTGAAATTCACACACACATACACGCCAACATACTCACGCGCGCGCGCGCGCACTCACGCACACACAGATATAGTGATATCCTCACTCGACATAGCGAAAGCTGATCTTCTGATTTAGGCTGGATTTAGCTAGTTACTGACCAAAAACTCGATTTCATTTCTACTAGGGTATCTTTTGCTGGTGTACGCCCTTACAGCTGTTTTTATGGTGATATCAGTGAACTGAGGCACATCATTGCAAATGTGAATAATTCCATTCATTTAATTACAAATAGTACACGGAAAAAAGTAAACTGTAATATTCATTGGGATTCCAGTTAATTTTAATAGTTTCAAATAGTAAAGCGTACATCGGGTGGAAAAAATATAAATATTACATTAGTTAATGTAGAAAGTATAAAAGCCACAATTTATTATTTAATATCCAAAATAAGTGATTAGTAGCTGTCACTGTAGTAAATAACGACTTTTTCATCTTAAAAAATTACAGTTTAAAACAGTAAAAATTGCCATTTCAAAATATATAGTCTATATTATTAGGAGAAGGGGAACTCAGATGAGGAGATGGGTGTCTCACTCTCGGAGAATTTAACATTTTAAACAATAAAAAAATAAAAATTATAATGTTAAGAGCTGATAAGTTTTTGAAATCGATCGGTAGAGCTGTTTGAAAGTTATTCCAAAAATTGTCGGAGTTATGTTGAAAAAATCCTTATTTCCAAATATTTCGTCGAGGATATCTCTCGAACTAATCAACCGATTTCTACGTTTTTGGCGGCGATCGACGCGGTTTTTTAAGCTCTAAAATTATTTTATATCATCAAAAACGATCCGAGAACAAATGACGAAGTTATGTGAAAAAAACCCTTTTTTCGGTTTTCTTTCGTTCACGCTATCTCTTGAACGAATCAACCGATTTTGACCGGCTTGGT
>CAJNRD030001114.1:4066541-4076649 GCA_905319865.3 Cotesia congregata
TATATATATATATATATATATATATATATATATATATATATATATATATATCACCTGTGTGCAAACACAATAAATTATACATTGATGCAGAAAAAAAATTTTCTATTGTTCAAATTTTATTTTAAACATTATCAATAATTTTTTATTTACATCTATATTGACAATAATAGTAACAACAAAAATAATTCAAATTTTCGCGGCTATGAAAAACAAGATGTCGGTGGCATAGTAATAATAATGAATAAATTGTTAAAAAATAATAACAATCATACATCTTTTAATAATCTTTACGATTAAAACGGTACTGCTCAGGTCTGGTTTAATCGTATTTATTTTCCGAAACTGTCATCTACGCTTAAAACAGGTCTCGTTTTAGGCGGCAAATGAGACTTCAAAGGGTTTGGAAATTTTTACGATTAAAACAGACCTGAGATTTCGACTCGGGACTGTAGAGTGGCAAAAAGTGAGTTTCAAAAAGCTCTCAGAAAACTTAAAAAAGACAAAAACAGCAACATTGTCAGAGCAAAAATCATCTGCAAAAAGAACAATTACCAGGAAGTGTGTAAAGTCAAGAAAAAAGCTCATATTGATAGTATAAAAGCTGCTTTTGCCAACGTCAATGCGCCGGCGGACTTCTGGACTGCTGTTAGAAAATTTAACTTCAAGCACAGCTCAACCCAAGAAATTTCAACCGACATATGGAACCAATTCTACGCTAACATTTTTAAGCCAAGGATTGCTGGGTCCTATTTATCGGCTTGCAATGCCAATGACATTTTAGATGCGGAAATCCGAATACCGGAGCTCAACTCCATACTTAACAAGCTGAAAACTGGCAATGCTGCTGGCCCTGACTTATTAACAAATGAGCTCTTTAAAAATCTGTCGGCGCAGCACAAAGATCTACTTATTGCCCTCTTCAACAAAGTGCTCTACGAGAAACGTGTACCGAAAGATTGGGCGAAGCTTTGGCTGACGATGATTCACAAGAAAGGCGATAAAACCGACCCAAATAACTACCGTGAGATTGCTCTACTCAATATAATTACTAAAATCTTAACGAGCATTTTGAAAAAGCAGCTGGTTATTTGGGCGGACAAAGAAAAGATTCTACCTGACTCGCAGATGGGCTTTAGAAAGGGTCGTAGTTGCACAGACGCTATTTTCACTCTCCTCAGTGCCATCCAAATTCAATTCCGACACAATGATGGAAGAGAAATTTTAAATTAAATAAAACTTTTCACTGCTAAATTGTTTTGACTCCCTAATTCGTCAAACATTTAAAATTCTAAAGTATTATGTTAAACTTAAAAAACACAGTACTGAAAATGTCCCATAGGTGGCGCAGGGTCGTCAGAAATTCTCGCTGCAAGAGACTTGAATTATACTTATATAATCTCAAACCGATAAAAAATTAATGTCTCTCATAAAAATCGACATTTTTGTTCTATTATTAAAGTTTAAAATATAATTTTGTCTTAAAACTAATTAGATATTTCGTATAAATTTTTTATTTTACTTATAATTGGTAATCATGGAACTTCAGTTGAGTACCTTTCGTATTTTATAATCAAATTATTTTTTAAAAAATTTGAATCTTGGTCAAAAGTAGTATTTTTGAAAGATGACTTATTTTTTGATTTGGAAGATTTCTTTCAAAAATCGAATTGTGGTATAGGTTTCGTAATATATGTTACTCAATAGACAAATTTTTAATTTCAAATAATCATAAGGTGATAAATGATCATTAATTCAAAGAAAATAATTATAATTTTTCTATAAATATTGTACTTGTAAACTTAACTTACTTGAACTAATTTAGCTAGACTTTGTATAAGTCTGCATTAATTTAAGAGACTATCGACTTTGTTATAAAATATTTAAATATCATCGTTTATGATTACAATTTTATTATAACATTAATTTTTTCTTTATTTCCACTCAATATCATTTTA
This sequence comes from Cotesia congregata, assembly GCA_905319865.3. Classification (NCBI taxonomy): domain Eukaryota; kingdom Metazoa; phylum Arthropoda; class Insecta; order Hymenoptera; family Braconidae; genus Cotesia; species Cotesia congregata. The sequence goes on from CAJNRD030001114.1 coordinate 4,068,497, forward strand.
AGTCATAACTACACTGATAGAAAATTTATGTTGACTCAAGAGATATTTTCTTGATCTAAGAATTTATTTTTGAAGACAAATGATTATCTTACTCTAAGAATTTCTTGTCTTGATTTAGATTTTCTTGGCTTAAGAGCTATATTATCTTCAATCGATAAATTTAAGTTTTTCAATTAAAATAACATTATCGTTTAAAAAACTTAAAATAATTTATCAAAGCATAATTCAAAAACTAAATAGTCTTTAATTGTTATACCAAAAAAAAATTATTTCTTAGAAATAAGTAAATTAATTAATGACTCAAAAAAAGCCAATCTTAACACAAGTCGGTAACATCTTGAATCAATATTATCGCCTATCTTGAACCAAGAGACAAAAATTCTTGAAAGAAATATATCTATATCTAGTTTCAAGAGTTTAAGTTTTGAAGAAAAAAAATTTCTTGAATCAAGATTGTTTTTCTATCAGTGTAAATATCATTCTGAATAAATTAGAATCCTTCAAAATTCTGTGAATTTGAATAAATTATAATTCATAAAAATAGAATTTTTGTTTGTAATATCATAAAATTTCATCGAAAATTTTCATATTTAAAATTGATAACTAAAGAAGAACTTATTTTTTGCAAATTTAAAAAAAAATTTGCAAAATTAGTTCCAAAACATTCCAACAGGTGGCGCATAAGCTCTAATATTTCTCGCAAGCAAAGAGTTGACTCAAATATCATTAGTTCCTACTAAGAAAAAAAGTTATGGGTCATACAGAGTTTCTTATTTTAAGTTCTACAATTACCGTGCGTATAACTTGTATCCTACGTTATTATTAACTCAAGTTGTGAAATTACATAAAAATAATATTAATAAAAAAAATAATCAAGATGATATGAATTATTATCTGTTTCAAGAACTTATGATTCAATAGCGATATTGGAAGATAAATTGGCTTTATTAGATGGTTCCTTTTGACAAAATTAACGGCCGGGTCCTGAATTCATTTCAAAATTATTGTAAATAATAATTCAAAATGGTGGCTCAAAACACGAGCGGTAAAGTGAAGTGAAGTGATCAAAATTTCGAATTAAATTTTTTTTTTTAATTCAATAATACAAATTATTTCGATCTCAGAGGACTTGAATTATAAATTTGATGGTTGAATATAATTGCGATTACAATCAAATTATTCCTGTTATCTATTTAAGTTTCCAAGTTTCTGAATTGATACTTTCAGAAAACTTAGAACCTCATTGATGAATTTTGTTATCAAATGTATGTTATTACTTTTTTTTATATTTCATCTATTTTTTAAACATATTAAAGTTATCGAAATTTTGATTTCTTAGCATTGATTACTCCAAAATCATGAAATTAATATGTTTTCTTTATTGAAAATTTTTTTTTCAGTATTAATTCAAGTGTTTTTCTTGTGCCCTTATCATTGAAATTGAATTATAATAATAAATTAACAATTTAAGTGCAATGAAAAAAATTATTCAACATAAAAAAAAGTCGATGAAATTATGATCGTATTTCGCTTTGGTCTTAATTAACATTTTGGAAACTCACGTTTTTTTAAGTGAAAACAACCATATTGAGTTAAAATTTTCAAGTATAAAAAAAATTAAATGCTTAAATGTATTTTTTTTTTAAATAATTAGAAATTCTTCTACATGGTAATGAATATTAAATTAAATCAAAATTTCCACTGTTAAATTATTTTGACTCTCTAATCCGTCAAACATTTAAAATTCTAAAGTATTATATTAAACTTTAAAAATATAGTACTGAAAATTTCCAATAGGTGGCGCAGGGTGGTCAGAAATTCTCGCTGCAAGAAACTTGAGTTATACTTATATAATCTCCAACGGAGTAAAAATTAATGTGTCTTACAAGTTTTGCTATTTCCATAATTTTTGATTCATAATTATGTTTTTAAATATAATTTTGTCTTTACTAATCAGATCAGTCGTATCAATTTTTTATTTTACAAATTAATGGTCGGGCATATTTCAGTAATTTTGAAATATTTCTTGGTTTCGTATTTTTTTGGTAAACTGCATACGAGTATAATCGCAGTTATATTTTTTATAATCTCGATACCTACGGAAAGAAATTATTTTCTTAAATTTCATGGATTTAATTACCATTGAGTAAAGTGTAACCAGCATCCTCAAAGTTTGGTCAAATATTGGGGTGGAATGAAATTGGTGAATTAATCTCATTTTAAGGACATGTAACTTAGAATTGGAGTGATCCGTGTAATCATAAAAGATTTATTTATGGAATTTATTATTCTTTAGTTGTTTTGTTCTTTTTAATTTTGGGTAATTTTTTATCCTAGGTGACTCTAGGTAGGTGGTAATAAAAAAATAGAAAACAATTTTACTTACTTTTAGAAATGATGTGTGCAATTTCTCGCTGGTTATCTTTATTTCCAATGCCGGAAAATTACCGTTCATCGTAATTACAAAAATTTACCATTGGTTTTATTTGACTAAATATTTCCGTATAAAATTTACAATTCAGAACTGTTTTCAGACGCTAAGTAAATAAAATTTCAAAGCTTTTATGTACAAATAATGCAGAAATTTGTTTTGAGAATCTAGATTTATCTCGATGATCTATCATGCTGATAGGCATTATCCCAAAACAACAATTATTTATGTTTCCATCGTTATGAGGTATGAGTAAGTTTTTCTGAATTCACTTACAGGTTAAAAAAAAAATGTTTTTCTTAAATTAAATCAAATATAAGAGGAATAAGGGAAATATTTTTAGTAAATGACAATCTATTCTAAAACCAAGTGCTTCAGTGTTCACTTTTATAATTGAATTGTCGTTCAAATGACATTTATTTTCAAAGTCAACAAAAAAATTTCACTCCCAGAATTATTGGACAAGTTTTATTTATTGGTGAATAAATAGGATGGCAATTAAAACTTTTGTTATTCAATTGAAGAAATTAGTTAAAATTTCATCAGTTTGAAATCCTTCTCAGCTTTCTCGAACGTAAAGGTATTGAATCGTTTTTCTGACTAAACTTCAATCTAAAAATATTTATATTTATATTTTCTGACTGCTCCGGAATAAAAAGCAGTCAATATTTTTCTAGAATTCCATTTTTTTGGTCTTAACTCAAATCTAATCCTCAAAAGAATTATAATCATAACAAATATGAAAATCATAAAATTTTATTTGTGCGGCGATGTTTACAAGAGCGTAAAAATCAAAATTTTTGTTCCTTCCTTTGTATTTCCGGAATATTAATACCTTTGAGTCAAATTGCGTTGCTTGACTTTTTGAATTTTTCACTGCAATGATTATTATAATAATTTAAATTAATTATTATTGCTTTTTTAAAATTTTTGTGATATTTTATTAATTGATTCGGTTTTAATAAATTTTGTTTTTCTTTTTTTGCCATGTAGCCAAAAGGCTTGTTGACTTGCAGAAATATCCGCAGATTATTATAAATTCCCTTAAATACTTGAGAACATTTTCTAATCCATATTAAGACACATGATTTATGAATCCTCTGTAGCGCATTTCTTGATTGAAATAATTTTTAACTTCATAATTTTTGCAAAGTTAAAATTTTTAGCCTAACTTATAACTACTTCATAGAATAAAATTTATTTTACCAAAGAAAGAAAAATCAAAATAATAAGTTTTAAAAATTAAATTTCAACAAAAAAATTAACTTCGCAACAAGTTGCACTAAAAGCGGCCTATTAAACTATTTCTTTAAGATCCAATGTAAATTTTCATTGGCAGAATTTTCTTACAACTTCAAAGAACTTACAGGATATAAATTTAAAATTTAGTTTCGAAAAATTCCGACAGGTGGCGCATTGTCGACAAAAATTCTCGCTGCAAGATACTGCACTCTAATTTTATAACTTCAAATCATCGAAGAAATTATTGTAATCATTGTTTAACTACAAAAATGTGTTTTAGGTTAATATTATTATTGAAAATAAAATTTTGGACTCTTTTTTTTTATATCAATAAAATTTTTTGACAATTGAGTTTAGAAAAAATTAGAAAAACAAATTAATAAACTCATGCAACTTTCTTGTGTTATGAGTTCCGTATTTTATTGACTTAAATCAAAATTTTGATTACCAGTTTGTCAAGATAAAGTTTTATTCTTATAAATATTTGACAAATATTAGAAAAATTTCTTTTGTGATACTTAAATTTATTTTTGTAAAAATAAATTCTATTGTTCATCTCATTTTCACGAAAGTGTGAATTGTATTACAGATTGAAAGTCTCTGAGCTATAAAATTACTTCATCGTCAGTGATTTGTTGAGCAACCAGCCTAAAGGAGGTGCTCTTTGTAAGTGCATATTTTTCATTTGGTTTCTACTAATGTTGAAAAAAAATGATTTTGTTTGATTATTCCGCTCGTCAAAAAATTCCATTCGCTGTAGTTAAGGGCATATAACCCCTTAATTAAAAGAACTAGTTAGCATTATATTTTCAGACATCGGCATTAATAATTTGATGAATTGGTAAATTTCAAGACAATAATTAGTTATGTTTCAATCGTTAATAGCCATGATAAAATTTGTCTAAATTTATTGACGTTAAAACGACTTTCCTTTAGCCAGTCTTCGTAAGCGAGTATTTTGATTTTTTTGGAATTTTCTGTAAAAAAAAAAAAAAAAAAAAAAACGTTTGATTTTCTGTTTGTCAGTTTTTTAAACTTTCAATCGCTTAATTCGAAGAGAAATGAAGATTTATATCAGAAAATAATTTAGGATAAGATTTCTAAGCTTACATCCATAAATATTGCAGAAATTAGTCTTCATCTTCATTTATATATCAAGACAACAATTCATCTTGGAAAATGAAGCGCTTTTTATTTTTCAAAAAATAATAATTAGAAATCCTTCTACATAGTAATAAATATTAAATTAAATAAAAATTTTCACTGCTAAATTATTTTTACTCTCTAATTCGTCAATAATTTAAAATTCTAAAGTATTATATTAAATTTAAAAAACATAGTACTAAAAATATCCTATAGGTGGCGCAGAGTCGCCAGAAATTCTCGCTGAAAGAAACTCGAGTTATACTTATATAACCTCCGACCGGAATACATTTAATGTGTCCTTTAAATTTTTTCTTTTCTGTAATATTTGATTCATTATTCAACTTTAAAATATAATTTTTACTTCAAAATTAATTAAACAATTTTTATGATTATTTTATTCTACAAATAATTAATGATTTAAATTTTGGGGTCTTCGGCTGGATGAAAAGCTTTTAGAACTTCTAAAGTGATGTTTGATTGCATATAAAATCTTTCGTAAATGGTTAAGATACCATTAATCTAAAAAATGAATAATTTTATGTAATTTTTGGCAACTTTAGATTATTGATCGTCTCGATTTCTTGTTTCACCACCCTCAATTTTTGTTACTAAAATATGAAATAGTGGCAGGTATATTTCCTTTTAATTCTAAATCTCCAATTGCAGAAATATTTTATACTACTTTTATACTTTTGGATCGACAATTTTTTTTCAACTCGTGTCTAACTTGTGGATTTTATTCAGTGTTGCGGGTGTGTTAAGAGTTTAGTGTGTTATTTCTCTCCAATTTGTCTGAAAATAATTAATTTAATTGCTCTTTTTCCTTGCTCTAATTAATATATAAGAGGATTTATCATTTTAATAATTGTAATGTCTCACGTATTATTCAAAAAAAAATTGAAGTATTTGATGGTTTGAGATTTATTTGTTAAATTTTTGTGACTCCAATTTTTTTTTTGTTCTCAACTCTTATACTCATCGGACACTAACGGTTCAGGTCTTGTCAATAATCGAAATCAGCTGTCGTTTTTCTCAAAATCTTTTCCCATTTGTATTTGTATAATTGTTTTGAGTCGAACTCTTTTTCTCCTCGGTCTATAAATAAAATTAAAAAAAAATTTTAGTAATAAATCAATATAATCATTTTAGATTACGCGTGTTATCTACAATATTAAAAAATTTAATCGAAAAATTTCATACTAAAAATTGATAACTAAATTAGAACAAATAAAAAAAATTTGCTAAATTAGTTCCAAAATATTCCAACAGATGGCGCATAAGCACTGATACTTCTCGCAAGCAAAGAGTTGACTCAAATATTATTAGTTCCAACTAAGAAAAAAATTTATGTGTCTTACAGAATTTGTTATTTTAATTTCTATAATTACCCTGCGTACTACTTGTGTCATCTGCGTTATTAGTAACTCAAAACATTAAATCACATAAAAAAAATCTGGAAAACGGTTGACCCTAAAGGCCATCCCTGCAACTTCCCGCCAATTCCATACCTAAACGCTTGAAATTGCACTTACGACGTTTCTGAACTCTTCCAGCTCAAAAAAACAATTTGTGTGTTATTTTGAGCTCTCCGAGCTTAAAGAAATAGCTTTTGTATGCTTTTGAGCTCTTCGAGCTCAAAAGTCTGATCGAATTTCTAATTAAATGAATCGATTTTTATGCAGTTGGCTGAATTCCACGCAGTTTTTTAAAATCTATGATAACTCACGAACCAATCAACCAATTTCTACGTTCTTGGTGGTGATCGACGTAATTTTTTGAGCTCTAATAATTATTTCATGTCGTCAAAAACGATCCGAAAAGAAATCTCGAAGTTATGTGAAAAAAACACTTTTTTTGGAAATTTTTCGTTTTCGATAACTCTCGAACGAATCAACCGATTTTGACCGGTCCAACGGTGATCGACGTGGTTTTTTAAGGTTAAGAGCTGATTAGTTTTTGGAATCGATCGGTAAAGCCGTTTAAAAGTTATTCCAAAAAAACGATTTTTCGAAAATTGTGTGTTTGAGATTTTTAAAAATCTAGCAAACCGAATCAATTCAAATTTTCACGAAATTTAGTGGCTACCCGGGAAAAAATGATCAGATCTGATCAGATATGAACAGGCATGAGTCTTCAGGTCTAATCAGACATGAAAAATGACCGGGTCTGATCAGACCTGGCCAGGCATGTTCATGTCTGATCAGATCTGTTCATGCCTGACTCGATTAGGTCCATAAAAAAAAAAAAAGATTGGTGCCGACAGGGATTCGAACCATGTACGTTGCACTCTTCAGACTGATACTTTATCTATTGACCCAATGACTTATCTTGATTCTAGCGTACCTTTCAAACTACTTTAAGTAATTTAAATTTTATACATGACTTATCCTTATAGTTAACGGAGTTCTATACTTAATTTATTAATTAATTAATAATAATTAATTATACAAAGTAAAAAATTTCGCGTCATAGCGTCAAACAATTTTGTGTTAAAAATTTTTATGTTAAATATTAAACACTTTTTTGTGTTGATTTAACAGAATAAATGTTAAATTTACACATAAAAGTGTTAAATATTTAACACAAAAATTTTTAACACTAAGATTTTTGACGCAAAATTTTTTACTGTGTATATTAGAGTGATTTATTTGGAACGGCTACCCTCGCGGTTTTAAGAATGCCGTAAAAATACCGTAATTTTTCGGCATTTATACTCATGCCGTATATTTACCGTAATAATGCGGTTAAACTATAGTTGTTTTGGCCAGTTTTTATACTGTAAATATCCAGTATATATACTGCGTTTATGCTGTACAGTTACCGAAAATATACTATACAATTACCGCATTAATGCCCAAATTTTACCCAAAAAATTCCAAATAATTACCGTAATAATACAGTAACTTTGCCGAATATTTTCTGACATAATGGAAAATTATTAAAAATTTGGTTTTATTTTGAGTTCACTTCTGCAATCGCTACTTTGCAAAAACAAATACTGTTTTTAAATAAATACTATGTAGAATATTATTTTTTAATTAGGTATTTAGCGGTAATGAATATTAAAGAATACATTTGTTAAGTAAATATATTCTAATTTCAATTTCAATTTTTAATTTCTCACTTAGAAAATTGCAAATTTTCTAAAATCGAAAAGTTACATTGTTTCACATATATAACTACAATATTCAATTTTAAATATGCTTATCGTAAGATGGACGGTATGGCTTAATGTATATAAAATAAGCAAAAAACAATATGGTACAGGCCGGGTAGCTCAAATGGTAGAGTAGCCGACTTGTCCTCGGGAGGTTCTGAGTTCGAATCCCAGTCT
>CAJNRD030001114.1:4081856-4096683 GCA_905319865.3 Cotesia congregata
AATCAAGTGAAGACATTAGCTTGAAGGAACAATAAAAATTAGATTGCTAATCCAATATGAAAATATAAAAAATATGTCAAAAAAACAGGTTAGTTTGCAGATGTTAAAGTGCTTGTAAACAAATACAAGTCCGTACTGCTCAAATAAATAAAGAAGAGAATTTCAAGCACAGTGTTGTGACCAAAATGTTTGATGAAATTAATTTAAAGTGAACAGTGACAAGCTGGCGATTTCGCTGGAGATCGCGTAAAGGAATTGCTCCGGTCTCACTGGTAATTTTGCTGGACATCGCACTGACGGTCTATTTAAAGGTCTTGCTAGAACTCTTGCTGACGGTCTCGCTGATGGTCTCACTAGAGGTTGTTTTGCTGGAAGTTGTGCTAATGGTATTGCTGCCGGTCTCGCTGGAGGTCGTTTCGCTGGAAGTTGTGCTAATGGTATTGCTGCCGGTCTCGCTGGAGGTCGTTTCGCTGGAAGTTGTGCTAATGGTATTGCTGCCGGTCTCGCTGGAGGTCGTTTCGCTGGAAGTTGTGCTAATGGTATTGCTGCCGGTCTCGCTGGAGATCACGCTGACGATATCTCTGGAGGTCTTGCTGGTGATCACGTTGACTGTCTTTCTGGAGGTCCCGCTGACCCCCTCGCTAGCCTGATCTCCAGTGAGACCTTCAGCGTGATCTCCTGCGAGATCTCCAAAAAGATCGGCAGCGTGATCTCCAGCGAGACTTCCAGAAAGACCGTCAGCGTGATCACCAGCGAGACCTCTAAAAAAAAAGGTCAGCGTGATCTCCAGCGAGATTTCCAGAAAGACCGTCAGTGTGATCTCCAGCGATACCATCACCGTGATCGACAGCAAAATCACCAGCGAGACCGGGAGCAATACCATTAGCACAACTTCCAGCAAAACAACCTCTAGTGAGACCATCAGCGAGACCATCAGCGAGACCGTCAGCAAGAGTTCTAGCAAGACCTTTAAATAGACCGTCAGTGCGATGTCCAGCAAAATTACCAGTGAGACCGGGAGCAATTCCTTTACGCGATCTTCAGCGAAATCGCCAGCTTGTCACTGTTCACTTTAAATTAATTTCATCAAACATTTTCGTCACAACACTGTGCTTGAAATTCTCTTCTTTATTTATTTGAGCAGTACGGACTTGTATTTGTTTACAAGCACTTTAACATCTGCAAACTAACCTGTTTTTTTTGACATATTTTTTATATTTTCATGTTGGATTAGCAATCTAATTTTTATTTTTCCTTCAAGCTGCTGTCTTCACTTGATTGTGAAAAACAAAAAACAATTAATTTATTACGACCAATCAGAACGCTTGGCTACGCCTATCTGCTGTCTCTCTCTTTTAAAAAAACTAAATTCTCGGCCCTAGTCATAACAATAAAATCTTAAAATAATTTTCGAACAATTCTATTTTTGTTTAGAAGATTATTTGAAAGTTTTGGCGGTCATTTCTCGCTACGTTTTTTCTTCATTATTGTAATAATTTTTGAGTAAGATCGGTTTTGTCGATCATTTTTCGTTATTTCTTAAATTTACTGTTTCTTCATTATGAAAGTTAAAAATGTTGTGGGTCATTTTGATTCCGTACATTAATAGAGTCCAATGCATATTTCATTAAGAGAACTTTTACTTTTATGTTAAACGGTTTTATTTCACAATATTGACGTATTGTTCAATTAATTATTAGACCTCTTATGATTTGTGCACAATTTGCAAATTTGTCAAGTTAATCTATCCGTTTTTCTGTCATTAAGAGCAGATTAATTTTTTCACTTAAGTTCTAGAAAATATTTACTGACGTAAATGATCTCAACTTTTCTCTGATTCAAACTTGGAATCTTCTTAGTAACCTAACATACAATATTGTTACTAACGATCAGTCTTCTATAGAAGAATACTGATAACAAACTGCTATCACATGCTTTATTGATCACGTCGCTGAGTGAAAAGTAAAATATAAGACACACTGTTACAATTAGAAGTCAAACTTATTAGAATGATGAAACGTGCAATATAATTTTTTTGCTTAATATTTTTATCGGTATATATCGAATTTATCCTACAATAATGGTTCTTAAGTATCTTGCTAACCTGCCTTCTACATTGGCAACTTGTTAGGAGTTTTAAATAATTAAATTATCTGATTGATTTTCTTCATTTTGCAGATAATTAAGTAAAATTTTGAAGACTACGTGGTTCATGCTAAATAATTAAAACTTCGGTGAACTATACATTGTCTTAGGATAAAGTTGTAAAAATGTTCTATTAGTAGTTCAGAAAATTTGTAAGAAACTTTAATATTCTAGTTGAAATTTTGTATCTAATAATTTCGTATTTATCAGAATTATAATGTCAGAATTGATAATAATTTTTTAAAATTATTTAAAATAATTTCTATAATTAATTAATGAGAATTAATTAATTAATTGAAGTAGAATTAAAATTAAAATTACTTGATTTGATTGAAAAATTTGATTCTTTGATAATTCATTAATTAACTATGAAATTACATAAAATTGTTAAAAATGTTTTGGTAATGGTAAAAATTTTGATTTTTAAATTTGAAAAATAGTTCTTGGTTTTGCCACTATGTGGCGCATGGTCGTTAAATATTCTCGCTAGTGAAGAGTTCGTTAGAAGTTCGAGAATTCAAAATTCAAAGCAGAATAAAAATTTAAAATTTAGTATCAAAAATTTTCGACAGGTGGCGCATGGTTACCAATAATTCTCGCTGTAAAATACTTAACACAGACTTTATAACTTCCAATCAAAAAAAAATTGATCTGTTTTACAGGTTCGTCTTCTATATAATTAATTGAAACTCTTTATTGCTTGTTTTTGATAATTAAGCTTTATTCTCATGAATTTTTGACTAAAATAAGAAAAACTTTCATTTTTTATACACTGAAAATGATTGATGAAATTATTTCATTATTTTCAATTATCAAAATATTAATTTTATATGCTTCAATGTCTTAAAATTCAATCAATAAATAATTTAATCAAGTTTTTGTCTAAATTCAATTATATTTTTTTTAAGTTCCAAAAAATTGCGACAGGTGGCGAATTGTGGTCTGAGATTTCCACTGCAGGAAACTTAACTCAGATATTTTAAGTTCTAACAAAGAATAATTTATTTGTTTTTTTGTAAAAATTATATTACTGTTACGTTCTCGTAAATTTTAAATTTATTAAAAATTTTATAAATTTATTTTAAAAATTTATAAATCATTATTTTAATTAATTAATCGTTACTCGAGGTATCTCGTAACGGAAATACCTCGAGATAACAAATTTCTAGAACGTCAACGCAGCCCAGTAGACTAAACAGTCTACGTTGTGGGTTTTGGACTGCGTTGATGTTCTCATAGGGTAACCTGAGATGCAACGTCGCTAAAATCTTATTATATAAACTCTTTGTAATTATTATTTAACTATACATTCTGTCTTCAGACTTCTTCTGGAGCAGTCAGTCCTCGGACTTAGCAGAGGAGCAATCTCTGCTGGTCCGAGGCTGAACCTGCCTTATCCTTTTTGAATAAATCTTATTAGTTGTTAATCAATTAATATGAATAGTTATTAAAACCTTATCCCCCAGGGTGTAAGCGCTTTTATTAGCTGTTTTCCACCCTGGTGAAATCGCCGAAGCGCTAGTCAGCGTTTTGGCATTCCAAATCACCTACCTAAAGCAGGTTATTTTAAAGTTATATTTCAAAATTTATAAATTTATATCGTTTAAAAGTACTTCGTGGATAAATCATTGACACGACCCACCTGGAGTCTATTGACATCCTAATGAGGTCAAAATCTGGACTTAAATAATTTTAATTAATATACCCTATTTTTGGGAACGTAACAATTACTATATTTTTTTTTTAATAATTATACTTATTCTATAATTAAATTATCATGAAAAAAAATTACTTTAGATGGACTTTCGTTTCTCGAAAAAATTTTATTTTTATTTGAGACCAGAGGAAATTTTTTTCTAAAAGGATGTGAAATAATCCGCACGTGGTTCAAAATCAAGTTGTATGAATTTTTTTTTAAGACTTATGTCTTGTAGATATAACAGATTACTCACAAAAGTAAAATTTAAGGATAGTTATCTTAATTTAATTTATTCAAGTGACAAATTCTTAATATAGAATGATTATTAGGTGACTGAGCTTGTTGAATCTTCTGAATAAGCTTCTATAAACTAAAACCACAATCCTTATTTTTACGTTTATCGTTTTCGTAAGGAAAATAATACATTATTAATCAAAGGCACTGATTATTATTTATGGATCAGATATTGTGCGTGTAAATTTATTTTTCTTCTTTTAGATCAGCCTGACTTTATATCAGTTCGCATTAATTAACCAACTATTACATAAAACATTGAATATTTAAATGTCAACGCTTAAAATAATAATTTCATTATAAAATTGATTTTTGTTAAAATGAATTAATAATGATAAAAATAGAATTCTTTTTTAATAAAATATTTAAAAAAAATCAAAAATTTTCATAATTATAAATGATAACTAAGAACACATTGACAAAATTTGAAAATTTAGTTCCGAAAATTTCTGACAGGTGGCGCATGATCGCTTAAATTTCTCGCAAGCAAATAGTTGACTCAAATATTATTAGTTCCATCTAAAAAATAATTTATTTGTCTTTTTTATTTCTACAGTTATCATGTGTACAAATAGTGTCTAATCTAAGGGATCGTAAAATTACAGATAAATAATATTAAACAATTAATTAAGATGATATGAAAAATTGTCTGTTTAAAAAACTTACGTTTCTATTTTTTTGCAATTTAAATTCATTACTTTGCACATGTTGGTTGCTGAAATTAACAGCCGTGTCTTGAAGTATTGACAAAGATGTTGTTAACAACAATAATTAAGTTACAAATGGCAACTCAAAACACGCGCGTTTAATGTAGTGATGCTAAGTGAAACGAGTGGTCTTATATCGAATTTTATTTGTGAAAGCCAATAATATATAAATTTATATCATGTTAACAATTGTTAATTTTTTTATCAAAACATGAACAAAATTGTGAGACAATTGCTGTAAATTACAGTAATCGATTGTTTTCATGTATTACTGAATTTTTCAACTCGATTGGTATCAGCGTTCAATTTGATACGACAATATTGATGGTTTCTATTTTTTCGATCGTAACTCGCCATGTTGTTATCAAATTTAATTATTAACACGATTTCTGGATATTTCATCTGTTTTATAAACGTAATGAGTTATTAAAAGTTCAATTTGTTGCTCTTGATAATTCAAATTAATCTAGTCAATATTTACTGCAATGAATTATAGTCGTGTCGTTATAAGTTCTAATAATTTTTACTTATCATTAATAACCCCATGACATTTTTAGATCCCTTTTTTTAAACGATTTCTCAATATTTCAAATCTTTTATTAATATTTGATCATCAATTGATTTAATTTTTTAATTATTATTCTTTTTGTAGTCTCTGATCATTGCAATAAAGTTGTAATAACGCATCAACTATTAAAGATGAGATAAAAAAATTATTTCGACAGAATATCACGCAAAATTCGATGAAATTTTGCTTACTTTGTTTTAGTATGGAAAATTCTAATAACAGGATAAATTTCGGTACCAAAAATTCTGATATTAAGTTATATTAAGTATTCAAGCATAAAAAAACATAACCGCTTAAATGTACTTTTTAAAAAGATAATTAGAAATTTTTCTACATGGTAGTGAATATTAAATTAAATAAAAATTATTTTGACTCCTTAATTAGCCAAACATTTAAAATTCTAAAGTATTTTGTATTAATATTTAAAAATCTAGTACTAAAAAGTTCCGATAGGTGGCGCAGAGTCGTCAAAAATTTTCACTGCAAGAGACTCAAGTTATACTTATATAACCTCCAACCGAGAAAAAATTATTGTGTCTTACAAAAATCACCTTTTCTGTAATTTTTGGTTATTATTAAAGTTCAAAATATGTTTAGTTATGTACCTCAGTTTTTTATAAGTTATAAAAAAATTGTACTTTAATCTTAAGTTTACTCATGTTTTAAAAATATTAGACAGACCTTTAACAAAGACGTCATAAAACTTAAAATTCGGAAATTTATGACAGTCGAACTCAAGTAGTTGCCATTGTTAAATAATCCCTCCCTTTAATGACTTAGACTAACCTTCGACACAAACGGATAAATTTTACAACCCATCTGTTTATCAGATGGCGACCAGACTTTTCCCAATTTAGCAATCTTCTCACACTTAGTTTAAACAACCCTTCTTTAAATAAATAATACCCTTTCCAGAATCCTTTCATTTAACAACAATTCCCCAACTCCAGTTATTTTCCACCAACCAAAAACGGAAATACCCTTCCCAAAATTGCACTCTCTGACTGACGATAGTTTGACTAAAAATCGACCAATACAGTTACCAAAAAACCTCTGACCACGCTCGCCGAGCGTCTTATACCTGACCTTTACCGACTTACGTACCAATTAATTTAATGTAAAAAGTATAGTCAGTACTCAATAAAAGAAATCAATATAAAATCGAAATATTTGTGATCTTTTTAATTAAACATCACAAAATTCTTGTTAAATTATAACCGAATTAATTTGCAAGAAAACAAAATATAATTTGGTCTTTAAAATTGAATAAATAATTCGTATAATTTTTTTGTTTTACAATAGAAAAAACAATAGAAAAAAAAACGATCTTTATTTCGTATTTTATTGTTCAATTGCAGATATTATTTTCATCAATTCAATTCTTTTGAATAGATTTAATGTTTTTTACATATGGGGCATTCCACGCCAAATCAACCACTTTTGACTCTGACCCCTTTTGATTTGGCTGAAAGTTTACCATTTTTTTCTACCCTATCAAAAACGTCTCTCATAATTTTTTCAAATTTTTTTACCCAACCAAAAAAAAGTTCTGAATTTTTCAAAAAAACCGCTTTTTTATTTTTAAATTGCCATAACTTTTTCAAAAATTGGCTTATCGGGACGTTTTTTGTTTCAAAATTTTTGTTATTAAATGTTCTTTTTGGAAAAAAATATAAAAAAATTCTTTAAAGCTATCTTCATCGTTATTTTTAAAATTTTTAGAAAAAACTCCGAATTTTTTGATGAATACCATTTTTAGTTTCTTTTTTCTTTTTCTCATTCTAAACTTTGACATTTTTTACAGATATCATGAAATTTCCAGAAAGGTGTTTTTCCGATTTCTATTTTTTCTTTTCAATTAAAAAAAAAAAAATTTTTTCTTTTGTCGTATTTTTCATAACACCGGTCCAAAAATTTACGGGAATCCTCAAAAAACAAGAAAAAATTATAGAACCAAAAGTTTAATATGTTAATCATCGAGAAAATCAATTTTTTTCAAAACAAAAGAAATTGAAAAACAACAAAAAATATAGAACTAAAAGTTAACCAGATTAGCTTCTCAGAATTGCTTTTAAAATTTTTAATCCTTGTGAAGGCTCAAATCTATTTTCAAATTACTCTAGAAGTCGTCGAGAAATGATAGTTTGCGCCACCAATGAATCCTCCTCATAAAAAAAAAAATTAATTAAGTGCCATCACTAGAAACAATATTGTTAAAGAACATTTTTTTGCATAGCTAAGGAAAATGTTTTCATTAGTTTAAGAATTATTGCATTTCAGACATCATAATCATGTATTAAACCATTTGACAAAACCATTTTAATTATAAAACTTAGAGTATCAGAGAATTGTTCATTTCGACGCCCACCATTCATTAAGCATTAAATAAAAAAAAACAATTGTTTTTCAATTTCTTCTTTGATTTAAAAAAAATTGATTTTATCGATGTTAAACATGTTCAACTTTTGGTTCTATACTTTTTTTTTTTTTTTTCTGAGGATTCCCGTAAATTTTTGGACCAGTGTTATGAAAAATACGACAAAAGAAAAAAAATTTTTTTTTTAATTGAAAAGAAAAAATAGAAATCGGAAAAACACCTTTCTGAAAATTTCATGATATCTGTAAAAAATGTCAAAGTTTAGAATAAGAAAAAGAAAAAAGAAACTAATAATGGTATTCATCAAAAAATTCGGAGTTTTTACTAAAAATTTTAAAAATAACGATGAAGATAGCTTTAAAGAATTTTTTTATATTTTTTTCCAAAAAAAACATTTAATAACAAAAATTTTGAAAAAAAAAAAAACGTCCCGATAAGCCAATTTTTGAAAAAGTTAAGGCAATTTAAAAATAAAAAAGCGGTTTTTTTAAAAAATTCGGAACTTTTTTTTGGTTGGGTAAAAAAATTTGAAAAAATTATGAGAGACATTTTTGATAGGGTAGAAAAGGATGGTAAACTTTCAGCCAAATCAAAAGGGATCAGGGTCAAAAGTGGTCGATTTGGCGTGGAATGCCCCAAATACATTGGCCACAAAATTTTGCTTATTCTCTTAATAATACATACTACTAAATATTTGGTATTGAAAGGTTTATTACTAAATAATTTAGTAACCATTATTAAATCTTATCAAAAAGAACTAAATACTTCTATCAGTGCAGTATCACTATTTTGTTTATGTGTTTTCATATTTTATTCACAGAAAAGTATAATAATAATAATAATAAAATATATATTCAATTTCTTAGATGATTTTTATAAAGTAATTTATTAAATAGAGCTTTCCAGTTGCAAATATCCAACCGAGAAAAAATTGATGTGTCTCTTTGATTTATCATTATATTTAAAAATATAATTCAATCTTACAAATAATTTGTAATTTTGTAATTGTGTAATCCTTTGCATGGGAATATTTTCTGAACATATATCCACTGATATATGTTCTTCTACTTAGAAATTTTAGGATAAACTTTTCGCTTACCGTCACTTTTTCATCTATTAACCATTTGATTAACTCTTTTTGATTAGAGATTAAAAGCTAGTTGCTAAGAAAAGTAATTGATAAATAAAATTTGACAAATAAACCTCACATAACATATATGTCACTTAGAAAATAATTATTGCTTGCAATATTAAGAAATTTATTTATCGAATCTTTTTTAAGGTTTTTGTTCTCTTTAATTTTATGAAATTTTTTCTGGAGGTATCTCTAAAAAGGTGGTAGCAGAAAAATGAAAAACAATATTACTTAGTTCTAAATTGATGTGAGCAATGTTTCGTTGAGGATATTTAATTTCCATGTCGGAAAAATCACCGCGTATCACCGTTTTCTGGATAAAAAAAATTTGAATATAATTCATGATTATTATGTTTCGTTATCAATTATTCAGATTCAAAAAATTATCAAACGATAGAAAGAATAATGAATTTATCACAATGAAATAACTCAAAAATTATCAGATATCTGGCTGATTATGATTAATTGATTAATTGATTCTGATTATGATTAACAGAATAAAACAGAATAGATTGAATAAAATCATACTTAGTTTTGCCTTTTTTTTCATTACAATTTTAGTATATGATAGAAACAGGAATTTTTTTAGATTAGTGTATGTCTGTATGTATAATTTTAAATAATTCACTATAAAAAACTAGTAACCTGCAGTCACTATTTTGCGAAAACAATAATTCATCAATCTCATACAGATATGATGTTTTATTTTTAAGCAAACGATCACTATTATTATTCAAAGGCTCTCAGTACCTTGATACTAATTTATAAATTTTTTAAAATACATAGACAGTAAAAAATCTAACAGAAACTTCAAGAGAAGATATTCTTGAATTTTTTCTATTAAAATTAATTCATCAATAATTAATTTACTAAAAGTTTCTAATCCAACTCAATCTTACCCTTTCACTATAATATTCACCGAATTTCTAAGTATTAACCTTAATTTTAAATTTAGTACCAAAAATCACCAACAGGTGGCGCATGACCTTCTAAAATTTTCGCTACAAGACACTCAACTCAGATATTTTAACTTCCAATCAACAAAAAAGTTATTTGTCTTATAGAGTTAGTTGTGAATTTATAAAATTGCTCTATTATATTCAAGAAAATTTTATCATTCATATTAATAAATTCTTAGAAAATTTTAAGAGTTGCATTTTCACTTTGAACGCCTTAAATCAAAGATGACCAGGTCTTCATTATATGCCTTTATATTTTTTTTTCATGAATATGAGCATTTATTTCTTGAATGCTTTGATTAATTTGAGCCATTAAAAAAGTCTTATGTTTATTTTCTAATTTTAGTAATGATAACTGTTATGACACAAGTGTTACAGCTTTTTAATTCCTGTCAGTAATTCCAAAGATCATCTTTGATCATTGGGACCACTAAATAAAATTCAATGCACTATTACGGTCATACAATCTGCTTGTTACTTTGTAAGAACTCCGCATTTTAAAAAGAAACATTTCTTCTCAATATTGGGATACTATTTAAAATTTAGTCCAAAGTACCCAATTTCTTCCCAAATTTAAAATGTGTCCAATTCATCCATCTGCTTTTTATTTTTACGATCGAGCTTTTTTATTTTGATCAATTTTGTACATCTTAACGTTGATACTTCCTTTTTATGTACACTAAAAATTACTAATGTAATTATCTAATTATTTTCAATAATCTAAAAATTTATTTCAAATTCTTCAATATCTTAAATTTCAATCACAGGAAAATTTAATCAAATTTTCATCTGAATTAAGCTATTTTTTATTTTTAGTCCTGAAAAGTTCCGACAGGTGGCGAATTGTGGTCTAAAATTTCCACTTCTAGAAACTTGACTCAGATATCATAAATTCTTACCAAAAAAATATTTGTGTCTTAAAAATTTGTCCTTTTATGAAAATTATATGACTATATTCTTACCTGGCCTGCAAGATAATTATACTAATTTCATTATTAAAGTATAAAAAAATTAATAATTAAAATTTTTTATTTTAAATTCGCAACTAATTTTTTTTTTATGAATATATTTATTCTATAATTAAATTACTATAAAATTGTTACGTTCCTAAAAATAGGGTAATTAATTCTTTGAGATATAAAATAATTTAATTCCAGGTTTTGACACTTTGGGTAGTCAATCGACCCCCGGTGTGTCGTCACAGATGAGCTTACTTGTTTTATTTTTTTATTATCTTGAACTTACCATTATGGGCCCCATAGGTCAGCCCAAATAACCCCCTGGTTTTCTAACAACTTAGCTTCGTAGGGCGGGTAGATGTCGTAGCCCGTCTTTCGGAAGTACTCCTCTGAATAATACCCGTATCGGGGGTCTTTGATCGGGATAACGCCTCCGGGAGGGTGAACCTCGGGAACCTCAACTGGGACCAGCTTCCAGGCCCTGGTGATGTCCGTCCAAGAAGCCGGGCGGTTGTTGCCGGCGAAGATTGACTGACCCTGTGAACCCTGGTGCGGCGGTGATTTTGGTGAGTCTTCCTCGGCGGTTCGTACTACTCTCACTCGCGGTTCGACTAATATTTCGTCATTAATTACGTGTACTACTGGTTTCGTACCCCGCACGACTTCAACTCGCGGCTCGTCGATTATCGGTAACGACAAATGAAACGGCTGCGTCAGGAGACAGCGACGCTTTTGTATCGATTTACCCGATCGACGTGATCGTTTTCCTCGAGGCATGAAGCGAAGGAAGTTGGCGTTGCTGAAGAGATCAGAACCTGGTGGAACGCCAATAAAGCGTTCATCCAGCAGGAGGGTTAGACTGGAGAAGACGCTGACTAGCGCTTCTGCCGAAGGACTTCTTTATATGGGGTAGAACAGCGGCGAGGCGCTCTGCCCCATAATAAGTGTAATAATGGGCTATGTGTTCGGTATAGTTGGTTTATTTGATAATAGGATCTGGAGAGGTTCAAGCCTGAGAATAGAGCTCCCTGCACTAGAGAGTCTCAAGATCTACTGCCTGAATCTGCTCCAGAACAATGTTTATAAATCTTATTGTCAGCCATGTTGGTAGCTCAGGTTACTCCTGAGAGAGTCGACGAGGCCCGGGTCCCATGCTGACGCAAGATGTTTTGGTTATCCGCGGCCACGGCAACTCTCTGCTGACGCCTTATCACAAGAGATTTCCGTTACTTCGCTGTTGGTATAACCACCAGCGAAGCAACAGATATCGCTCATTATGCGTTCTGAGAATCTGATCAGTCGAAATAAGAACGTTTAAATAAAAATGAATAAATCTTCCAAAACAAAAAAAAATTATTAGTTAAATTTAGGCAGAAATTCGTGGAACGTAACAAAATAATTTACTAAAGTGTGGTTGTCATGCATCCGAAAAAATTTAAGTTTTGTTTTGGTTCAAAGTTAAATTCTTTCTAAATTGGAGTATTTTTAAAAAAATTGGTATGAATGGTTTCAGTCAATTAGTGATAAATCACTAACATTAGTTATAATTTGTCCATAAAAATCGTACTTGTAAATAAACATCATTATATTCAAAGTAGCCAGACTTCGTATTATTCAGCCTTTATTACAGATAAGAATTAATTATTTCGAATACAAAATTTACAAATTGAAATTCTCTTGTGTTTTAAAGAAATTTTCCGCCGCTTCTAAGCATGATTTTATAAGCTTGCCGATATTTTGATCAAACTTATGATTGATTAAATAAAGGGCAATAGTGTAACTCCCTTGTTTCACAATAAGTTTTTTCAATGGGATCTTTACATATCGTTTTTGTGATGCATTAAAATTATCACATCAACATTTAGGTTCTATGGAATAATATTAGTTAGATTGATTTCCGGTAATGAATGCCAGTATACATTTAGAAGTTCCTGATTATTTACTTCTTCGCCAATTTTGCTCTGATTTCAATTTCTTTTCCACTCAATTTTTCAAAAAAAAAACTAAAGCAACGGCTTCATCTGATTCAGCATTGGAACGCTCACTGGAAGAAAAAGATTTTGATTTCAGATCTTCACAATTTTTCATTTCGGTATGATACAAAGCCGTTGCATGCATTCAATCAGAATTCAGTCTTCATTACAGCGACTATTACATAAGAGATTAAATTTTAATTGACATCGCTTAAAATTATCGTGTTAATGTGATAATTAATTTTTCTTAATTTTGGCTCATGGCTATTTTTATTTATCACTAATCATCATTACTCACGAAAATCTCAATTGAAATTACTCAATTTACTAATTCCTAATTTTGTTCAAATATATTCTTATAAACTTAAGCCATAATTATTTTTTTCGCATTTGTAGTTTTGATGAAGAAGTAATAAATTATAAAAATAAAAAATTATAATTTATGAATAAACATTACATTAAATATTACAATATTAATTTTTGCTTAGTTCCGCTAAAAATAATTTTTAGTTATGACTAAATATCATTTTCAATAAATAAGATTCCTTTAAAACTCTGTGAGTCTTTAAATAAATTAAAAATATAATTTTTTTATAATAATATCAAAAAAAATCATCAGAATTATTTATGTTCAAAATTAGAAATTATAGAGACAATTTAAAAAATTAGTTCTAAAAATCTCCGACAGGTGGGACATGAACGCTAAAATTTCTCGCTAGCAAAGAGTCGACTCAAATATGATTAGTTCCAACTAAAAAAGAATTTATGTGTCATAAAGTTTTTCATTTTAATTTCTACAATCACTGTCTAATTTGCGGTAGTAGTCACAGTATCACATATTAATAATTAAAATATGAAATGTAGTCTGTTAAGAGAACTGACGATTGTATTACGCTCGTGGAACAAAAATTGATATTTGCGGAGCGTTTCTGTTCTTATGAACTTCAAATCCTGTCCCGTATCCCGCATGGAAAAATATATATGCGAAAAATATATGCAAATATATATTTTCACATATATTTTTTTTGCGCTAAATATATGTCCGCATATATGTTCACATATATGCGTAGATATATGTTCACATATATGCGTGCATATATGTTCAGATATATGTGCGCATATAAGTGTCTAGAGATACACAGAAAAAAATGTAACTTGAATCAAGAAAATAATTTTGAAAAATTTAACTTTTTTGATTTGAGTAAAAAAATTCTCAAACTTAGAAATTTTTTTTTCAGTGCATGCTTACATATATGTCTATATATATGTAAGCATGTATCTCTGCATATATGTCAGCATCTATGTGAAAAATATATGTTGACATATTTTTTTTTTTCGTAAATATATGCAGCATATATATTATATATGCGACATATATTTTTGAAATATATATTTCTCCATGCGGGATCATTCTCAAAATTAGATTTCATGAGAATGGTCGTTTATGGTAGATCAAAAGAGGCGAGTTATATTCAGCGCACAAACGTGGATCGAGTGGTCTAACAAAACTTTTAGTGTTTTTAATTTCAATAATTTACAAATTATTTTGATATTAAAAAATAAGATGTTGATATTAAAAAATAGGAGTTTCATGATTAGAGATGATAGCAACAAAATTGTTTGTGTTATCTATTTAAAAGTCCTCAAGCATCAGACTTTTTGTTAGTCCAATTAGATTGTCGGCACTTATAATTTCTAACTTGTTATTTTTATGTTGTATATTTCATCATTTTCTCAAACGTAAGTCATTAAAATAATGATGCATTCATTTATGAATTTGAAATCAAGTCGATATTTATAACATCAAATTACAACAGTACCATTAGTTTGTCGGATTTTTGTATAACTATTAGGGTGGCGCAAAAAAACCGACTATTTTTTTTTTTTCAGTCTCGAGTGAAAAAATGTTAGTTTTTGATGTTTTAAGAGCCCTCACCAAAGGACAGCTCAAAAAAAAACTTTTTAAGAGGTCACTCCAAATTTTTCAAAATTTCAAAAATCGTCAAAAATC
>CAJNRD030001114.1:4097462-4111331 GCA_905319865.3 Cotesia congregata
TGGAATTTTAATTTGAATAGTAAAAGGTCGCTCGAAAAAATCTAAACTAATGCACTAATAAATTGAAAAAAATTATGAGCGACCTTTCAAAATTTAAATTTTGAACTGAAACTTTCAGAAACTTATTGTTTTTTGGTCTATAAAATTATACCGTAACGAGAAAAAAAATTAAAAAAAAAAAATTCAATTTTTGACGATTTTTGAAAGTTTGAAAAATTTGGAGTGACCTCTTAAAAATTTTTTTTTCAGCTGTCCTTTGGTGAGGGCTCTTAAAACATCAAAAACTAACATTTTTTTCACTCGAGACTCAAAAAAAAAAATAGTCGGTTTTTTTGCGCCACCCTAATAACTATCAATATTCATATATTTTTGGTTCAATTATTTTCTAAAATTTCATCAAGAAAAATGAACAAAAGATCAATTTGTAACATTATCTTCTTTTGGGATCTGACCTAGTAGTTGTTATAAACTTGTACTTTCTTAATTTACTCCATAAATTGTTTGATAAGAGGAAGCAACTTGTTCCAAAACTCTTTCAATTTTTACAGAGGTACGTCACAGTCTTCACATTCCCAACTGCATTTTGTCAATTCTTATTCTATTTTCATCATTATTATTCTTATTTTTTTAATTATCTTCTAATAATTATTTCAGTATTTCATTGAAATGAAGCGATAATAAAGTACCTCAGCTATTTAAGCGTGATAAAAATTATTTCGATGAAACTAACAATAGTCCATGAAATTTTGAATCCTTTCTTTCACATTAATTAACATTTATTCAATAAATTTTATTTATAAATTAAAAATCTTCATATTGAGTTTAAATTTTCAAGCATAAAAAAACATAAAAGCTTGAATGTATTTTTTGATAAAATAGTTATAAATTCATCTATATGGTAATGAATAATAAATTAAACAAAAATATTTACTAAATTATTTTGACTCCCTAATTCGTCAAACATTTAAAATTTCAAGGTATTTTATTAAATTTAAAAAACTTAGTTTTGAAATTTTCCAATAGGTGGCGCAGGGTCGTCAGAAATTCTCGCTTCAAGAGACTTGAATTATATTTATATAATCTCCAACGGAGAAAAATTAATATGTCTTACAAAGTTTGCTATTTTTATAATTTTTGACTTATTGTTAAAGTTTAAAATATTATTTTGTCTTTAGAATAAATTAAATTATTTATGTAATTTTTTTATTTTACACATAATTGATCATTTTAAAATTTAGCAGTTAATGAACGTTGGTCTTACGGCGTTGGAGGCAGTGAGACGGCGTTGGAAGTCGGTATTGAGTCGTCTTGAGTAGTTAATTCATGGTTGGGCTAAATAGAAGCTTTTATGACTTCAGAAAGTGATAATTTGATTTAGTAAAATCCTGTTCACAATTTTTTAAAATATTATGAGTAAAATGAATTAAAAAAATCAGTAATTTGTTATAAAGAAACATTTGTGTCTTGAAGAAATATCCTCAGTATATTTATCGGCTTGAATTGTTCGTTTTGTTCGTATTATTTCGTTTTATTATTCAGTAGTACACCATTTCAATCAGAAATACATTTTTAATCATTTCAATACATTTGGATAGACTTTATGATATCAGTTCCTATTTTATTTTTAATTTACCATTTGGTAAAGTGTCTTTGACATGTTCAGAATTCGGTCGGATATTAAGAACTAACTGTTATGAAAACTAATTAATTAAATTTGAAATTTAACTTTAAATATCTTAGATACAACTTACAAAAAATTGATGATGTGTAATCGTAAGAAATATATTTGCTAAGATTTTTTTTGATAGAACAATATTTTTATGCTTCAATTGTGCAAATGATTTTTTAACTCATCGACGGTAGATAGATGACTTATGTATAATTTTTTCTTCTCTATTGTTTTGTAATATTAAATTCATTTTAATCATTTTTTGGTATAAATATCTTGTCGAACGCTTTATTAATATCTTGGGTTTTCCTGATAAGGATTTATGGTTTTCAGTCGTTCCTTTTTTTCCGAAGACTTTTTATGGCGTGTAACATAATTCGCTTGAAGGTCTTCCTTAACCATTTATAATTCGAAATTTTTTAGTGATTGCTTAAAAATCGCTCTTTTTCCGTTCTGTAAATTATTAATATTGGCAAATGAAAAAAAAATTAACTAACGTAAATTATTAGGATCTTTATTATCACGCGTGTAATACAGATGATTTAACAAAAAACTATTAGAAATCTGTCTGCACTATTTTACGAAAACTTGTCAGTCGTAAATTTGATTAAGATATTCCATAATTTCTTCTTATTATTCAATAAAGGATCACTATCGTAATTTAGTAATATTTTTACCACTTTGATGCTCATTTATAAATTTCTTTAAATACTTGAACAGTAAAATATCTAATAAAAATACTAAAAAAATTTTTTTCTTAATTTTCATTAATTAAATTAATTTGTCAATAATTAATTTACTAAAAGTTTCTAATCTAACTCATTTTTATACTTTCTCTGTAATATTTAACAGTTTTCTAAGTATTAACCTTAATTTTGAATTTAGTACCAAAAACACCAACAGGTGGCGCATGATCTTCTAAAATTCTCACTGCAAGACACTTAACTCAGATTTTTTAACTTCCAATCAAAGAAAAATTTTTCTTACATAGTTAATCATTGTCTTGAGCTTATAGAATGACTATCCAACAAAATTTTATAATAAATCAAAATAAATTCTTCGAAAAAATTTAGTTTTCTTTTTTTGTCATATGTTGCCTTATGTTTATTCTGGGTAAATAAACATTGGCAGATTACAATAAATAACGTTGACAAACGTTGGCACATTATAATAAATTCCCTTGTATACTTTACAATATTTTGTAATCCATATTAAGACACATGATTTATTAATAGCTTGCAGCGCATTTTTTAATTAATATAATTTTTAACTTTATAGTTTTTGCAGGCAAGTTTTCCGATTAGTTACAATTTCTACCCTAACTCATAAATACTTAACAAAATAAAATTTATTTTGCCAAAGACAGATAAATCGAAATAATAAATTTTAAAAGTTAAATTTTAACAAAAAAAATTAATTTTACAATAAGTTGCGCTCAAAGCGGCCTGTTAGTTCTTTCGTTCTAAATTTTCTTAATTGTTAAAATTGTCCCTCGATATTCGGACCATTGAATAAGATCTAATACACATTTTCATTGATAGAAATTTTTTACAACTTTCAAGAAGAAATTTAAAATTTAGTATCGAAAAGTTTCGACAGGTGGCGCATGGTCGTTGAAAATTCTCGCTGCAAGATACCTCACTCAGATTTTATAACTTCCAATCAAGGAAAAATTTATCTGTCTTACAGGTTCATCTTTTATTTGATTAAATAAAAGTTTCTTGTAGGGTTTTGATAACAAAGCTTTGATCTTATAAATTTTGACTAATATAAGAAAAACTTTCGTTTCTCACACACTGAAATTTATTTGAGCAAAAGTTCTCCGTTATTGAAACTTATCTGTATCAGATTATAATTATATTTATTCTATAATTAGATTATTATAAAAAAATTTAGGATCGTTCGATATTAATTCACCGGAAAGATTTCACGTTTGGGTTTTGGTTCGGGGGAAATTTAACTCAAGATCAAAATATTCTTAAAAAAATCCGTACGTGGGGGAAAAGTAAGTTATCTGAATTTTTTTCTAAGACAAATTTCATTTAGACGTAACAGAGTACTCGTAAAAATCAAAATTAAGTATAGTTATCTTAATTTAAATCACTCAAGTGACAAAAACTTATTGTAGAATAAATATGTTAACTAAGCTCGTTGAATCTTCTGCATAAGCTTCCATAAACTTGAACCATCATCCTTATTTTTGCGTTTATCGTTTTAGTAAAGGAAATAAAACATTAATAATAAAAGGCACTAATTATAATTTATGGATCAGAAATTCTGCGTGTAAATTTACTTTACTTCTTTTATTCGTCGGACTTTATATCAGTTCGCATTATAATTGAATTGCCTATTACACAAGACATCAAATATCTAAATATCATCGTTTGAAATAATAATTTCATTATAAAATTAATTTTTTTTTTAAATTTCAGCTCAAGACCATTTTTAGTCATCACTAAATATTATTATAAATAAGTAAGAATCTTTTTAAACTGTGTGAGTCTTTGAATAAATTAGAAATGATAAAAATAGAATTGTCTTTATTGTAATATTAAAGAAAAAAGCATCAAAAATTTTCATGATTATAAATGATAACTTAGAACACATTGACGAAATTTGAAAAATTAGTTCCAAAATTTTCCAACAGGTGGTGCATGATCGCTAAAATTTCTCGCAAGCAAAGAGTTGACTCAAATATTATTAGTTCCATCTAAAAAATAATTTATTTGTCTTTTTTATTTCTACAATTATCGTGTGTACAAATAGTGTCTAATCTACGGGATCCTAAAACTACAGATAAATAATATTAAACAATTAATTAAGATGATATGAAAAATTGTCTGGTTAAAAAACTTACATTGCTACTTTTTTGCAGTAAAAATTCATTTTTTTTCACTTGTTGGTTGTTGAAATTAACAGCCGTGTCCTGAAGTATTGACAAAGATGTTATCAAAATAATTAAATTGCAAATGGCGACTTAAAACACGCGCGTTTTGTATAGTAGTGCAAATTGGATCCAATGGTTTTTCTTCCAATTTTATCTATTAAAGCCAATAATCTATAAAATATTTCCACGTTTAGAAATTTTAATGATAAATTTCAAATTCATAATAATAATGTTCATTATAATTGTATGATTATTATTGGAAATTACTTTCATCAACCGCATCCATGTATTTCTTAATTTTTTTTGTTAATGCACTCGGTATTTCGGCGTTCAATTGATGAAAACTTAGACACAATTTCGCTCGTACCAGCTCCACGATAATTTCCTAGACGTTAATACAGTATTAACATTGAATTTTTATTAAAATATGAAATAATAAAAAAGAAACATCGCTTCTTTTCACTGAGTTAAACGTGTGACATCATAATCACCTAAAGGTTAGTAAAAAAGTAAGTAAGGGTTGAAAATAACATTTACCCTGTTAAAGTCTATTTCGTATATTTCATTTATTTTTAAACGTTATAAGTCATCAAAAGTTTGAATTCTTGCTCTTGATGATTCGAATTGATCAAGTCAATTTATCCTGTGTTAAATCCCAGATGTACTGTCAAGAGTTCTTAAAACTTTTATTTATCATTATAATATCCCTATAATATTTTTCGATCGCTATTTTCAAAATTGTTTTTTAATATTTCAATTTATATTATTGTAGTGCCCGGATCAGTTCAATAAAATTATAATGCATTAACTATTTAAGTGATAAAAAAATTATTTAGACAGAATATCAAGCAAAAGTTGATGAAATTTCGATCGCTTTGTTTTGGTCTTTAACATTTTTACAATGAATTTTATTCGGATCCCGAAAATCCTGATAATAAGTTAAAATTTTCAAGCATAAAAAAACATAAACCCTTAAATGTATTTTTTAAAAGAATAATTAGAAATTCTTCTACATGGTAATGATTATTAAATTAAATATGGATGCGCAAGAACTAAAGCTCACTTTGGGTGATGAGGCGATTGAATTTGTTGGATCATTTAAATATTTAGGTGTCGTTTTTGATAGTTTACTTTCGTGGCATTGTCAGGTAGCTAGCGTCAAGAAGCGCTCTGCAATTGCGTTGTATCGGTCAAGAATGAATGACTCAAATCGAAATAGTGACTTTCGACTATGAAATAGTGACTATTCACTATTTAGTAGTGAAAAGTATACCACTATTTGAATTAGTGATCTACTCTGCACTGCAAAAATAGTGAATAGTCACTATAGTGGACCCTAGTCACTATTTCGATTTAAGTGCTCAATTAAAACGAAAGCTGGTATCAGCACTTGTATTGCCTGTTTTTGACTATTGTGCTTGTGTATTAACGAACTTAACATTTGAGCTAGAGAGATCATTGCTTGTCTCACTAAAGAATTGCGTTCGGTTTATTTTTCGAATAAAACGATATAAGCATATAACTGAGCATCGGCGGCGTCTTAATTGGTTAGTGCCTCGTGATCGTCGATTACTGTTAATTTCCTGCGAGTTCTATAAGGCCCTGTGTCTAATGCGGCCTGGTCTGTTTGGAGACAAGCTGGAGCTGAGAACAAACATTGCTATGCGGCGAGACTTAAGCAAGACTGATACCCTAAAAGTGCCTTTTGCGAGGACAACGGCGTATCAGCGTTCGTTTATTGTAACTGGTTGTAATTTTTAGAACTCGCTTCCGATCGAGGTCACATCAGCTGCCACATTAGAGGAATTTCGCAATGTTTGTTTTCGGTTCTTGCAGCGCTTAGAGCAAGACGATGAGCATGATTAATAGTAAATATCAAAATATGCGACATGATGATGAAGTTGGAAATGTCCTATAGTTATTATTATTACTACTATTATTATTTTCATTAACTATTATACTTTAAATTATTATTATTATTATTTTACTATGCTAAATACTGTTGTCAGTGCGACTCACTATAATTATTTTTGTAACTATAACTACCTTTGTAATCTGTATAAGAAATATGGTCACAGGGAGCTAAGCTCCATGACCGAGAAATAGATAAATAAATAAATAAATAAATAAATAAAAATTTCCACTGCTAAATTAATTGACTCCTTAATTCGTCAAACATTCAAAATTCTAAAGTATTAAATAAAACTTTAAAAATCTAGTACTGAAAATGTCCCATAGGTGGCGCAAGGTGGTCAGAAATTCTCGCTGCAAGAGACTTGAGTTATGCTTATATAACCTCCAACCGAAAAAAAATTATTGTGTCTTACCAAAATCGCCTTTTCTGTAATTTTTTATTATTATTAAAGTTCAAAATATAATTTGGTCTTTAAAATTAATTAGATAATTCCTATAATTTTTTTGTTTTACAAATAATTGGTAATTTTAGAATTTTGTAACTTTGAACGCGTGAAAAGCTTTTACAACGACAAAAAAAGAGAAAATTGATCTTTATTTAGTATTTTATTGTTCAATTCCAGATACTTTTTCCAACAATTTAATACTTTTGAATAGACATTATTTTCTTACATATAATATTCAACCTACAAAAAATTAATATGTCATGTAAATTTTGTAATTTTTGATTTATCACACTCTATTTTAAAAATAATCTCTACCTCATAAGAATAAACATTGGAATTGAGGGTAGATTTTCGTATTTTGTATTTTATTGTTGAAGTGCATTCATTTACAATCGCAGATATATTTTCTTCTATTTTAATATTATTTTCAGATAGACGTTTCGTTTCTCCGTTAGTTTTAATTAACCATTTGGTTATTACTGTTTATTGGATATTAAAAGTTAGTTGCAATTAAAAGTAATTAATAAATAAAAGTTGCAAATAAACCTCACCTAACATACATGTCACTTAGAAAAAAATTGATGCATGTAATGATAAGAAATAAATTAGTTAAATTTTTCTTTCTCAAGATATTTGCTCTCTAATTTTGTGAATTTTTTTTTCGAGGTTTCTCTATAAAAATGGTAGCAGAAAAATAAAAAACAATTTTACTTACTTCTATAAATGAATTGTGCAATGTTTCAGTGAGAAAATCACCATTTTTCTCCATTTTCTGTAAATAAAAATATAAAAAATAATTTATAATTGTAATTTTTCGTTATCAATTTTTCAGATTGAAAAAATTATTAAACAATAGTAGAAATAATGAATTTATTGCAATGACATAAGTTCGAAATTATTAAATCATACTTATTTTTTCCGTTCATTATAATTTTTGTATATGATAAAAATGGTTGGAATTTATATGGTTTGATGCACATGTCAATGATTCGCTCTAAAAAAACTAGCAACGCAGTTACTATTTTACTTGTCATTTTTAAATTTTATAGATGTTCCATGATTTATTTTGACTTTCAAACAACCAATCACTGTAATTATTCAAAACACTCTCAATACCTTGATACTAATTTAAAAATTTCTTTAAATACTTACAGTAAAAATATCTAATAGAAATAAGAAGAGAAGGTATTCTTGGATTTTTTCTATTAAAATTAATTCATCAATAATTAATTTACTAAAAGTTTCTAATCTAACTTAATTTTACCCTTTCTCTGTATTATTCAACAAGTATCTAAGTATTAACCTTAATTTTGAATTAAGTACCAAAAATCACCAACAGGTGGCGCATGATCTTCTAGAATTCTCACTACAAGACACTTAACTCGGATGTTTTAACTTCCACTCAATAAAAAATTTATTTGTCTTACAGAGTTGGTCGTGAGTTTATAGAATTACTCTCTCAAATTCAAGAAAATTTTATTATTTCCATTAATAAAGTCTTAGAATAGTTTGAATAATTCCATTTTAGTTGGAACGTTTTGGTTCAAGATGTGGGCATTTTTCCATTATATGCCATTATATTATTTTTCATGAATATTAGCTTTCCTTTCTTCAATATTTTGAAAAATTTTCTGATCCAGGAAGTGAGTCACATGATTTAAGATTAAATGATTGGTTTGAAATTCATTGTTGAAATAATTTTAAATTTCTGTTGGTGACAGCTGTTGTGACAATTATAATAATATTTACTTTATTTCTTTCAGTAATTAGAAAGATTGTCCTTGATCATCGGGACTGCTGAATAAAATTATCCGATCAATATTTTCAGTGGTAGAGTCTTTTTTGAAGTTTGTACAAACTTCGCATTTTAACAAGAAACGGATCTCTTTTATAATATTGACGTTCTGTTAAAAATTGAAGCGTAATGCCTAATTTAATCATTGGCTAATTGAATCAATTTTTTATCTAAATTTACCTATTTTTTATTTTTAGTTCTGAAAAGTTCCGACAGGTGGCTAACTGTGGTCTGAAATTTCCACTGCAAGAAACTTAACTCAGATATTATAACTTCTTACCGAAAAAATATTTATTGTCTGATAAAATTTGACATTTTATGAAAATTATATCACTATATTTTTACCTGATCTGCAAAATAATTATTTTTATTTTATCATTAAAGTATGAAAAAATTCATCATACTTGAATTTTTTAATTTTTTCAAGAACTTGTAACTGATTTTTTTCTGATACTTATATTTATTCTATAATTAAATTATTATAAAAAAATTCACTTAATTAAATTTTCTTGTCTTTTAAAAAAATTTCAGCTTCATTTCGGTACGGAAGCAATTTACTTCAAATTAGATTATTTTTGGTCAAATTTAAGCTTTGCGCGCTTGCTGATGATCTAGATTTTGTCGAAAGGTGCCTTACTGATTTTGAGATGATCCGTATTTACTGGTTTACAGCTAGACAGTATAAGTTTCCAATAATTGAAGTGACTATTACATAAGAGATTAAATTTTAATTGTCATCGCTTTCAGTAATAATATCAATGTAACAATTATTTTTTCTTAATTTCCGTTCAAGACTTTGTCAGTCATCATTCAATAGCATTATGAAAATCACTCCTGAACAAATTCATTTAAAATATTCAATTGATAAATCCGTAATTTTGTATAAATTATTACTCCTTAGTAATTAAACATTGAATATTAACACGCTATCGCAATTAATAGTCAAACTTAATAAAACAATTACATTCAGATTGAAATCTTGATTTTTAGTATTTTATTGGGCTTACAATATCAAATTGACAATACCACAAGCTTCTAAGCTACTAACTCAATGTTATATTTTATCTGTAATATTTAACAAGTTTCTAATTATTAAACTTAATTTTGAATTTAGTACCAAAAACCCCTAACAGGTGGCGCATAATCTTCCAAAATTCTCGCTGCAAGATACTCGACTCAGATTTTTTAACTTCAAATCAACGAAAAATTTATTCTACAAAGTTAATCATTATCTTCAGCTTATAGAATGACCATCCAATAAAATTTTATAACACATCAAAATAAATTCTTAGAAAAATTTGGATTTTTCTTTTCGTGGTCATGAAGCCTCCCGGGAAAAAATGATCAGATCTGATCAGATATGAACAGACATGAGTCTTCAGGTCTGATTAGACATGAAAAATGACCGGGTCTGATCAGACCTGGCCAGGCATGTTCATGTCTGATCAGATCTGTTCATGTCTGACTCGATTAGGTCCATAAAAAAAAAAAAGATTAGTGCCGACGGGGATTCAAACCATGTACGACGCGCTCTTCAGACTGATACTTTACCTATTGACCCAATGACTTATCTTAATTCTAGAGTACCTTTCAAACTGCTTTGTAATTTAAATTTTATACATGACTTATTCTTATAGTTAACCGAGTTCTATACTTAATTTATTAATTAATTATTAATAATTAATTATACACAGTAAAAAATTTCGCGTCATAGCATCAAACAATTTTGTGTTAAAAATTTTTATGTTAAATAATTAACACTTTTTTGTGTTGATTTAACAGAATAAATGTTAAATTTACACATAAAAGTGTTAAATATTTAACACAAAAATTTTTAACACTAAGATTTTTGACGCAATGACGCAAAATTTTTTACTGTGTATATTAGAGTGATTTATTTGGAACGGCTATATATTTTATTCGCTCCATTAACATATGGTTCAATGTAAAGTAAAAAAAACAATTTCTTCAAGGTTTACTCCGTAATTATAATTTTATTGTTTTCTTTAAAAATTGAAGTTTTGTTTAATAAAAACGTATAGGAAATGAAGAATTACGCTGGAATTACGAAGGAGAAGTACGCTGAAATATTGCGTCGTATAAAGCAGGCCGTTCCCGACGAACAGGTCCGCACAACCGTGGAAAAGATCCACAAAACCAAAACCGGGAACATGCTGATTACGCTCTCAAAGAAGAGTATTGACAAAGGTCAAGCCTTGCAAAAGGCCATTACAGACGTTCTTCAGCTTCTTTTTGAAGAACGTCTGTGATGGCCTTTTGCAAGGCTTGACCTTTGTCAATACTCTTCTTTGAGAGCGTAATCAGCATGTTCCCGGTTTTGGTTTTGTGGATCTTTTCCACGGTTGTGCGGACCTGTTCGTCGGGAACGGCCTGCTTTATACGACGCAATATTTCAGCGTACTTCTCCTTCTCTACCGGACGGATGATCAGAGCGTCAGGCCTAATCCACTTTCGTGGCTTTTTCCGCTTAGGCTCTGGCCTGGGCTCCTCCGGCGGCTGCTTTGAGAGTTGCTCTCTAGCTAGCCTTCTAATCTCCTTCTTAGACTGTACTTTTTCCCAGTCAATCATCGTCTTCTGAGGTTCGTCGCCCTGCTCTGCCAGTCATTGAGGAGGGCTTTTTTTCAAGTCCTTCTTCTTTGCTACTTTGTCGGTTGGCAGAAAAGTAGCCGGAGGTTATGTAATGCTTTTTTGTAAAAGTTCACAAAAAGTTCATGAAATGTTCCTCAAAAATATAAAAAATTTTTATAAAAATTTAGTCACGAAAAGTTCATACATATAATGTTCCTCAAAAATATTAAAATTTTTTTTTTTAATCAGTCACTTCTGAAACGTAATAAAACTTGAAGGAGGTTTTACAATGCGGTTTTTTAAAAATTCACGAAAAGTTCATAAAATGTTCCTCAAAAATATAAAAAATTTTTATAAAAATTTAGCCACTTTTAACACATCAGAAAAATAGCAAGGGGTTTCTTAATGCTTTTTTATAAAAGTTCATGAAAATTTCATATAATGTTCCTCAAAAATATTAAAATTCTTTTTTTAAATTAGTCACTTTTGAAACGTCAAAAAAGTAAAAAGAGGTTTTATAATTGTCTTCTCTAAAAGTTCACGAAAAGTTCATAAAATGTTCCTCAAAAATATTAAAGATTTTTATAAAAATTTAGCCACTTTTAAAACTTCAGAACAATAGCAGGAGTGCTTGTAATGCTTTTTTATAAAAGTTCACGAAAAAGTTCATATAATGTTCCTCAAAAATATTAAAAATTTACATAAAAATGTAGCCACTTTTAAAGTGTCAGAAAAATAGCAGGAGATTTCGTCATACTTTTTTCCGAAACTTCACAACAAGTTCATAAAATGTTCCTCAAAAAAAGTTCATAAAATGTTCAGAATTTGTTCCGCATCGTCTCACAATATGAATTTCCTTGGCGGACGGTTATATGAACTTTTGAGGAATTTTTTTTTTTACATGGGCTTAAATAATATCAAGCCGAGAAAAGACTAACGTATCTTACAAAATTTGTCATTTGTATAATTTTTGATTTATTACTATTCAGTAATATTTTCAAAACTTCCATATTCATTGATAAATTTTGTCAAATACTTAAACAGTAAAAAATCTATCAGAAATATATTAATATTTCTGAATGAAAAGTCTTTTTGAATTATTTTAACTAAAATTTATTTATCAATCATTAATTTATTGATTATTTACAATTTAAATATACTTTCTTGGTAATACTTAACAAATTTCTAAGCATTAAACTTGATTTTGAATTTTGTACCAAAAATCACCAACAGGTGGCGCATGATATTCTAAAATTCTCGCTACAAGACACTCAATTCAGATTTTTTAACTTCCGATCAACGAAAAATTTATTTGTCTTAGTTACAGTCATTGTCTTGAGGTTATAGAATTACTTTTTAATATTCAATAAAATTTTATTAGTTATAAGAATAAATTCTTAAAAAAATTTTAGTATTTTTTTTTCGTCATGTTGCCTTATATATACTTGCATGAATATTAGCATTTTATAGAATAAACTCACTGTATATTAAAAAAAAAAAAACATTATTTTGACATTAGTCCAAATGGCCCCAATAATTCGTTAAAACAAATAACTAATCCTTGCAGTAAAAATATATGAATTTTTACAAAATATATGAAATTAATGGCAGATATTAAAATGTGCGTACTGAAAATAAAAAGTCCTATATTGAGACACGTTGTCTTAATTGATACTCAATCTCTTTAAGTTAAATGCGTCTAAAGTAAAACCTTATTTTTTATTATGTCAATAAACATATGATATCGAATTTGTTCAAACATCTGGTACTCGAATATCTTATCAACCATCTTTCCCCATTAGCAACTTATTTATTTTATCAAAAAAAAAAAAATGTATTGCCTTATTTTCGTTATTATGTGGATTATTTAATAAAATTTTGAAAACTCACACGGAAAAAAGTAAACTTGAATAAGTTCAAGTAAACGTGATACGAATTATTTCAAAACTAACAATAGTTGATAAAAATTTTAATTCTTTTTTTTGGTCTCGCCAAAAATCTTTGAAGCTCACGTATTTTAAAATTAAAGACCATCCCTGAATGAACAAAATGATTTAACTCCTATGAGGAGCAGTATTTGAAATGATTTCAAATTTAATCATTTTAAATCATTTTTAGCCCCTTTAAATCATATTGTTTAATCAGGGATGATATTTAGTTAGAATTTTCAAGCATAAAAAAATATAAACGCTTAGATGTATTTTTTAAAAAAATAATTCGAATTTTTCTACGTGGTTATGAATATTAAATTAAATAAAAATTACTACTGCTAAATTATTTTGACACCCTTATTCGTCAAACATTTATAATTCTAAAGTATATTATATAAAACTTAAAAATATAGTACTGAAAATTTTCAATAGATGGCGCATAGTCGTCAGAAATTTTCGCTGCAAGAAATTTTAATTAGAGGAGGGGGGGGGCAAAATGGGGCACTTAAGCAATCGTTATGATTTTAAGGACTTAAATACGCTGATTTTTCTCGTTTTCAGTCGTAATTGAAGAAAAATAATCAAATTTCAAGTTGCCGTAAAAAAAAATTTTTTTTTTTGCGGGCAAAATGGGGTAC
>CAJNRD030001114.1:4122251-4151577 GCA_905319865.3 Cotesia congregata
ATATATATATATATATATATATATATATATATATATAATAGTAAATGACATACCTAGGACAGTAGAATAAGAAATTTTTCAGATCACATATAATTGTCATTCAAGTTAAAGCCCAGGTCAACGAATATGTGATCTGAGGCTTTCTTATTTATTGCTCAAGGTGTGTATACTATTAGATATACGTAAAATTGCTTCCGACAGACGAGTAAAAGAATAATAATAAAGAAAATCTATGCTCCATTTTTGGAATTTAGTTTATTCAATAATTTTCACAATAACTAGATCTGAACATATACTTGGAAGTTTTATTTCAACTATGAAATTTACAGAAAAAAATAATAAAAGAATATTTATCGGTAAGCGATAAGATATTCACTAATATTAATAAGGTGAGTAAGTTATTATTAAATTTTCGCAATGTATCATAAAAAATTCCAAGATGATAGAAGAAATAAGGTAAGAAATGAGAGAATACTTAGAGTAAGCAAATTAATATTTTAATCAATAAGAATAAAAAAGAAATAATATGAGCAGATAAAAAAAATATGAAAACAAATAATATCAGAATAAAAAAAATATGAAAACGAATAATATAAGAATAATAAAATGAAAAAAAAAATTATGAATGATAAAAGATAATGACTGTTAATTCAAATAAATGAAAACTCATAAGAAAGATAATATTTATCAATTTGACATGGTATAGGCCTATAGGGGACCCGCCATGTAAAAAAAAGGGAACGCATCCTATAACACACAGTACCTCAAGGGTGATGCGGAAATCTGTATTAAGATATATTGAAAATTAGAATAATAACATTATGATCATACATTAAACTATTATTACTGTGATTATGAATCAACCAACAGAATTTTGTTTGATATGACCTGTTAATGCTTCGATAAACTAACAGAAAGGAATAAACAAGGCCGTAAGAGCCAGTTATATATGAATCTTGAATCTGATCTTCCGAAATAAACTTGCGCAAGACCCATATATATAAAAAAAAAAAAAATTAATCGAAGGTAATTTTGAGAATAAGCTTGTCAAGCTAAATCAGAAAAGAATTTTTTAAATATCTGATGCATACACTAATAAGAAAATAAAAACGACTGCAACATAGTCTACTCATTAAATCTGTCAGAAAAAGGAGGTAATTTTTGGACTAGACTGATAATGAGGTACACAAATTGAAGCTTATTTAATAAGCTTTCAAATGCTCTTTATAGAATTTTGATAAGATATCGCGTTCAATTGTAATTGTACGGAAATACGGAAAAAGTGAAAATTTTTGCGATTTTTGAAAATTTTTGAATTGTTATTATTCCTATACTATTCAATTTGGAAAAATAAATTAGTATACAAATTGAAGCTTATTAAATAAGCTTTCAAATGCACTTTACAGAAATCCGATAGGATGTCGCGTTCCATTGTTATTACACGATAAAAAAATCCGTAAATAATTTGCAGTTTGTATTATAATTTTTGCAGTAATTTTATTATTTACTTACTGATCAAATAAACAAAAATTTTTTTAATAATTATAAAAATTTTCGGTGATTTCATTAATCATTTTAATGGAAAAAAAAATAAATAAATAAATATAAACGTAGTTATTTTAGATGAGTTGAGTTTAAAAAATTATTCATCGTCTTCTTCTTCTTCTTCGTCTTTTTTTTTCTCTGCTTCTCTCTCTTCTTCTTCTTCTTCTCTGGATTTTTCTAACTGCTCTTCAATCAATATATATTCAATTTCTTTTTGTTTATCGGTTAACGATCGCAATTTCAATGCTTTATTATTTACGGTTTTTTTTTAATTATTTAATTACTCTAAAGGCTCAATAGAGTTAAAATATATTATTTTAAACATTTAAATAGTTTGTTGTTATAAGAAAAAAGTTTTTTTAAACAAGTCTTACATTATTAATAATATCATTATTTAATTAATAAAAAAAGTTTTTATTAAAAAAAAAAAATTGTAGCATGCAAAACTGTTCGTCCGATAAAATGTTTCATTTTAAATTACAGTGGATGATTACCACTGTGACTGCTCATGCGCGCGCAGCTTGTTTACAACTCTACACTTACCTACCGGACAGCCGACAAAAATAATAAAAAATTAATTTTTTTTTTAATTATTTTTTTTCGGTGATAATTTTATCCGCGGAGAAGATGTTTGTGACGTTTTTGGTTGAAAAATTTCCGCCCTTTCCAGTGATACTAATTTTTTTGTGAAAAAAAAATATTAAATATATTAAAAAAGTGAAAAATATAGCGTTCCGCGATTTTTCAATTTTTTATTAATTTTTTTAATTAACTTCCGTATCGAATTGAGATTTCGCTTTTTTTTTTTATTAAATTCTATGAAAAATTCTCGATTTTTCTGTGTAAAAACATCTCAGTCGAAAATTAGTTCGAACAACGCATAAGAGTAATTTCAGTGGACTAAACAGTAAAATTTCATTAAATCTGTCTGAAAAAGGAGGTAATTTTTGGACTAGACTGTTAATGAGGTACACAAATTGAAGCTTATTTAATAAGCTTTCAGATGCTTTTTATAGAATTTTGATAAGATATCGCGTTCAATTGTAATTGTACGGAAATACGGAAAAAGTGACAATTTTTTCGATTTTTGAAAATTTTTGAATTGCTATTATTCCTATACTATTCAATTTGGAAAAATAAATAAGTATACAAATTGAAGCTTATTAAATAAGCTTTCAAATGCACTTTACAGAAATCCGATAGGATGTCGCGTTCCATTGTTATTACACAGAAATACGGTAAAAGTGAAATTTTTTTTCAATTTTTGAAAATTTTTGAATTGCTATTATTCCTATACTATTCAATTTGGAAAAATAAATAAGTATACAAATTGAAGCTTATTAAATAAGCTTTCAAATGCACTTTACAGAAATCCGATAGGATGTCGCGTTCCATTGTTATTACACGGAAATACGGTAAAAGTGAAAATTTTTTTCAATTTTTGAAAATTTTTGAATCGCTCCCATTTTTAAACTAATCGACAGATTAGGCTCATCTTAGAACTTAAGGGGGTACTCTAGTGTAGAGACATGAATTTTAGGTAATTTTGAAAGTGTCGTAAAAAAAAAGCAATCAATATTTTTACTATCCATTTTTTTATCAGTTATTTATTAATGTTTCAAGAGTACAGAAAAAAATAAAAAAAAAAAAAGTCAAAAATTTAAAAAACTGGCAGCCGATGAAGTGGGGGGCGTCAAAAAATTGGCAGATGAGTTTTGACATGATTTCAACCCTCCTAGTCATCTGAAATGAAAAAATAAGAAAGATTATTAATCTGCAATGATGTCGCAAGAATCAGAACTAGCGATGAGTGAAAAAAAAATTTTTTGACAAAATGGCGACTGTTTGAAAAAAAGACGATTTTTTTTACCATTTTTTTGAGTTTCTCGAATTTTTTAAAAATAGTCAAAATTGAAATTTGGGGATGAGGCTAGTTCCAATTCTTGAGAGGTCTCTGTACAAAGTGCCTCTGTTCGGACTGTTAAGCCTTAAATATATTTTTAAATTAAAAACTTATTATCTAACTTGAGTCACAATCTCTTCTTCTGGCTTACTATTTTTCAATATTTTTTCTTTTTAACTCTTTAGATATCTGTGATATCTTCTTTCTACGTAAATTATTCATAGTTTAGTTTATTACGAGAGAAACGTCCTGTCCTACAAAAAGAGCCCGTCAATTCTTCATTCTTGATTTTAGTAACTCTAAATGTGATTTTTATAATCTCTCGATTATGATAACTACCTTTCAATCAACAATTATTTGAAAAATATCATTTTTACTTATTTAACTGCAATTATTTCGACAGGTCTTTTTTCAGAGGATTCTTCTTATAGTTCACATTCGACTCAATAAATACATTCAATTAGATTTTGTTGATTATCATAAATGTTTAGTATTTCTTCCCGTCAAATAATTTTCAATTACCAAAAGTAATAATTGGTCTAACAAACTTACCTCTTATTTGATCAATGTAACTGTTGAAAAATAACAAATTCTTATTATAGCTATAATTATGAGTGATGATTTTACAACTTTATAATTTTATATTTTATTTATGTAAAAAATTTAAATTGTAATTTCGCTACAATAAATATTGAATTTAACGAGTCTTTAATACATGTCTTAAAAACAAAAATTATCACATAATTTTTTCATTTTTTACGTACGGAAAAAAAAATTTGATGAAAATAATTATTTTTTATTAAAAAAAGTGAAATATTTTGTAACCACACACATTAAACACGTTCCAAAATTGTTTCTTTTAATTTTAAAATTTTTTTATACTGGCCAGAAAATTAAAAAAAAAAAGTAATTTTTTTCAATCATTTTATTTTATTCAAAAAAATTTTTTTTTTATTATTTTTTATCTATATATTATTATATAAAAATTATATATGCATGCATATTAATAAATATTTAATATAATAAAAAATAACATACACAAAATATAAAAATAAATAAAATTTATAAAAATAAACTAGTTTATTTTATTTATTATAAATTTCAATATTATTTTTGAATAAAAATTATTTTTAAATATTCTCTTCTAAGCTTCATTAAATAAAATATCCATTACATTCCAATTTTGCATGAATATGACCATCGATAATGCTCTAGCTACCTGACCCTTCAGTAACAATGCCGCTAGACATTTCTTTCAATTGTAGAATACAGGTAATTAAGACTAGGTACTTACAGTACCTATAATACCTATAGAAGACAGTACTAATGCTATAACCATACCATTGACACATATATACATATACATATATATGAAACATTACTATTAGATTCAATTCTAAGAACTCTATTTACAATGACGCCGAAAATTTTCCCATCTTTTGTCTCTATTCATTACATCGTTTCTCATAAGATCACTCGAGAGTAAGTATGTAAAATGGTATTAACCCAAAAAGACTTAGAAGTATTATCGTCAAATTTTCTATAGATCTTTTTGCTAATTGCACTTGTGCAATTAGCAACAGTCTTCGATTTTTGGGGTATAAAACCCCAATCGCTTGCATAGATTGCTCAGTTTTATTTTTGCATCTGTAGAGAAGACAAGTGTCTTAAATCAAATACTATTTTTTTTTTTGAAAATATAAATTTGGAAATTTATTTATTCTACAATGAGTGGAAAAAATATTAATATTGTACAAAATTACTACAAACCTAAACGCGGATTTGAAAATGAAGTGAGTAATGAATAATTTTTATTTATTTATTTAACTATCCCGAGTCAAAAAAAAAATTCTAGTTTTAACCTCAAAAGCCTCAAATCCTTTGATGTTTTATTTGCCGCACAGAAAGTAACTCTACTTTAATACTCAAAATCCTCATTGAAGATTTTGAGGTCTTACGCTCACGTTTAAGAAATGCAATTGTAACTAAGTCATTACCAATAAACTAATAGATAATAAATAATATCAATAAAAATCTAAATACATATTTGTTATTTTATTACGTAACGAATAATCAATTCTCAGTGACCAATGGACAAAATAATCCTTCAAGTTCGAAAAATTGAATTAGGTTCATTAACGTGCTGATACAACCGTAGATACTCAATAATTAAATGATTTTTTGAAGCAACTTACATAGTACATCAGGTAATTTAATTAATTTTTTTAAATGCTGTAAAACATTTGAAACGTTTGTTGAAACCAAATCCATGTAATGATTCATCAATGCAAATGCTTATTCAGATTTAAAATTTTTCAATCTGCTTTTTTTTCTCAATCACAATTAAGTTTTTAATAATTAGCGTTAATTTAAAAATTTTGGGATTCAGTCACATATCAGTATTATGAGAGTCCATCATGTCTTGAAGTCGAATAGAGCTTTAAAAGTTTCATACTCTTAAAAGAAGATAGAAATGAGAATAATTAAATGACCTTATAAAAAAATGACTTATTTACATAAAAGGGTTATGACAGTCAGAACAAAAATAGATTTTTTTTGCATTTTTTCAGAGTATATATAATAATAATTCTGTATCGATTTAACAAATGTAAAAAATGAGATTGTTACATCATACAGTTTTGGAAATATTTAATTTTAAAGTTAGAATTTTTTGAGTTATACATTGCACTGTAGGAGAAAAGAATAAAATTTTCTAGTATACTTGATTATAACTCAAAAACTTTACGTAATACTTCCATAAAAACTAAACTAACACTAAACGAAAACTATTAATTTGTTTGAAAAAAGGTTTCATTTATGGTGACCATATAAATTTTTAAACATTATTAAAAAATGAGTACAATATTCGAAAATAGTCATGAGTAAAAATGTATAAGGAATAGTAATGTAATTAATATTTTCTTTATCTATCTTCTTATCACAAAAATTTGTAAACTTAATTAACATAATTTTTAGTTAATTTAAGTGAAGCTATTTTTTGTTTACTGATAGTAAAAACAGTAATAATTGATACTTATCTCTAAAAAAATTTATTATTAACGATAATAAAACAAATAGTTTGAAAAGACTCCTCGAGATAAAAAATGCATGGTTGGAAAACAGCATTATTTCTTTCCAGCATATAGTACGTTTCAAATCCGAACGAAAGCCTCAAAATCCTCATTGAGGAATATGAGGATCAAATGAGAATTCCAATATCTTTAAAGTATGTACAGTTATCATCAGAACAACTACACTGAAAAAAAAGTTTTTTTCCACCCAGAATACAAAGTATTTTTATGCAAGTTTTTTTATATCCAATATACGTTTTCTTGATATAAAAAAACTGGTATTTTTCTCCTGAGAATACCTAATTTTTTCTGGAGCTAAAACTTTATACTGCGTTACCATAGCAACCGCAGCGGTGGCGCCGCCAATTCTCTGACTTCCCTCCAATTTCACAGTCCTGGCGTGTTTGTTTAGATCATAGGAAAGTTGTATATACTAATTTATTGTTTATTTTTATTAATTTTCACATGTGGAATTTTTTAATTAAATTTTTTTTTATAATAATTTAATTGCCATAAAATTTAAAAAAAATTTTTAATGTCTGTCAACTTCAGTGTCATTCTTAAATTTAATTATTATAATTTTACTTATTTAATTTTCTTAAATTTAATTATAATTGATAAATTAATAATTATTAATTTATTAATTATAATAAAAAAGATCCACCGTATCATAAACATTTCG
Source organism: Cotesia congregata (assembly GCA_905319865.3). Classification (NCBI taxonomy): domain Eukaryota; kingdom Metazoa; phylum Arthropoda; class Insecta; order Hymenoptera; family Braconidae; genus Cotesia; species Cotesia congregata. The sequence continues at coordinate 4,129,453 of CAJNRD030001114.1, forward strand.
TATGCATCTGTGTCAAATGAATGACATTAAAGTTAGCAGTCACTTAACATTTTTTTAATTTTATTTAACGAAAAAATTTGTCCCAAAAAATCATTTTTAAAAAATTGCATTTTTTAGTTTTAAAAATTTTCAAATGTCAATTTATTTTTATAATTTTTTTGCCATAATTTATTTGTTATAGAATTTAACAAATTATTAAATATATGCTAAGTTAAATGACATGTCAAATGAGGTTAAGTCGGCCATATTTTTATTTTGGTATTTTGCTGAGAAGAAAACCGAGTTTTTTAAAAATCACCATACTTATTAGTGTAGGAAAAAAACTTTGGTATTCTCCACACAGGTATACCAGTTTCTTTACTAGAGGGAAAAATTTCCTAGGTGGAAAAAAAACTTTTTTTTCAGTGAATAAGCAATATTGTATAAATTTTTATTAATTTATGATTTATTATTAAAATTAAAAAACACTCTCAAAAACCGCTTTGTCCTAAAGGGGGGCCTAAAGCGGGTAATCCGTTCGGGCAAAACGGGTTGGCACTACAATTAAGGGAAAAATACTTATTTTAGATAATTAAATAATAATTTTAGTTTAATTGAATCAGTCTTCAACAATTTAAAAAATTAACTTATTAAATATAGCAATACTTCAATATAAATGACGACATGTCTTCGGAAGGTTCTGGGTTCGAATCCCAGTCCGAGCTATCTAATAATTTTTTCTCGCATATTCTATACACTCACATTAAGAAGTTCCTCTCCACAATCCTTTCTCAATCCTTTCCTACCAAAATATCCTGTTACGTGAATGTTGGAACGCTTCACGTAATAAATTATCCGTAACTCCTATTCTTTCCCGCTTCACAGCATTATTTATATTTGTTATTATGGCTATTAGAGTTCTGGGAATAGCAGGGATAAATCGGACTGGGAACCTATAGAGCTAATTATCGAGAAAGGGATAATAATCTTATCATATATATACATATAAACTTCCAAACCAACGTCATTTTTAAGCCTTATTCGACTAAATAATTGATATAGTAACGAAATTCTGTGTGAATTTTGAAACAAGGGCCAATGCAATAGATAGATTTTATGAAATCTACCTAAAATAGAATAATAAAACCAGGGAACTTATTTATTTCTGAAATTTTTACAAAAAAAAAAATTAATTCAAAAGAAAAATCGCATCTTTATACAACCTACAGAAATCTACGTCAAAATAATGAATTTTTGTTTATTTTATGGAAAGAATGATTATAAAAAAGAGTTCCCTGCATTCTTTGTCACTACTTAGTTATAAAAAATTTATAAAACCGATTATTTATAATCACAATTATTAATAATAATGCACCGAATGTACAATAATTACATATATAATGCACTGAACTTTTTTTTATTTTGCAGGACCAAAAACGCGAGCATCATAACCAATTGGAAAGAAAGCGCCGAAATGAAATGAAATTCTACTTCGAAAAATTAAGAAGTACTGTCAATCAGATAGATCATGCGACTAAACCTGTGATTTGCAGGAAGAAAATCTTGACAAAAGCCGCTGACTATATCATGAAGACAGGAAATAACATCCATTTACTTCGAAATGATATATCGGAGCTTAAAAAGCAAAATAGTCTTCTAGAAGCTGAAGGTAAGTTTCTTGCAATTTTTTTTTTCGCTTAAAAAATATTTTTTAATTAATTTTTTTAATTAAAGGTACTAAATATTTATTTTTTTGCAGTAAAAAACCTTGAAAAACAAAAAGCCCTCCTAACGGACGACGAAAGAAAGTTACTCGATGAGCTTGATCAAGATTCATCAAAGTCGTCGGAGTCGTCGGAGTCGTCGGAGTCGTCGGAGTCGTCGGAGTCGTCGGAGTCGTCGGAGTCTGATGACGAATAATAGAAGTAATTTTTAAGAAATAATAATAATAATAACTTAATATGTAAGTATGTAAATAGTGTAAAATAATGTTTTAATATGTTAATATTTTAATAAAATCAAAAAATAAAATAATTTGAAGTCAAAATTAATTTTTTCTTAATTATAATTTATTTTTTCGATTCTAATTATTTAAATAATTTATAATTTAAAATTTTCAGCCACTTTGCGTAAAATATTTAACACTTTTTTTTTTGTGTTATTTTAAAAGAATTTTGAAAATTGTTAAAATATTTACACAAATTACAAAAAAATTTTATTTTAAAAAAAGTAAAAAAATTTCACGAATTATTTAGAAATAAAATAATTAAAAATTCAATATTGTATACTCTGCTTGTTATTAACACTCATGTTTTTAGTTACTGTATAAATTTACAGCTAAAAAAATTTTAGTTCTAAAAATGGCCACTAGGCGGCGCAATGGCGCTTTTATTCTCGCTTGCAGAAACTTATAACCAAGTTTTTATATTCTATTTGAATATTTATAAAATTAGCAATTTTATCCGATACTTTTACAGTTTGTTTTCTTACTTAAGAATTGAAATAAAAATTTTTTTTAAGTTCATGAAGTCATAAAATAGATATTTTCGGGACATATGTGCGAAGTGAGGCATTCCAAGGGCTTAAAAATTGAGACACGAGTCTAAGGAACGGCGCGTTTACAATGGGGCCGAGTACGCAGATTACCCCCACGAGCCGTTAGGTGAGTCTTGTATTAAATGTAAAAATCAATAAATCTGTTCGTTTAATTAGTAAAAAAAATATAAAGTGAATTGAAGAAATTAATTTGTAGAAAATTAGAACAAGTCTGTTATTTTTACATAGATTACACAGAAAAATAATTTTTTAATTTCCTGGATCATTGTAACCAACCAAATTTATTGGTGACTCTTTGAGCCAAGTTTGAAGTTTTTTTTTGGTGAACTTGAATAATTGCAGAATTTTAATTATAGATCTAATCTAAAATAGACAATATTATAAAAATTAAATCATTGAATAATTTTTCAACTACCAAAAAAAAATATATCGACAGTAATAATACAAGTCATGAAATACAAAGGTAATTTATAGAAAAATTATCGAATCTCAAATTTAAAAATAGGAGAAATTACGTTTTCGGTGACTTCATTTATGTATAACTTTTAATAGCAAAAAAATAGCTCATTTTTGATAAATTTACTCGAAAACTCATAAAAACACTTCTTATTTGACGTATATAATGTTAACTTTTTGACCATTATTATTTATTTTATGGAAGTTAAGAGTTCAATTGAACCATTTTCAGGCAATGTGTAATACAACCTATCCATGTTAAACAAAAGTTATTGAGGCAAGACGATAATTCATTCTATGAAATCTACCTTCCATTTCGGGTATGGCCGAATGGCGTCTTTTTTTAATTTAAGTAATCGAAAAAAAAAAGTGGTTTTATACGAATGATGAATTTATTTAATCTTTGAGGACGTGTTTACTTCAGTAACCTTGGTCGTCTTTGTTCTTTGGTCTTTTTTGGATTTCTCAACTCTTGGGAATTTTCTCTGGAAGTTATTGTCAACAGTTGAAAACAGTTAACTTTTTAAAAAATCTTCTTCCATTTATATCTTTGTAATTATTTACAGTCAAACCCTTTTTTTCCATCGATAAATACAGTTATAAAAAATTGACAGTTAATTATTTTTGAATCATTAGAATCATTCTATATCGCAATACAATCGACTTGTAAATGATTAAATATAAGAAATTAGAAAACTGAAGTCAGGATTTTTCGAAAACATTAAATATTTTTATTTATGAATTATAATTCATAATTCTTACAAGGATTTATAATGAATTATTTTAATTATTAAACAAACGATCACTATTATTATTTAGTAATATTTCCAAAATTTTCATATTCGTTGATAAATTTTGTCTAGTACTTAATCAGTAAAAAATTTATCAGAAATATTAATGAAAGGTCTTTTTGAATTATTCCAACTAAAATTAATTCATCAATCATTTATTCACTGCAAATTTCTAATCTACTAACCCAATTTTATACTTTCTTGGTAATACTTAAAAAATTTCTATATTTAACTTAATTTTGAATTTAGTACCAAAATCACCAACAGGTGGCGCATGATCTTCTGAAATTCTCGCTACAAGACACTTAACTCAGATTTTTTAAGTCCCAATCAACGAAAAATTTATTTGTCTTAATTATAATAATTGTCTTGCGTTTAAAGAATTACATTCTAATATTTAATAAAATTTTATCAGTCATAACAATAAATTCTTCAAAAAATTTCAATAGCTCTTCCTTCTGTTATCATATATCTTTTTATTGACTCCAATTATAGTGCGTGCTTACTAAAAATATAAAAAAATTGTTTCCTCATCAAAAGACACACGACTGTTTTTTAAAGCTTGGTCTCTTTGAGCACGTTTAAAAAACTGCACTTGAAAAAATTTCCTTCGCAATTTACTTGCATAAATATTAGCAAATTATAACAAACTCTCTCGAATACTTAAAAAAAATTTTTTTCCATTAAAATAACAGTATGATTTATGATTCGTTTATAATTCGTTTTTAAAATAACTTTTAACCTCATTTCTTTTGTTTTGTCTTCTGACTGATAAGTTAAACTGTTTTTTTTTTTTTTTATAATTTTTCTCGATGCTTGAAAATGCCCTTCGCTATCTGGTTTTTCTTTGCAATTTTCACAGTCTGTTTAAAGATTTCCAAATTCAATATACAACCAGACTTTGAAATATTTAAATGACATCGTTCACAATAACAATTTCACTATAATATTAATTTTTTTTTAATTTCCTCAATACCAATTTTAGTTATCACTAAATATTAATTTGAATAAATTAGAATCCTTCAAAACTCTGTGAGTTTTTGAATAAATTAAAAATCATGGAGATAGAATTTTTTTTGTAATATTAAAAAAAAAATTCCATATTCAAAATTGATCATCAAATCAGAAGTTTAGAAATTATTACAAACATTCAAAAAATTAGTTCCAAAAAATTCCGACAGGTGACGCATGAACGCTAAAATTTCTCGCTTGCAAAGAGTTGACTCAAATATTATTAGTTCCAACTAAGAAAAAAATTTATGTCTTACAAAGTTTGTTATTTTAATTTCTACAATTACCGTGGGTACTACTTGTGTCTTTTGCGGCATGATATGCAACATTACTCATAATAACTCACATAAATAATAGAAATATAAAAAAATAATTAAGATTAAATGAATTATAGTCTGTTTGAAGAACTTACATCCGTGACACATTTTTGGAACAAAAATTGACTTCTGAAGATGTTTTTTTGATGAAATTAACAGATAGGTCGTCAATATTTGAAAAATTATTTAAAGATTAATTGCGGCTCAAAACACGCGGGTTTCATAAATCGCTAAAACGTGGTCCAACTCTTAATTTTTCTTTTAAATTCAATGATATATAATACTGCATTTATACTGCAATTATACTGCATTTAAAAAAAAAAAATTATTTGTGTATGTTGGAATTGTTTTCTCAATTGCAAGAAAATTGCTGATTATGAAATCTTCCTATTTTTGTGTCTATTTTATACTATATATTAATTATGAACATTTTATATTTCTGCATGGTCGTTTATAAAGGACTTAGATTGTGTTGTTGTTTCTGTCTGGATTTCATCTATTCTTTAAATGTAATAAATCTTTCAAATTATGATTTTTTCATTGTGATACTTCATATTCTTCAAGACAATATTTAGTATAGTAAATAACGGTATAACTGTTATATTTTTTTTTTTAATTTGGTGGAAAACTGATATCTTCATGATATTTTTCTGTAATTATCTTCCAAATTTTTAATAGTGTTTCACTCAGTCTTTATTCAGCATCCTGATAATTTGAATTAAATTGTAATAATACATCAACTATTTCAACGTGATGAAAAAAATTATTTTAATGGAACAAAAGGTAATATTTTGACTTCTTTTATTATTTTCTTGTTCAACAGCTTTGCATCGCATTTTCTTTTTTTGAATTTCAGAAATAATATTGAGTTAAAATTTTCAAACATAAAAAAAATAATTGCTTAAAATTATTTTTTTGAAAATAATTTAAAATTCTTTTACATGGTAAGAAATATTTAATTAAATACAAATTTTCACTGCTAAATTATTTTGACTCCCTAATTCGTCAAACATTTAAAATTCTAAGGTATTATATTAAAATTTGAAACATAGTACAGAAAATATCCAATGGGTGGCGCATAGTCGTCAGAAATTCTCGCTGCAAGAGACTTGAGTTATACTTATATAACCTCCAACCAGAAGGAAACTAATGTGTCTTACAAAATTTGCCATTTTTACAATTTTTAATTATTATAGTTTAAAATGTCATTTGGTTTTCAGAACTAATTAGATCAATTGTATCATTTTTGTATTTTGCTCATAAATGATAATTTTAAAATTTTGTACCTAGGGTCCAAATAAAAAGCTTTTATAACTTAAGAATGTGAAAATATAATATGTTTGTATTTTCATAATCGGTTAAAATCTTATTATTAAAAATAATCTAAAAAGTGAAGGTTTTTAGGTATACGATGGATCTTTTAGCAGATATATTTTTTTCCTGCTAAATCTTCAATTGTATAAATATTTAATATTTTCTAAGTATGTTCTTTACAATCTTCAATTGTATCAATCTAGTATTTTCATACTTTTGGATAAGCTTTTTAGTTCAACCTGTGTGTAATCCATTGTTTTGTTTCAATGTTGCAAGTGGGATTCGAGTTTGGTAAAATGTTTCAATTCGATTGCTCTGAAAATAATTAAAAAAAAAGTTTGGAAAATCCAAAAGTGCACGACTCATTAGCATTCAGTGACCTACAATTCTCCTCAAGAATTAAAAAAAAAAATGTATTTTAATTGATGCATTTTTTCGAAAGTTAGAGTGTTTTCTGAGTTTTTAGGATTTCATACATGACGGACAGGAAATTTTTTGACCTATTTTGATGTTTTTTCCGTTTGTAGTGCACTAAATCATTTTTTGGAAAGTGTCGAATTAATCTCCATTAAATTATCTAGACAATAGTATGCAAAATATCTTGATTTCGTGAACTAACAAGACTATAATAATGAAAAAAGTTTGGAAAATCCAAAAGTGCACGCCTCATAACGCTCATTCATTTTTTAAGAAAAAAATTAATTGTGTAATTGATTAAAAAAAAAAAAATTATAATTAAGTAATTTCTTACAAAGTATTTTTTATTTTTTTTTTAAATATCGACGCCCTTTCTTCTTGTCATGCGCGCACGCAGTCTAAAAAAATCTAGCTTGATCAAGTGGCGCCATAGTTTTCACGTGACAAATAAGGAAAGTTCGTTTAGCTTTGTACGGTTGTATCGTAGCAAATTTTAATAAAAATTCAATTTAAAAAAAAAATACGTAAGCTAGGCCACTGATATGCAATACGGACCCAGTTCATCGAATTCTCAAACTAATAAAAAAGATCCGGTCTTGAAATATCAATTTGTTCGGGAGTAATCGTTGGTACATCCAAAATGGGGTGACATCCGGACGTCCACGTAAAATTTTTTTCAAAACGTTTTTTTTTTCAAAATAGCAACATGAAATGATTTTAGAAAGTAACAGATGGTTTAATTCAAGTGTTTTTTCGGTGTACATCTACTTATATCATTGTATAAAGGTAATATGGTTGTGATAGAGGCATTTAAAGGTCATAAAATTGCTTGACCTTAACGAGTCGAGTATAAAGCACAACCTCACGCGCTTCGCGCTATGAGGCGTGCAAAAAAAATAATAATAAATAAAATAATAATAATAAAAAACAAAACAAAAAATAAATTAATGAAAAATTTGAAAAATAAAAATATTGACGGAATATTTTTTTTTTTTAATGCAATAATAATTTTCTTAATTAAAATAATGCAATAATAATTTTCTTAATTTTAATCAATGGCACGAATTCTTCATATGCATGTGCAGTTTAAAATGCATGTGCAGTTTAAAAAATTTCATGATTTTTAAATATAAAGTGACTTATCCCGCTTGTGGCTCCATCTAGAGAGAAAAAAAAACCTAGTGATGTTGCAGGTTATAACTAATCAGAATCTAGGTATTTTATTTTAAATGTTTTAGCCAGTACTGCTTGGCGTCTATATATAAACAAAAAAAAAATAAAAAATAAAATAAAAGTATTTATTTTTCGTTATTTAGTTCCTGAATTCTATATGTTTCGGTAAATACAAAAAAGCATGGAAGTCTGGTATGTCACAGTTAGCAAACATTTTTTAATTCAATTTTTTTTTTTTTTTATTTATTAAATTTATTTCTTTTTTTTTTTATTATTATTATTATTTTATTAAATTTCGTATATACTCGTTATGCACAGAAGTACCAAAAAAAAAAAAAAATGAACTGCTTTACTTCATTTTAACTGGATTAAGTGGCGCCATCGTTATCAGATGAGGAAAATAAAGAAAAAAGAAAAAGTTCGTTTTTCTTTCTGTACGTGTATGTCATAGTGAATTTTAATAAAAGTCAATTTAAAGAAAAAATACGTAAGCTAGGCTACTGAAATGAAATACGGACCCAGTTCATCGCAATCTTGAACTAATAATCAAAACCCCGTCTCGAAATATCAATTCGTTCGGGAGTAATCGTTGGTACAAAATGGGGTGACATCCGGACGTCCACGTAAAATTTTTTTTGAAACGTTTTTTTTTTTCAAAATAACAACATGGAATGATTTTAAAAAGTGAAATATGGTTTAATTTAAGTGTTTTCTTGGTGTACATATACTTTAATTATTGTATAAGTGTAATATGGTTGTGATACAGGCATTTAAAGATCGCAAAATTGCTTGACATTAACGAGTCGAGTGTAAAGCACAACCTCACGCGCTTACCTAATTTCTCTGCTATTAAAAACCTGGAAAGAGTTGCTAGCGGTATTTTAAGGCTGCTAGAACGACTAGGTTTGGATCTTTCAGTGTCTAAAACCAAATTGTGCATTTTCAGTAAAAGTAATGTAGCTCTTCAGAACAGAGAAGGTAATAAAAGAGTAAAAGGCCAGAGAAAGGGGAAGTTTAGGATTGCTGGTTCAGAGATCGAGAGTTGTGAAGACGTTCGTTTTCTTGAAGTGCAATTACAATCTTGGCTTAGATGGAATCTACAAATAGATAGGATTGATAAAGTTTGTCGCAACTCGCTGACGACAATAATAATTTTCAATTTTTTTAGCGGGAAGTTAAAAAACTGCAGTAAATGTTTTGTGACGTCTGCTAAAATTAAAAATTTTTGTTTTTTTTTTAAATATATGTAACTTTTCATTTTTAATTTACAATTGTCATACCCTTGAAGTCTGTACAAGAAAAATCTGGCTTAGCTTTCCCACGATTCGATGACGACACTCTTTCCAATTTCGGGACCTTTATTTTCAATACCTTTTAAATTTTTAACGACTTCGTTTTTTTTTTACTTTCGAATTAGTAATACTGTGAAAGTATCATCACATTTTTGCTGTTTATCTACTCATTTCAGCCAATCACGAACGAGAAACTGATCGTTTGAAAAGTCTGGCAACACTGTACTCCGTTTGATTTAACACAGAAAAAGCATGAAAAATGAGGGCAGCACCATCGTGCACCTGACCAATAATAAGATTTGCAGGAACGTGGACAAGATAATTGTTAAAAAACGCAGACAATCAATTCCGCAACGTTTCGGTTATTTTATTTAACCTTCATCAGGCGTCTAAGATATACATAAATAATACAATTCAAATAAACACGTTACATAGCAATACAGTAATATATACCACATCACAATAAAAAATTTACCTTGATTTACAATGCGCAACAATATACATTAAATGCATTCGCATCCTCAGACTCACTCATCCCAATTTATAAAATTGAATATTTTTATAAATTATATAAAAAAAAAAAACTAAAAACAACAGCCAAGCACACGGTGTAATGTCACAGTAGTAAACACATCCACCATGACACTATGCGAGTGAGACCAAACATCAGTCATATGCGCTCTCACAACTAGCGCCATTAGTTTATACAGTCGCCACCGCGGAAATTTCAAAATAAAATTCTAAAGAATAAACAATACAATTACAAGTCAGACAAAATTCTCACAAGCTAACTAACCCGTCAGCACTCACGTTAGGAGCATTTTGCTCACGCTCGATTTAAAACAATACAGGAGTAGCTTGGAGGGGGCCTGTACTGGCGAAGTAATGCTAACGCGGTCCCGCAGTATCAGGTACAAGAGAGGGGAGGGTTTTAGTGAGTAAGAATCTCACACTACCGGCAACCAATATCTCCAACATACTAGCCGGTGTCTTAGAAGATTTCCTCCAAATCTCGCCCAAAAAAAACAAAAAAAAAAAAAACACACACACACACACATACAGACATACAGACACCACCGCGGGGATAGTCAGGGAAGCTTCCTGTGACCTTCAAACGTCGAGATCTGATGAAAACTCGATTTTTGCAAAACGAGGTGAAAACAATAACTTCCCGATTTTTGAAAATCTGAGATTTTTAGCGGGTAGTTAAAAAAGTAATTTGCAGTTATAATTTTACAAAAACAATCATTTATGAGTCTTATATAGATTTATCATGATTTATTTTGATTATTAAACGCACGATCGCTATTATTATTCAGTAATATTTCCAAAACTTTCATATTCATTGATAAATTTTGTCAAATACTTGAACAGTAAAAAATCTATCAGATATATTAATGAAAAAGTCTTTTTGAATTATTTTTAAAATTAATTTATCAATCATTAATTTACTGCAAATTTTTAAACTACTAATTCAATTTTATACGTTCTTGATAATACTTAACGAACTTCTGAGCATTAAACATTATTTCTTGAATTTAGTACCAAAAATCATCAACAGGTGGCACATGATCTTCTGAAATTCTCGCTACAAGACACTCAACTCAGATTTTATAACTTCCAATCAACGAAAAATTTATTTGTCTTAGTTACAGTCATCGTCTTGAGTTTATAGAATTACTTTCTAATTTTCAATAAAATTTTATCAGTCATATCAATAAATTCTTTGAAAAATTTCAATAATTCTTTCTTCCTTTGTTATGTAGCTTTTTGCTAACACGAATTATAGTGCGAGCTTACTGAATCATGAAAAAAAATTTCTGGTTTGGAGAATGATATACATGATTTATTATCCCTCTGGATTCCATGATTGAAATAATTTTTAAGTTGGCATTATCTTAGCGGTTGATTTCTTTTGCCACTTTTGTTACATTCTGGTTTTCCGAACTTAGATTTCTTTGTTTTTCTGACATGTTTGAAACAATTTGTTAAAATATCTTGCCTACCTTGTCATGTAACCTTATATTTATTTGCATGAATATTAGCGAATTTTAACAAGCTCTCTTGAATACTTCAGAAAATTTCCTGAGCGAATGCGTTATATATATATATATATATATATATATATATATATATATATATATTATAACGTGTCGATTTCATACTTGAAATAATTTTTTAATCTCATTTGTTTTTTTTTTTTTCTGATTTTTAAGTAACTGTTTTTTTAAATTTTTCGTAGGGGTTGGAAATGACCATAACTATCTGGTTATACTTTACAATGTATGTTCTGTTTAAATATTAATGTCAAAGCACTTGAAGCCAACATAATTGCAAAATGTAATAATGAAATACATAAATAATTTTTCATAAGTTGTATTTCTTACAACAATGAAATTTAATTCTTCTTCATAAGAAATCCTCATTTTTGCATTAAACGATTTATTAGTGAAGTGATAAATTATTTTTGATAAAAACTCTACCTATAAATTTACTACCGGACTTTAAAATATTTAAATGACTTCGTTTACAATGACAATTTTATTATAATATTAATTTTTTCGCAATTTCCTCAATATCATTTAACCATCACTAAATATTATTTTGAATAAATTAGAATCCTTCAAAACTCTATGAGTTTTTGAATAAATTAAAAATCATAGAAGTAGAATTTTTTATTATAATATTGAAAAAAAAATTTCATATTCAAAATCGATCACTAAATCAGAACTTTAGAATATATTATCAAAATTCGAAAAATTAGTTCCAAAAAATTCTGACAGGTGGCGTATGAGCGCTATAACTTCTCGCAACCAAAGAGTTGACTCAAAAATTATTAGTTCGAACTAAGAAAAAAATTTATATGTCCTGCAAAGTTCGTTATCTCAATTTCTTTAATTACCGTGCGTACTATTTGTATCTTATCTGCAATTAGTCATAATACCCTACATAAATAAAAAAAATTTTTTTCTAAATAATTAAGATGATATGAATACAGTCGGTTGGAAAAACTTTTTCCTCTGTTACGTTTCTTGTAACAAAAATTTATTTTATGAAGAAATGTTTTTAGATTATTCTCAAAATAATAATTTATAAACAATAATTATTTTGATCGCGGTTGCACACACGCGTTTTAAAGTGTCAGGAATATTCGGATATTCGGTGAATTTAACTTCGGTTATTTCACTTAGATATTACTTCGTCTATTTCAAGTCGGTGTATTCCATATATTTTTCAAACTTAATAAATCTTTAAAATTATAATTCATTGTCAGTTGCAATTGAAGATTGTTCATAACAATATTTATCACAGTATATCATGGCAGTATTCTTATAAGTTTCAAAAATTTTCTACACGGAAAAAAAATATCGCTCTCAGAACTATATTGTAATGCTACAGTAACTATCCCCACTCGACTAACTGTTAGAGAGCTACTAGAGCCATCTAGTAGATCGCTCTGGCAGGTATATTAAAAGTTAATTTCTAATGTATATACATCAAATTTGTGAGAATATTACAAATTGATAGAAAATAGCAAATTTTTTATTTTATGCTATACTACCACCTCGTCCCAGGGCTACTACCACAGCGCCAGGGAAGGGGGAAGTGAGTTCGACCGAAATCACCGCTGTCCATCTTACAGCAACAAAGAAAGTTAATTTCTAATGTATATACATCAAATTTGTGAGAATATTACAAATTGATAGAAAATAGCAAATTTTTTTCATTTTATGTTATACTAACTGAAGCAAATTTAAGTTTCCAAATTTACTTTTTTAATTGGTTGAAAAATTTTTATCTCTTCAAGAGAAATTATTCCTTCCAGACAATAATCGTTATCGAGCACGTTTAAATCTTAAAATAATAATTAAAAAATAATTACCCGGCGCACATGTCTAAATACACTAAATCAACTCTACTCTCAATCTTAGTTGTTCACTTTGTCATAAAACTTCAAGTCTTTTTACAAGCAATCATCCCGCCCAAACAATATTTATCACCAACCACGTTCAAGTCTCGAAATAAAAATTTTAAAATAATCACCCAGCTTAGATGTCTAAATACTCTCAATCAACTCTACTCTCAATCTTAGTTGTTCAGTTTGTCATACAACTTCAAGTCTTTTTGCAAAAAATTATCCTGCCCAAACAATATTTATCACCAACCACGTTCAAGTCTCGAAACAAAAATTTTAAAATAATCACCCAGCTTAGATGTATAAATACTCTCAATCTTAGTTGTTCACTTTGTCATAAAACTTCAAGTCTTTTTACAAGCAATCATCCCGCCCAAACAATATTTATCACCAACTACGTTCGTCTCATAATAAAAATTTTTAAATAATCACCCAGCTTAGATGTCTAAATACTTTCAATCAACTCTACTCTCAATCTTAGTTGTTCAGTTTGTCATACAACTTCAAGTCTTTTTGCAAAAAATTATCCTGCCCAAACAATATTTATCACCAACCACGTTCGTCTCAAAATAAAAATTTTTAAATAATCACCCAGCTTAGATGTCTAAATACTTTCAATCAACTCTACTCTCAATCTTAGTTGTTCAGTTTGTCATACAACTTCAAGTCTTTTTGCAAAAAATTATCCTGCCCAAACAATATTTATCACCAACCACGTTCGTCTCAAAATAAAAATTTTTAAATAATCACCCAGCTTAGATGTCTAAATACTCTCAAAAAACTCTACTCTCAATCTTAGTTGTTCACTTTGTCATAAAACTTCAAGTCTTTTTACAAGAAATCATCCCGCCCAAACAATATTTATCACCAACTACGTTCGTCTCATAATAAAAATTTTTAAATAATCACCCAGCTTAGATGTCTAAATACTCTCAATCAACTCTACTCTCAATCTTAGTTGTTCACTTTGTCATAAAACTTCAAGTCTTTTTGCAAAAAATTATCCTGCCCAAACAATATTTATCACCAACCACGTTCAAGTCTCACAATAAAAATTATAAAATAATCATCCAGCTTAGATGTCAAAGTACCGAAGCATATTTATGTTTCCAAATTTACTTTTTTAATTGGTTGAAAAATTTTTATCTCTTCTAGAGAAATTATTTCTTCCAGACAATAATCGTTATCGAGCACGTTCAAATCTTAAAATAATAATTTAAAAATAATTACCCGGCGCACATGTCTAAATACTCTAAATCAACTCTACTCTCAATCTTAGTTGTTCACTTTGTCATAAAACTTTAAGACTTTTTACAAGCAATCATCCCGCCCAAACAATATTTATCACCAACCACGTTCGTCTCAAAATAAAAATTTTTAAATAATCACCCAGCTTAGATGTCTAAATACTTTCAATCAACTCTACTCTCAATCTTAGTTGTTCACTTTGTCATAAAACTTCAAGTCTTTTTGCCAAAAATTATCCTCCCCAAACAATATTTATCACCAACCACGTTCAAGTCTCAAAATAAAAATTATAAAATAATCATCCAGCTTAGATGTCAAAGTACTGAAGCATATTTCTGCTCCCAAATTTAATTTTTAATTGGTTAAAAAAACTTTAACGTGCTCGGTGACGATTATTGTCTGAGAAAGATGATTTCTCTTGTAAGATTAAAGTCTCAATATGTTGATTTTAAAATAATCACCGGGCGCACATGTCAAATTACTCCAAATCAATTCTACTCTTAATCTTAGTTTTTTACTTTGTTATTCAAATTTAAGGTCTTTCAAGAGAAATTATCCCTCCCAAACAATATTCATCACCCACCACGTTAAAGTCTTAAAATTAAATTTTTAAAGTAATCACCCTGCTCAAATCATAAAATTCGCCACTTAGCAATGAAAATGTTTGCCTAACAGCGAAAAATAAATCTGCATTGATCGATTTCATTGCCGACTACTTCAAAATATTTTCCGCCCTCTGGCCGGAATGTGGCAACCGTTGCAGCTTCTTATGCCACACGGGACGTTCTTCTTTTTTCACATCTTGAAATTTCGATCTTGTCTCGTTGGTTTAGCTGTTGTGATACTTGTTGATGTAAATGTAGGGATTCCGACTGCTGTCATCTGAAAAAATGACTGGTAGTCTTAAATTGAATGATAAATGTTTAAAAGTTTTATATTTACCTTTATCGTACTGCTTCTTATAATACTTACTTTTTTTCACCTTCTAATAACGAATTTTTTTTTCGTGCAGATGATTGTCTTCTAATGTCTACCTTTTTTAGATTAATCTTGATGCACCGTTCGTCGACTTGGGTTCTACTATTAGTACCCAAAGTACCTTGTAAGCTTCTTCTTTATCACGTAAGTAGGTGTTCCGATGAGACGAGGATCCTTTGTTAAATTGTTACTGCTCTTTTTTGCCTAAGTTAGTCCTATCGAGTATTTAGTTATGGTGTTAGATCGATACAGGTCACTGGAACAAGTGTGATTTACCATAATACTGTTCCAAGTACATACTTGCGGACCAAATTTAGTACCGAACATCAATATTCTCAGCTCCAGTAGTAATAATCATAGTTGAGGAATAGTCCAGGGAGAAAATTAGTATCAATTATGTAGTGTACAGTTATTGCATTACTGGTATTATTAAATATTAACAAACAGAAGACTCCTTTTTCAGCCGTTGTATGAAGTACTCATGTAGATATTTTCCTCTGTTTATCCAGAAGTAATTTATAAGTAATCCGATTCGGACCAGACCCGTCAGATACTCCAGACGATTCTCTACGAAGTTCGATGATATGACTGTGCAATCCAGACCATCTGTTTTTATTTTGTGAATCTGGTTCATAATCTACGCCGTTTTCTTTTTTTGCAGAACTCTATTAGTGATCATTAACCCGTTAGCACTCACTTTATAAGCATTTTGCTCACGCAACAACATCTAACTTATAGAGTGGCACTGTAGTGCAAGTGAGACACTAAAATTCACTTGAGTTCTGACGGGTTAACCGGAATTTGTTATAGCAACTCGCAATTATCTGACCTGATCAGATGTTTTTAGCCTCAGTTAAACTGTGAGACAGATAGAGACCGTTGAAATAAGTCGTAGCTCCCAAAGCACTGTTCCAAGGACATATCTGTACAGTCCAGATAAACTGCTTCAATTTTGTTGTTTTGGTTTATAATTCAATTCGTTTCCCTTTTTAAAAAGCATCGTTGTTGACAATTAATGCGAATTTCTTTCAATAAGTGGCAATAAACTTATTTAAAAATTCCTTGAAATAGGAATCAATCGCAAATGAATTAAATATTAAGTCTAATTGATGATAGCAAAATAAGACGAAGGGCAATAAAATAAATGTAACAATTACGTTAGCTGACATTTTTCATGTTTTGATTTTGCTTAAGCAAAATTAATAAATTCATCAAAATAGAACTAAAAAATATTTTTTTCAATGGGCACTTACAGCTTATCAAATTTTTTACAAATGAAATTTTTTTTTTAATTTTTATTGTAATAATTTTTTCAATAAAAAAAATTCTAAAAATTTTTAGATGTCAACTATTTTGTTGTCTTAAAAAAAATGATATACAATTATATACATAATTATATATAGTTCTTTATACATTATATCTGATTTTTGAAAATTAAATGTAATGTTTTTACTTTGGTCTGTTATTTATTTTTTTGCGAAAATTGCATTTTTTTACATCAATCGAGTAAAAGTTCTGAAAACTTACTTTTAGGTTATATTCCCTGTGGATTGTTGACAGCACTCTTTCTTCGAATTTCACTCATCACTTTAAAATATTACGTAATGAATTAATTAAACACTACGTTCGATTTATTGCACTTGATTACATTTGAAAATATTATTATGGAAACGTAGTTTTATTTTTTAATTCACCTCATTAGTTTCACCAATTTAATAATTGTTTATTAAATTTTATTTTAATCAACGCATGCGCCATGCGCATCAGAGAAACCAAAAAATACGCGACCATTGAAGGATTAAGGCAATATCATTGAAATTTTGGCGGATTTGCAATGCTCCAATCGAATGTTAGTACTGAGCTTAATATATCAAGCTAATTTACCGTTGTTTCACTAAAAGTTTCGATTTGGAGTCTTTATCTGCCATTTTGTGTTACTTATTCGCTCCAAAGCCATCAACTACGTTAAATATAAAATGAATCCAGCAAGTTCTCGTGGTCGCGGTAAGTTGCTATTTTTTGTATATATTTCTCATTTAATGTTAATGACATTAATTAATATTTATAATTTATATAATTAAAAAAAATGCTATGGTAAAAAATACTGATTAAAAAGAATTGGGAAGCGGTCACTCCATGAAAATTGTATATCTATATATACTAACAAAAGAATAGCAATTATTTAAAATGTTTCTATTACAAATAAAATATTAAATTCAAAAAATTAAAATTAAATTTTAAAATTAATTTACATAATTAAGACACTAGGAAAAATTTTGTAACAGGTATATCTTTATCATAAATAAGGTTTGATATTTTTTGAGCATTAGTCATTTATGATTAAAATAATTGAGAGTTGGCAAAATTTTGTAACAAGAATATTGTTATTTTTTAAAAAATTATTATAATTGAATTTGCAATTGATCCGGTGATAGTTCTATTATTTATGAAAATGAATTGGCCGACATTTCAAAATTTTTAGAAATTTTTTATTGAAAAAATTTCAATTAAACAATTAAACAAAAATTTCACTTGTAAAAAACTTGAAAAACTATATATGCAATTTTTTAGAAATATCTTTTTAGTTGTAACTTACTTAAAAAAAAAAATAAACAAATGTTAGACGTCTGCTGACTTCAGTGTTATTATTATTTTTAGAATTTATTGACAATAATACAATAATAAAAAAAAAAATTGAGAAGGCTTAAATAATTTAATTAATGAAAATAAAATACCATTCTATAAATTCATCACTAAAATAGAATAAGATAATCACATCAATCAATGAATGAAATCAAACAGCCAAAAAAGAACATCAAAGATTATTAATGAATTTTCTTCTTTTTTAGGAATCATAAGCGCGGAATCAACGAAAGAGTTCTATGAAAATTAAATTTGAATAGATAGATAGATAGATAAAAAATTTTATTTGGCTCTGGAGCCTAAGCTCCCTCAAAGCCATCAATATTTAAATTACATTGGTTTACATAGGTTACAAGATTACTTAACTAATTAAAGGTTTACAATTAGATTTAATTTTAAATGTAATAAAATCCAGCTTGATCATTTAATACAAACAAATAACTTAATTTAACTTCGTAATAATTATACAAATAAATATATTTCAATAAGATCAACAATAAAGATTACAGTTGCTAACTGTCATGTTCAAAAAAGTAATTGAAGCAAGCATTTTTAAATTCAACCAAATTATCTACAGCCACAGTCTCAGACGGCAGTGCATTCCAAATGCGTATGCCATGAATTAAGAATGAATTATCATACATGACACAATTAGCCCGCGGCATTCGTAGGTAGTCCTGTGGGACATCACTCCTACGTAATGCTACAGGCAAAAAGTCTAGTTTTGAAGCAAATAGCTGCCGATAATTTAGTCGAATTTCTTTGTAAAATAGACAAGCAATTAAATAATCTCTTCTCGCTGCAAGCTTTAGCCAACCTAACTTTTTAAAATATGGAGTAACATGTTCATATTTTGGTACTTTATAGATAAATCTAACACATGAGTTCAATTTACGCTGCATCTTTAATAATAATTTATTTGACATATTCGTATATGCCGCACAACAATAATCAAAGATAGGAATTATTAAAGTAGATACTAGCTTAATGCGTAAAGTTTCACTAAATATTTCATTGTTTATTTTTAACTGTGCTAGAATACTCATAGCGCGATTGCACAAATTTGTTAATTGGTTCTCCCATGAGAGAGTACTATCTATAATCACCCCAAGGTATTTTACAGTGCAACTATAAGGAATAGCACACCCCTCCACAAAGATTGCGTCAGCTAGCCTGCACTCATCACTACTAATTTTTGCACACATACATACATACATACACACATACGGACATCATCACGAAAACATTCATAGAAGCTTCCTAGGATCTCTTAACGTCAAGATCTGATGAGAACTCGATTTTCGAAAAACGGGGTAAAACCAATAACTTCCCGATTTTTGAAAATTTTCAATTTTCTTAGCAGGAAGCTAAAAATAATAATAAAGTACACTTAGAATAATGAAGATATAAAATTTCAAAATTTTAGATATTAAAAAAAAATCGTTTTTCTTACATTTGGAATGTAGTTATGATGAATACAAGAAAAGTATAAATTTGAATATAAAAATTGAAAATTAAAGAGTTTAACTCAGTGGTGCAAAATACAAAAAGATAATAATTAAATTATTATACACAATTATATATGAATACTTTTTAGTATTTCTTAACTTATAAATCATGACAAAAAATATTTTTAAAATTAACATTTAAAGTGTATTTAATTTTTTAAATATGTAAATTTTGTAATCTATTAAAAAAAAATTGTTGGATGTCTGATAATTTTAATATCATTAATTTTTTATGTTTATAAGCACGTTTATATGATACTAAAATTCAGAGACATTTGATAATTTTTAGAATTTTTCTAACAATTGAATTGAACAAGAAAAAATTCATTTAAATAGTCCTATCTTTAAAAGCTATAAAAAAATATAAATTCAATTTTTTAAAAATAATTTTCTAGACCTTGTTTATTTTTTAAGAAAAATCAAAAAATTGTCAAGTGTCTGCTGTTTTCAGGTCATCTGTTTAATAAAAAAAAATTTTCTATCAGATGTCTGCTGCTAAATATAATGGTACTGAAATCAATAGATCATCTGACAGATGTTGAGACTTTGATAACATATCATATTATAAAAAAATATTTTTAAGAATTTTTACTTACAATTTTTGTAAATTTCTAAGTATAAAGTTTTTTTATAACAATTTAGTGGTTATAATAATCAAAAAATTGCCAGATATCTAATAATTTAAGTATTATAAAAATATAAAATATTTTTTACCTCTAAAATACTATCACAATCAGCAATTTGATTATGCAAACTAGCAATATTCTGACTCTCTTTGATGTAATCTTGAATAGATTTATTTTCAACTTCTTTTAATTCTTTTTCAATTTGCCGAGAATATTGACGTAAATCAGTCCCACTTTTCAATACTTCCTGGACAAGATCATCTTCAAGATCTTGAGGTAATTGAGTTTCAATGTCATCAAAGACATCATTAGTTTCCAAAGACATTTTTATTAATTATTAGATTAAACTACACAATATGTATCAAATATTAAACAAGAATTGCTATATAAAATTCATTTCTAATTTGTAAATGAAATTAATCCATTAAAATAACCATCAGCACTTTATTTTCATTATTATTTCTTCATATAACTGAGTAAAAAAAATTAATTATTTTTTCTGTATTTAAAACCGATACTCAAGTTTATGTTTTTAAGTACTAAGAAAAATAAAATTTAATACTTATTAACCAGATTTTATAATTTATAATATTATCAATAAGAAAAAAATTAGAATCTGTCGTGTTGACAAGAAAAAGTTTCGTGTGACACAACATAGTAAATAATTTTGCTAGATGGCAGCACGCGTATCTTCTCGTCGGTAACAGCAGTATTTATTTTTTCTTGAGTTGCCCGTTTGTTCGAGAAATCTTATATTTATTTGAATAAAAAAAGAAAAAAAAAAAAGAACGGACATGTACACCTCATCCCAGACAACATCCAAGTCAGAAGGATTTCTTAAAGATGTCTTTTCAAAGACTTCCTTGAGAACTCCAAATATGACGTCTTAAAGACCTCATTTTTCGGAACTCTTAATTAAGAAGTCTTTAAGAAGTTTTTTTTTTAAGTTCTATAAGACATCACAGATATGAGCTCTTTGAGAAGTCTTTTTTCCGACTTCGTAAGAGGTCAAAAAAATGAGCTGTTTAAGAGGTCTTTTTTTGGACTTTCCAAACATCAGAAATATGAGCTCTTTAAGAGTTCTTTTTTTCTGACTTCGTAAGACATCAAGAATAAGAGCTCTTGAATAGGTTTTTTTTTTCTGATTTTGTACTTCGTCAAAATATGGGACTTAGAAAAATTTTTCTCACGTTATTAAAGAATTTTTAAAATGATAAAAAAATAAAAATAATCGCATTCGAGTAAACTCATTTCGCTGTGTATTTATTTTTGTATTATAAAAATATGATCGTAAATAGCAAAACGTTCAGTGATTCTACTTATTAAAAATTAAATCGATAATTAAATCGAAAAGTATTTTTTTTTATTTTTGGGTAGAAAAGTTAATATCAAGTTTTTTATCGTTGCTATAAGTCGTTTATAATCTTATGTGAACATAAGAACTTATGTAGAGAAAAAAAATTTACTATATCTCATTAGGAGCAGCTAGCCAAGGCAGACCAGAGGACACCACATCACTGAAGTTAAGACGCATTGGTCATGATAAATACTTGGATGGGTGACCGCTAGTAAAATCGTATTCTAAGCTGCGAGCGATACCATTTTTTTTTTTTTATTTCGAAGAAAATATATTTTAATGTACTTGATTGTCTTCAATTTAAGCAGCTCTTTTTTAATATTAATTACAATACAATTAAAACTGAAAATGTCTCCTCTATAAACTATTTTATTCTGGAGTCAGAAAGGGCTCTTAATTCTGACTTCTTGAAGAACTCTTTTTTTGAAGTCAGAAAAAAGAGCTCTTTAAGAACTCTCTCTATGAAGTCCTGATTCACTCTTTAGGTGGCGCATTGGACGTCCTCAAAACGTCTTGGAGACCTCATTTTGACCAAAATTCTGA
>CAJNRD030001114.1:4157664-4188559 GCA_905319865.3 Cotesia congregata
ATAAAAAAATGATGTGGTGTCGTGGGACACCAGGTAGGAACGAAGTTCCTTCGGCTAATGTAGAATCGACACAAATTGCAAAAAAATCGTGCTCAATTTTATGTAGATTTTCTTGATTTTTCTCTTAAATTTTGCTGATGTTTTTATTTAAGTACAAGAAAGTATTTAGGAAATTCGGTATTTTAGGAAATAATAAATTACTTAAAATAAAAAAACATTGAAATTATATGAAAAATAAACGTGGCTACTTACGAGTAAAATGTATCTATAATGTGAGTATTCGCCACGTGCTTGTCCATGAATTCATGAGTACACGGAGAGAATTTTATGTTAATCCTAACAATACTTGTTTTGTAGATTTTACTATCTTAGATAGTAATTACTTTTATAAAAGTTAAAATGATAAATATAACTATTTAAATTATAATCAATACAATAATAAATAATAATTCCTAAAATAGAGCGATCGTATCATTTACTATCGAGATGGTTACATTTACCATCACAAGTAGTTAAAGTTACCAATTGTATTATAAGCTATTCAGTAAAAGTAAGCACTGAATTAATAATATCAACAACATTATCAATAATAGAATAATAATAATCTATATTATTATGAGAATAAGCAAAATTTTGTGGCCAGGGTATTTATATGCCAGGGCATGTGGGTACTCAAATGAAAGCTCTTGATGATTGTAATATCGGGATGAGGTTACATCTTAAAAAATATCAATAATTAAGAAATGACCTTGTATCTTGTGAACTATTGACATTTTTTAAGATATAAGCTCATTCCGATGTTACACTCATCGAGACCTTTCATTTGAGTACCCACATCAATTTTTTATATATTTTATGTATTTATATATATTATATATATGTAAATATGAAAAATATATCAAAAATGTATGTGCGTAATCAAATGAAAGCTCTTGATGGGTGTAACATCGGGATGAGCTTATATCTTTAAAAACGTCAATAGTTAAAGAAGTACAGTGTAATTTAAGAAAACTCATTATTTTATGAGGCAAAATTTTATTTATTTATAGTTCACAAGTCACAACAGTCACATAGTGACTGCAAGGTTGCTAGTAATAATAATAATAATAATGTGGTGGTAGACATAAACTGAAAATTAAAATTAATTTTTTTTCACTTTAAATAATATTAGAAATTACTTTTATTTAATATAAATATCAATTTGATAAAATATAAACTCTGATGGTAATAATTATCATCAAAGATTGTAGAAATCATTAATTTGATTTTAAAAATTATTATCAAGATATTTAATCAAATTATCTTAGATAGTTGAAAATACAATCTTATAGTAATATAAAAGATGGTAAAAATTATAATATTGGCTGTAACTGTAATAACTTATATCGTATTTATAATAATAAAAGGTAGTATTCGTCACTATCGAAGTATTTTAGAGCTTTTTACAATACTCAGATGATAGTATTTACCATAAAATTCTCTCCGTGTATATACTATGCATTGGCGGGGTGGAGTGGTAATAGAAAGAGAAGGGATGAGAGAACGAAAAGAAAGAGGGAGAAAGAGAAAGATATTATACACTACTCGTCTGTGTATGCGATTGTCGCGCCTGCGCACGTCTCATTTAACGGTTTTATTCCACGCATTTTTCTTACGGTTTTACTATCACATTTTTTTCAGTTCGGTCACACAGCGAAATCCCTATCCCCTCCAAGCCTGCCGTAAGGAACTTCGTTCCATTTTCGTTCCAATAACCAGAAACGAATCTCTTGTCAATACTTCCGAATTTTTTTAGGGAGCAACAAGACATTTTTGTAAAAAGGCAATTCTAGCAATTAATTAATCCATCAAAAATTAATTTACAACCTTTCATATTATCTTAAAGGTCTTTCAAAATATTGTCCCGTGATACAATCAAGACTGCTATAGAAATATAAGAAAAGTCATCAAGAATAAAAAACCTGGTGGAGCCCTTAATTAATTTCGTTTAATTATTCTAATCGTAACCTATTGTTTCTTCATTTAATTGATTTTCGGACATTTAAACATACACCAAAAATCTGTTAGAAAGTTATAAAACTGAAGGAAAATCATCAAACCTAAATTGGAAATTTCTGTGCCTTTCCTATAACAAACCTGTAAAAAAATAAATGTAAAATTGTATTTTCAATAACAAAACTATCTAAATAGTATATTACATACCTAGGCCAGTAAAATAAGAAAAGTCTCAGACCACATGTAATTGTTGGCCGAGGCGAAGCCGAGGTTGACAAACATGTGGTCTGAGGTTTTACTTTTTACTGGCCAAGGTGTGTATACTATTTTTCTGCTCGACGTAGCCGGAATGTGGCAACTTTGTTTAGCGCAGCGGCCAGAAAGTTGCCACTTTCCGGCCGGAGGGCAGAAAAAACTTTTTTAGTCGTTCAAAAATGTTAACAATAATTTCTTCGATGATTAGAAGTTATAAAAGCTGAGTTAAGTATCTTACAGCGAGAATTATTGGTGACCATGCGGCACCTGTTGGTAATTTATGGTACTAAGTTTAAAAATTATTTAATTGACTAATTTTTGAACAATTAAGTACGTTTTTTGTTGTTGCTGTATTCCAAGACAACTTTTTTGCAATTTTTTTCTTATAACTATTTTTGACAAATTTAATTCTAAAATTAATTCCAACTGATAAATTACTCATTAAATTATAGGCTGAAAATTTAGGCCTACTGATCAGTTTTTAAAAAAATTGTTCAGTGCGTATTTTAGGTCAGACTTTTGTCAACTTATTAAATATATGATTCTCTTATTTAAGACTATTAATAAATATGCTTTGATACAAAAAAAATTTAATTAATGCAAAATCTAGTTAGATTTACTTAAAACGTTTACAAAGAAAGTTTCAATCTAAATCTTTAGATTTCAGAAAAAAAATATTATTTTTCTAATAGATAAAAAAGTAATTTATGAAATTAGCTGAAACTGAGTTTTAATATTTCAGTAAATATTATCTATAAATAATTTTATTATGATAATTATATATAAATTTTTTATGTCAGCAAAAATTATTGCTAAAATAATTTAGATTATCGTAAAAGAAAGTTTGAATACAAAAAGAACCCGAATAATCAAATTTTACAAGTAAATAGATACGATGCAATAGTAATTTTTTAAGTGATTAATAATACTAGGACCATATCTCAGATTATTAATTGAAAGACAAATCAAATTTGATTAATATTACTTGGGAAATTTTCGGTTCATTAACAAAAGATTTCGACGCCATGATTTGATGATTGGTAGTTGACTGAAAGTGACTACTTTTTTTTTTAAACAAAGGATTCAAGAAAAATAATAAGACAAATTTATATCATCAAATGTCGAATAAGTCAATTTTATTTCAAGAACTTGGTGGCCTAAAAAAATTAATTTTAATCTAATTTAATTAATTTAATTTCAAATTAATTCAATTACTTATTATATAATTAGAGATTTAAAACATGCAAATCAACTGTCTTGCAGCGAAAATTTTTGACGACAATGTGCCACCTGTCGAAAATTTTTAATTGATATTTGCTCAGAATTTCGAATACATAAGCTTCTAACGAACTCTCTGGTTGCGAGAATATTTAGCGACCATGCGCCGCCCAGCAGCAAAACCAAGAACTAATTTTCAAAGGTAAAAAATTATAATTTCTACTACTACTAAAATTTTTCCAGCATATTTATGTTATAAAAAATCAGGAAATTAATTAGAATGGTGAAAACCAACCCTAGAACTTCCTCAGAATTTCAAATGCCTTAAAATGTGTTTTTTTTTTTATAAATATTAGAGCTTTTCAAGCTTAAAGCATCGTTTTTCATATTTTGACAAGTTTCATTTTTCAAACAGCTATAGCTTGTAACGATACGACAAAAATAATTTCCCTTTACCGGAAAATTTTCAATATTCTTAGCGGGAAGTTAAAAAAATTCATTAATCAAAAATGTAAAAATTTGTGTTAATTTCGACATGAAAAATTTTAACACAAAATTTGTGTTACATTCCACCAAAAAAAAAAAATATCTTGAAATTCAGACGCTAAAAAAAAAAAATAACCGTAAAAATTTTAATACAAAATTTTTATTAAATATCATCGAAAAAAGATTTAGACCCTGATAATCTCTGAAAGGTCTTTGATGATGATCCAATCTTTAATTTTAATTCAGCTAAAATTTGTCAGCTGTCTAATTATTGGTTTTTAAAATATCAACCCTCAAAAATTTGAAATCATCTCTGAGAATAGCGTTAATAATATCGACCACAGATCACAAGGATTTAATTTTCCGTACAAAATTCAACAAATATAATACTATAGATCCTTCAAATATCTAGAAAAGAATAAAAAAAAATTTCTCAAAAAATTATGACAGTTGAAATAAGGCTGGTACGAGAAATTTTAAAAGATCCATAAATTTTTTTACTGTAGGACCTTATAACATCTGAGTCAAATCTCTTGCAGCGAGAATATTTAGCTACATTGCGTCGCCTAGCGGATATTTTTTGAACTAACTCAAGTTTATGATTACAACGTTACAAAATTAATCCGACCATAAAGATAATTCAAATTGTAGAACTCATTTTGAAAATATTTAAGTTTATCATGTTTAATTAAAATTAATCAGTAGAATTATGGCGGAAAAATTATAAGAATAATCAAATTGGGAAACTAAGAGAACGAAAAAAATAATTTTCAGAATTATTTTTAAATTTAGATTAAAATTTTTAATCATACCAACTTTCTAATTGCTTATTAATTTTTCACTTGACTTGTAGTTAGAATTTTCAAAGGCGAAAAATATTTTTTTCAAATTGAACAGCGATTTTATCAAATAATGAAGATTGTCAAAAATGAATTGTTCCAAAATTGAGTTTTTTTTATGTTCACTATACGAATCTTTAGTCATAAGAAAGCTAATTCAGACCAATATTATCATAATTTACAAGTCAATACAATAACTAATGTCACTAACGTAAGGAAATTCTTTTTTTTTTTTCAATTATTCTTAAGTCTAAAATGAGAATTTGGGACGCAAAGTGAAAATTTCACCACGAAAAGTACATATCAATGTTATTAGCATTTCGATGCTCGTTTTCAATAGATCAGTTAAAAAAATTATTTCAATTCACACAAAACAAATTACAACTTATGAAGATGATTTTTACAATTTTATTGCTATAAATAAAATACCATTCAAAAAATCCATCAAGAAAATTTCAACACCCAGAAAAAGTTATCAAGTAAAACTAATAAATTTTTTTCTTTTTTTAGGAATCCAAAACAATAAATATGTAGAAAAAAATTATGAATATAACATCTGAATTCCCCAGAACAGTTAATAATTTTATTCTATCAAATCTAGATCATCACAAGATTTTTTTTATATTAGAAAAATTAAATCCAAAATTATAATTTTAATGACAATATTAATCTAAAACACTTTTTTTGGTAGTCAAACAATGATAATTATAACTTCTTGGATTGGAACTTATAAATCCTAAGTTAAGTCTCCTGCAGCGAGAATTTTCAACGACCATGCGCCACCTGTTGGTGACTTTTGGTACTAAATTCGAAATTGAGTTTAATGCTTAGAAACTAAATATAACTAAACAAGTTTACAATTAAGTTTATTAAATTCAATTAAACTGTCAAAATTTTTGTTTTAACTTATATTAGTATGGATAATTTATAGGGTGATAATTAAAAAAAATTATTTTTCATGATTTATAATTAAGTTAAACACTTTAATAAGTAAAGCTGAGTGTTGAAAACTTAAAGCATTATATAATTTATAAAGATTATACAAAAAATATCGTCCATGTATAAATAAAATTAATATAAAATTGGAAATACTGGCAGTGTATCATAGAAATTTATTATATTAATATTTTGTAAGAATTTTAAATATTAACTTTAAAAATTGATCTAAGGAAATTAGCGACAAATTTTAGTAGAAATATTGAAGATATTTTAAAGGCTACTGAATATAAAGTGATTTAAGAATTAAATTAATTCTTTTATCAAAAGCTAAAGCAAGTATCAATATCAATCAAAATTTATTTAGATTATTTAATAAGGTTTCTTATTACTTAATTAAAATTAACCTGAAAAAATGTTTTATAAAACCACTTAAGGACATTTTCTGTTCAGTTATTTAAAAATATTTACATGGAAAGCTTATTTATCGATTAATATTTGAGCTGTTTAAGTAGCATGAAGCAATGCTATTCGAATTTCGAGCTTTTTAATCACTGCTTCTGCCGTAAGGATAAGTTACAAAATATCAACAAGAAAGTTAGCAAAACTTTGGAAATAATAATTTATATTTTTTATTAAGTAGAACAGTTATAATAAAAATTAATTTAATTTTATATGAAATCGCCAAAAGGAAAGTGAAAAATCAAATATGAGTGATATTAAAGTTTACGAAAAAATAGACAAAACCATTAATGATATCAACTACGTATCAGTACTTTTAAATTTTTCGTAGAAAAATTAAGAAGTTCAAATACAAATTATCCTTCAGATATCCAAAAAGGAACGAGAAATAATTTTTCTAACAAATATAACAGTTAAAATAACACTTTTACGAGAAACTTTAAAAGATACATAAGTTTTTTACTGTAGGAGGTTATAACATCTGAGTCAAATCTCTTGCAGTGAGAATATTTAGCCACACCTAGCGCCACCTAGCGGATATTTTTGGAACTAACTCAAATTTATGATTAGAACGTTACAAAATTGATCCGATCAAAAAGATAATTCAAATTCTAGAACTCATTTCGAAAAAGTATATCATGGTTAATTTAAATTAATTAGTCGAATGATGACGAAAAAATTTTAAGAATAATCAAGGTGAAAATTATAGAAAGACTAAAACAAAATTTTTAGTCTTTATAACTTACATCAGAATTATTAATCAATTATCATTATACAAATACAATAATTTTTTGCTTGACTTCACAGAGTCACCTGCACCAGTAACATAATTTTTTTTTCCGAATTGCACGACTGGTTTAATAAACGATAAAGATTTTTAATGATTAATTATTTCAAAATTGAATTTTTGATATCGAATTAAAAAATGTGTAATTCTTAAGAGCTAATGCTTCTCAATATATTATCGTAATTTACAATACTTCAACATTGTAATTAATATTGCTAAATTGAGCAAAACATTCAATTTAAATTGTCTATTAAGACAGCGATGAAAAAATAAAAAACTTCGATTTAATGAGGTAAATTTAAAGATGAGGTTAATAAATTATTTTAATTCAAATAAAAAACATTACAAATAAGTGGAAACACAATAAAAATTAAGATGATTATAAAAAATATATATCCGGCTTTTACAGCCACAATAATTGTATTTTTGAACTAATTTTGTGTCTTTTTGTATATATTACGATATTATAACAAATAAAGTAAAATTCAACGGCCAAACCAAATCATTATGAAAGTAAGTACCGAAAAGTATAAAAATTGAGACTTTTTATCAAGGCCAAAATTATATTTCCGTATTTTAGATCGGAATTTCGTTCAACATAACTTAATTATTGAAATTTTAGAATTGCTGTAAAAAAATAATTAAGTACAATCAAAAATACTCAACGAATTACGATAATTCAGTTTTAACAATTTTAAGTATACTAAATATAATGTTAAATAATAAAAGATAAAATTGACTTTAAACACAACAAAAAGTAATACTAATAATATTTCCATTATTAGAATTTATTAAATCTGAGTAAAGTATCTTGCAGCGAGAATTATTGGCGACAATGCGCCACCTGTTGGTAATTTTTGGTACTAAGTTTAAAAACTGTCTTAAAAGGTGAACGATACAACGAAAAATGAAACCAAGGTAACTTTTTTATATTTTGCTTCTTACAAATATTTGGAGGAATATTTAGTTCTAAGATTAATTACCGAATGATTAATTACTAAAAGACTACACAGACAACAACGTTATCGAGTTTATAAAAATTTTTTTGTCAAATTTTTTACTACTATTATCAAGATGCTTTGATAGAAAAATCAAAAAGTTTGGAAAATCCAAATGAGCATGCCTTAAGCGCTCATATCATACATAAATTATTTAGATCATAGCAAAAATTATTTGTTTTTAATTTGAATTTTCCTGCGAGTAGTATTATCCCCTCTGCAGGTCGAAATAAAGAAAAATTTTAACAGATGATAAAACAGTTAGTAATTATACCATCATGTGTGTATAGTTTCTGCTTGTTCATAGTTATTTCAATTCTGTTTATGAAAAATAATACATATGGCTGCCGAAATCACAGAAAAAGTCACCGAACTGACAATCGAAAAAAATTAACTGTATCGAAACGGAATTATTTTGACACGCGATTTTCACAAGGGTTTTGATAAACTTCCTTAGGAATGAAACAAAAAAAAAAAAAAATTAAATCGTGAAAGTGATTTTTGACAAAGTTGTGGTGTTGTCAAGCCCATAGCTCCCGTGAATACCACGCTTTTATTCATTTAATTCATCAGAAAAACGGGATTTTTCTGAAAAATCTTATTTAATCGATAACAAAATTTTTTAATGTGTTCTATAGTTACTATTATTTATTTTAATATGCTTTTTATCCATAATTTTTTTCGTTTAAATTATGAAAATCACATTTTAATCGAAATCACGATTTTTAGGCGAGAGTAGAGCATACCTGCGCGCTTCGCGCTTAAGGCATGCAAAATCACTTCGAAAAGTAAAATTTTGATTAATTTTCTTCAATATGCACCAAAAGTACCAGTAATTATCATTCATTATATTTTTTGTTTTTTGTGTCTTTTTTGTATATATTTCGACATTATAGCAAAGCAACTAAACGAGTCCTAGCAAATTAAAACATTGCTCGATTGTCTACATCGAAGTAGACAAATTTTGATTTTATTTTACTTAAATTCCGGTCCACATTCTCATGTAGCGTAATGCAATTATTAAACGTGTGAAATTGTTGTTGGAAAATGATTGAATGCATAAAATAAGATCAAGAGACAATGAAATTTGACAACTAAATGCAAGTTGACATTTTTCTGAATTTTGTTTGCTAAACTATCGAAGATATAGCTTCATTAATTATTTTTAATAATTTCAAGTATATTAAATATAATGTTAAATAATATAAGACAAAATTGATCTTAAATACAACAAAAAGTAATACTTATAATATTTCCATGATTAGAACTTATTAAATCTGAGTAAAGTATCTTGCAGCGAGAATTATTAGCGATAATGCGCCACCTGTTGGTAATTTTTGGTACTAAGTTTAAAAAGTGTCTTAAATGATTAAAGACACGACGAAAAATAAAACCAAGTTATTTATTTATGATTTTCTTCTTGTGAATATTTTTAGGAATATTTAATTCTAAAAGTAATTACCAAATAATAAAGGCAAAAAAGTGAAAAGAATTCTTATGAAGAGCAAAT
The DNA here is from genome assembly GCA_905319865.3 of Cotesia congregata. Classification (NCBI taxonomy): domain Eukaryota; kingdom Metazoa; phylum Arthropoda; class Insecta; order Hymenoptera; family Braconidae; genus Cotesia; species Cotesia congregata. The sequence continues at coordinate 4,167,151 of CAJNRD030001114.1, forward strand.
TCCGGAAATTATTTTGAGCTTTTCAATTAATTTTTAGAAAAATTTATGGACATGAATTTTAGTTTGACATTCTTTTCGAGATTTTTAAAATTCTGCATTATACCCGACATCGTAAATTTTATATGAATATTCTACAATTTTACAAAAATAAAAGTTAAATCTCAAATTATAAATTCTAATAAAAAAATATTGTTCCTCTAATTGATTAATAAGAAATTGTCGCAGTCAGCCCGCGCTGAATTTAATCAATTTTTTTGAAAATTATTATAGTAAATTTTAAACTTCCCGCTAAAAATCTCAGATTTTCAAAAATCGGAAAGTTATTGTTTTCACCCCGTTTTACAAAAATCGAGTTTTCATCAGATCTCGACGTTTGAAGGTCACAGGAAGCTTCCCTGACTATCCCCGAGAGGTTGTCACTATGTCTGTATGTATGTGTGTGTGTGTGTGTGTGTGTGTGTGTGTGTGTGTGTGTGTGTGTGTGTGTGTGTGTGTGTGTGTGTGTGTGTGTGTGTGTGTGTGTGTGTGTGTGTGTGTGTGTGTGTGTGTGTGTGTGTGTGTGTGTGTGTGTGTGTGTAGTGTGTAGTGTGTGTGTGTGTGTAGTGTGTAGTGTAGTAGTAGTACGGTAGCAGTATCTCTTCTGCCCCGAGTGTGTGTGTGTGTGTGTGTGTGTGTGTGTGTGTGTGTGTGTGTGTGTGTGTGTGTGTGTGTGTGTGTGTGTGTGTGTGTGTGTGTGTGTGTGTGTGTGTGTGTGTGTGTGTGTGTGTGTGTGTGTGTGTGTGTGTGTGTGTGTGTGTGTGTGTGTGTGTGTGTGTGAGTATATAACTCACTTATAACTTTTGAACGACTGAACCGATCGGAACAAACTAAACGGCGTTCTAAAGAGTCCCCTCAAACTTAGATTTCCTGAGAATTTGAACCGATTTGGACCGATAGATTTTGAGAAATATTGAAAAATCTAAAAAAAATAAGAAAAAAATCATTTTTGAAAGTGGTTTTTTTGGAATATCTTTTAAACGGCTCTATCGATCAACTTCAAAAACTAATCCGCCCTTAAGCTTGAAAAACCACGCCGATCGGCGCTAATCCGGTCAAAATCGGTTGATTCGTTCAAGAGATATCGTGAACGAAAGAAAACCGAAAAAAGTGTTTTTTCGGAATAACTCCGAAATTCCTAGCGTGATCAATTCAAAATAAGAGATTCTTTGTGAGGCTTGAAAAACTGCGTCGAATGCTGCCAACCACATGAAAATCGGTTCATTCATTCAAAAGTTATTGCGATTTAAAAATTCAAAAAATAGTGTCTTATCAAGTTTCTAACAGACTTTTGAACTCTGTTTCGACTCGCGATTAGTTTACCGCAAGTATTTGAAAGGTCCCGTGTAAAAAAAAATCGTCTTAAAATTGTCGTTCGTTTAAGATCTTAAACGTGACACAAACCAAGACTATTTTAAGATTCTTTTAAGACAACAAAAAAAAATTTTGAGACCAAATTTTTAGAAATTTGGCTCTCGAATTTATTATGAAAATTAATTTTTAGACATTTTTTAGACGATTTTACGACTTTCTAACCGCAATATTTTTAAGTACGCTCTTTTTAAATTGAATTTTAAATTGTTATTGAACAATTTTATGACTTTTTTAAGATCATTTTGAGACTATTTTAAGACGCCCTATAATAATCCATAAAACACAGTCTGAAAATTTTTTAATGATTTTTTTAAGACTATTATGAGATTTTTTTAAGACTATTTTAAGATTTTTTCAAGATTATTTTAAGACGCTCCGTTTTAATTTTACGTGCCCTGTAGCTGTAAGCTCATTTTAAAATAGTTTTGAAAAAAATCTTAAAATAGACTTAAAAAAATCGTAAAATAGTCTTTAAAAAAATTTTTAAAAGATCTTTTTAAGACTATTTTTAGACGTTCCATAATAATGTTTCAGAGAAACTGTTTTTTCTGTGCAGTGAAAATAATCAGTTACACAATTTTAGGTAAGTAAAGTTTATTCTATAACCAGTACAACAATTCAATACATAGATTTGTAAAACCTACATTAATATTAAAACAACTCATCATATTTTATAAGTACAATTTTTAAATTAAAAAATTATATTTCTCGCTATTCTGTGTACATTTAATTATTCCATCGCAATCCTTATCGCATTTGTGCAAACTCAACTTAAAGCTCATATTTACAAAAAATTCTATTTTATTTACAATATTATTGAAGTGTATACTATTTACTGTTTACTAATACATTCAATTTTTTTTATGTACACTGATAAAAAAAACTAACTTGACTCAAGAGCCAAAATCTTGAGCCAAGAATACCATTTTTAAGAAAATTATTTTTTTGATTCAAGGAAATAAATTCTTGAAAAAAGAAAAATTTTTTAGACCAAGAATAATTCCTTAACTCAAGAATTTATTCTTTCAACTCAAGAAAATCATTTTCTCCAATTCTTGGTTCAAGATTTTGGCTCTTGAGTCAAGTTAATTTTTTTATCAGTGTATTCTTTTAATTTCAGTGTAACAATCATACGTTAATTGTTACTTCTAGAATATAAATGAAACGACTATTCTCGTTCTTGCTCATGATGATCAAGATAAATAATTTAAGGATTCCTGAGAATTCAGAAAAAAAATCGATGATATTAAAGCATGGAATATGCCTTTTCCATAATTAAATATCGTAATTTTATTTTTCTAAACTCCCAAAAAGCCTTATTTTTAAATGAAATATTTTATAATCATGGAAAAAAAATACGCAATATTATGTTAGTAAAATTCTACATTATTCACTGGATCCACCACATAAAATGTATTTGGATCTTCAGATCTTTCTATAAAATAGCATACTCTCTCAAGGCGGTAAATATTCACGGCAATCATCTGATCATGCGACTTTTCGCAAATCAAAATCAAATCTAATACTTCGTCCTGTAAAATTACATCTAATACATAACATTTAACCAGAATTGCATAATAATCTGAATTGCTATCACAGTTGCCCCATTCACAGTCTCGTAAATTACATCTACATGCTTTAATAAAAGTTTCAACAATGCCGGTCTTTAATTCTCCATTGAAATAATATTTTACAACATTAGAAATTGTTTTCCGTTTTCGTTCATATGATTTAGAATCAAATACAACCCGATTTTTGAAAAGTCTGTGGAAGAAATAATAATCGTGATAATTTTGCAAACCAAATTCTTCCAAGATGTCTACTAAATTTTCCGGCATCTGTATGGCTCTTGTAATTTTACCAATAATTGCTACGTTTTCCCGTATATACTGTAATTTACGCCTTTGTCGTGTATTTTTCTCTAAATAAGTACAAAAGTTAGTAATTTCACTTTCAGGACGTAATTGTGTCATTTTCAATTCAGCTATATTAAAGAAGATTGATAATACTTTGCTGATTTGCAGCTGAGCATAACGAGTTCCATTTGCTAAACATCTCAAGAGCCCATTCAAATTTTCAAACTGAAAACATGATGTCACACGCTCAGGTCCAAACTTATTGACTGCGTCCGGCAAATGCCGAAGCTGATGCAAGTTACATGTCATGTGTCTTAGGCCGTATAAATCCTGAAATCTTTCAACATATTGATTTAGGCATTGTGAAGCGGCTTCAATCATAGATTTTGAAATTTTGTGTTGACTTAAATAGGTTATGCCTTGTACTAAAAGTTTGTGGTGTTGGTAATATGCTGTAGGCATAATTGGATATAAAATTATTAGTGAATAATACAACAGCCAGTACTTCATTTCCGATGCTTTCCAATATTTATAGTCTGATATTTTTCGGGGTAATCGATGGGTAAAAGAAGGTGGATTGATGCTTCTAATTTTTTCATCTACATAATTTATATGATTACGCAGAGAGAAGGAACATTTAGTAAATTCTGAGTCAAACCAAAGACGCATGAGTTGTTTACATACACCTGCAAAAATGCAGTGCATTGAATCAATGCTGGTTGCAACAATAAAATCGTGTACAATTTTTGATAATGTCGTAGGACCTTTCACGCCTTCTATTGGCTCACCAGTCTCCAATGCTTGTTCGCCCTGTTGAATCGTTTCTTCACTAGTTCTCAAATTTAATTGATTTTCATAAGGAAAAACTCGAACCCCACCTTCTTTTTTTGTTTGAATTTTACATTTGCAGCAGCCATATGTAGCGGTATGTCCCTTCATATTCAAAAAACAAGCCTTCGCAGGTAAATCACAGGTGCCACAAATTATTACCCCTCTAACTTTTATCATGTTCTGATAATTTGGAATTTTCACAAAAAATCCCTGATAAATGGTATTAATACTTTGTCGAAAAGCATCCATAAAAAGGTTAGCCTTCGGTTTTGTAGGACCGAACCAAAAGCCACCAATCAAGACATTTTTCAATTGAGATCTTACATTGAAAGGTAATACATTAATTACCAGATAAAATGGCCATATACTAAATTTGGATGACTTATAAAGATCGATTCCATCGGTATTCCAGGTAAAAGAAATATTATTACGACTTGATAAGAATTTATTCTGAGCACTGAAAGATTTGTATATTTCACCATCCCAAATATCTTCTATATCATCAGGAGAATGATTTTGTCTTTCAAATCGAGCATTCAATAAATCATAAAACCCATCACGCTTGAATAAACGCAATAATTGTGCAACAAGAGGAAGTTCAATAAAATAACATTGTTCCGAGTTAGGACATTGTTGACAGATATCCACCGAACTTCTTAATTTTGAAAAACAGACCGAACAGTAGTAATGTCGTTTAATGGGCAAGTCAAAACCACTAAAAAGTTTTCGAAATTTATATAAAGATTTTGGAAAAAAGTGAGGGGCAGGACAATGTAGGCTAATCAGTTTAATAATGTCGGTTAACAGAACAGAACTGATTTTATGGCGTATTACCAGCATTAGTAGTGATAAAACACTCTCGCCGAGTGTAACTGGAGATCCATTAAATAATGGAGAGTTTAAATTATCATTGATTTCTTCGTTATCGCTGTCACTATCGCTTTCTTCTTCGGAATCTGTACTATCATAGGCGCTGTGCCAACTGTCAACATCAGTGTCATCGTCACTATCGCCTGAACTATTATTACAGTCATCAACGTTGAAAAAATTATCTGATGCCACTAGAAAATATAGAGGGAGAAAAAAAAATAATATATGTTAGTTATTGAATAGTTTATAATCCAGAATACAATGCATAAAATAGCCGAATATAAGATTTGTTGAGTTTTTAAATATTTCTTGCAACTTGTTTTTCTATCATTTAGAAATTAATCGTTTTTTTTTTTTTTTTTTTTTTTTATTTATATTTATAACACAATAATATTGAGCAAAACTGGAATTTTTTGTAAATAATACCAAACAGTGTAATTTCTCGCAAACGCTGACTAACAAATTGCAATGACTTTACTGAAGAATGACTGACTTAGAAAATCGTTAGTTTTAATTTCAGTGTCCTTCTTCCACTGTATTTTTTTGTTTTTTTTGCCAATAAAGGTATTAGTTATAATAACAATTTTTCAAATCAGTCGATCTTTAGTTGATTCAGAACTATTTTTCATTTCCATTTCAACCTTTGCTAAGTTCGGCCCCTATTCTTACAGGCTTTTTGGCCTCTTAAGTATACAGATAAAAAAAACAAGACGTAAAAATAGAGATAATTTAACTTAAAATGAAAATGAAACGTTCAATTTCAATTCTTATATCACAAATTATTGAATAAAAACAATAAAGTTTCGGCACACACAGATAATCACGTGAGTAATTTTATATATATATATATATATATAATAACTTACAAATTCTATCGAGATTTTCTAAGTTTGTGTGACTGGAATTACTAATCGTGTCAAGTGATGATGAATTACTACACATTTCTGCGAAATTAAAAAATATATTTTTATAAACTATTGGACAAATTATTATATACAAGTGTATTCCAAGCTAAATCGAACAATTTTAAACTTGACCTCTTTTCATTTCCCTAAAATTTATTTATTATTATTGTTATCATCATTGTCTTCGTCAGAGACAACGATTCCTGAGAAAAATAACTGATTTTTTTTAACAATAGCTTCGTACCGTAATATTAGTTAAATTTCCTTAAAAATAACATTTGAAAATTTGAGTGATTATCATTTAAAAAGAAGTGCATTAATGAAATTAAACAAAAAATGTCCCAAAAAGTTAATTATTAAAAAATTTACGGTTATTTGCATAAAAAAATATAAAAAAAAAAAAAACAAGATAAAATATATTAAAGCTAATCGAAATGAATCCAGTTTAAAGATGGTCGGAATAGCATTAAATACTCTATATGTATATACCCTTACCAGAATGGTTTTCATCTTCATAATCTTCTTCGTCAATACTCACATGATCTTCTCTCTCTGCTTCTAAAACTCTTTTTAGCATACGATATCGCGTTGACCGCGAGTATTGATGCAAGGGCTTGTTCATTATTTTTTATTAATATTAAATATTTTCAAGTATTTTTGTTTTTATATTTAATCCCTGCGGTCAATTTCAGCTATTTTTATTTTTTTTTTAATTGAAATTGAGATATTACTTAAATTATGTTACTAATTAATAGTTGATCATCAATTAAATGAACATTGCAACAAAACAATTTTATTTTTAATTTATATCAAGGCTATTTAAGTTGCTAACTTAACTCTATCAATAGTTAATGACAATTTAACTAACCTACCATAATATTGGCGATAAAGAGTAAAATATTATCTATTTTCATCTGTAGTTGGTGGCGTTTAACAATAAAATAAATAATATAAATTTATCTTTAAAGTTTCGGAGATAAACATGTATTCGCTAGTTATTTGGAGCAAATCTCGGTCATCTTCTATAATCGAGACAAAAAATACTAAAATACATGAAAAAAAAAAGATTTATGGCAAAAAAAGATAAACAATTTGAACAAGCGGAGCTTATTAAAAAAAGTAGTAAGTTAAATTGACCCGTTATTAAATACAATACAGATAGAGCACACTATCGAAACTTATTTGTAAACTCTGAGTATTGATGGAGTTTAATAGTGCTTTAATTTTAAAATGACAGAAGTTTGTGTGTAATTGCAACATATAGTTTCTATGAATTTTTAGTTTATAATTTATTTACAAACGTTAAATATTTTCTGGATTTGAATTTGATAACTAAAATTATGGGTTATTCTATATAAAAACAGTTCTTAAAATATTTCTAAATTTGTTCCGATTATCGTATGGGAATTATTCGTGTAATATAAAAAATATTTCTATAATAATTCTATAATAATGCATTATTAATAAATTAATTATCTTATTAGACTACAAAAAAGTTTTGGAAAAAGTTTATTTGGATAGTGACGGCAAAATTGTAAAGAAACCAAAGAAAAAGAATGATAAAAAGACTATCGAAGCAGATAAAAATTTAGTAGGAAGTAAGTCAATATTTGAAAAATTTGGACCTGTTGACCAAGAATTAACTAATTCACCTTCGGAAAGTGGCACACAACAAATTGTTGTCGAAGCTGTAATTGAGCATGAACCCAGTGTGTCTGCAGGAGTAAAGGTAAATCTCATTATCCAGCAAATATTTACGAATGAACTGTAATGTCAGTCAGGGCCACATTGGCACAATATTAGGCTCAATTTTATAACTCTGTTCTAAAAACCTGTTAACGTACGTAATTGGCAGATTTTTTGAAGTTCCCAATGGAAAATTTCAGGAATAGCTTGCTGGGTCAATTATTTTTGCGATTTTTTTCAAGACAAAACGGTCTATGAAAAAATTTTGAATTTGATAATGCGATTTTCAGAAAATAATACAATTTCATAATTTTTCAAACATTAACCTTTTTTTCAAGACAAAACGGTCTATGAAAAAATTTTGAATTTGATAATGCGATTTTCAGAAAATAATACAATTTCATAATTTTTCAAACATTAACCATACAATTTTTTTTTCTGTCAATTAAGAATGTTCTACAAAAATCCAAGTATGATAAAAACATAAAATGTGATTCTTTGCCGTTAATGAAAAAATCAAGTGATGGTTAGTATTTTTCAGTCTTCAAGTCCACGAAAAGAGAAAAAATTATGATTCAAGGATAATATTTGGTGAAAAATTTAATTTTTTCTAAGAACTAAATTTTTTTTTTAACCATGACATAAATTTACTAAAACAAGTGAATATTTTTTTTTGTTCAGTGAAATTTGTGATTTCTAAAGTAATTTTACGGAATTCTTTATTTTTCTGTTTTTTTTTTTAATAAAAATTAAAAATTTTATTCTGCTATTTTTAAAATTTTAGAAAACTTTGACATTATTGAGTCTATTCAAACAGTTGATCTCTCATCTACGGATGATAAGTCGATAAATAAACCAAAAAGAATTCGTTGGAGAGACAATGGGGTAATTAAAAATAAAATAACGATAAAAAGCCAGGATACAACAGTTTCTGAGATAAGAGGTGATCCAAAAGACTCTCAGGTTCTAAAATTTAAATTATTTTAAATGTCATTTCTATTATTTTTTAAATTTCTGTATAATTTAAGCCATTTATATAATTTCATGCTGTAACCTACTTTAAATTTTTATTTTTTAAAGAAAACTAAAATTGATGAAGTTAAAGATTCAGTAGAAAAAATTGAGAAAAAATCGATTCCTACTGAAACCAACTCTCATTTTAAGCCTAAAACTGATTCTAAATGTCATCAAGTAAGTATGTGTATAAGTTAAATATTAAACAATAATTGAACAGTTTCTTTCATGATATATATTGTGTTGCATACCTATAAAATTACCTATTATAATACATGAAAAATTTCTATCTTTATAGAAATCATATTTGAACAGCAAAAAAGACTTAGTAGTGGAGAATAACAAGTCAAATGTTTATCCTTCGAGCTTCGACATAGGAGATCAAGAAAATCCTGAGCATATTAAAGTAAGTTAATAAATAAGTCGAATTTTTAATTATAATTGTACAAATTTTCAAACATAATAAATATTATCTTATATATTTATATAATTACATATTAAAAACTTTTGATTGATAGGAGGGAGATGCATATAGTGACAAAAATGATATAATAGAGGAAAATAATAAGTTAGATAGTCTGCTTTCCAGCTCTGATTCAGAAGATGAACCAAGTCCGGTATATATAAAAGTAACTATGAATAAGTCAAATGTTGATAATACTAAAAGATATTAAAATTTATTGAAACTTTTGATTAATAGGAGAAAAGTGTAATTGTTGACGATACCAGTGTAGTAAGAAAGAGGAGGAAGCGAGTTATTCCTATTTCCAGCTCTGATTCAGAAGATGAACCAAATTCTGTGAATATTGAAGTAAGTATGTCAGTTAAGTATTTAATAATGGTTGCCTAATTTTCTATGTATCATATCGTGTTACAGATGTCATAAGGGTGTATAAATTTTTTTTTACATTTCTTGACGTCTCAGTTGGAGATAAGACGATTCCCAAAAAAAAAAAGTTTTTATTCGCCTTTATGGCATCTGTAACGCGATATGTATCACATATATTACATAATAATTGCGACTAAAGATATTATTTAGTACCTAAAATAACAACAACAGTAAATTTATTTGGTATGATTTTGTAATATTTAGTAAAGAATTTGCACTCAATAATTTTAAGAGTATTTAACTAAAAGTAATTGAAATTCCATAATATTTAAATTATATTATGTAATTTTATAGGCTGCTCCTGGTGGATCCAAAAATTATAATCGAAAGGGAAATTCCAAAAGTAAGATCATGCATAAAAAGTCCAACAGAGAGCCAGAAAAATTAAATTATTCAGATATTTATTCTGACACTGCATCAAATGATAGTTCAAAGAAACAGGAAGAAATCAACAATGACAAAACACGTGTAAGTGAAAAATGTAATGGGTCATTTTCAGCTGAGAGGTAAAAATGATATTCGTGACGAATGTTTTTACTTCTTCTAAAAATTTGAAACAATTACATTAGAGTCTATAATCAATAATTAAAAATTATTATTTAATCTAAAAAGACTTTTGTATTTAAAGGATAATACGGGAAAAGAAAATAAACAATTACGTGCTCGTAAAGGACGAAGTTCAGAGTCATTTATTGAAAACGTAATTGCCCATGGTCCAACTCTTTTTGATCATAATGATCAAAGTCGTTCTTCCCTCATCAGTAAGAAAAATATATTATAAATACTAACTAACATTTATCTCCTGTTTTTTACTGTAATATGACTCGGTAGAGTAGCAAACAGCATCATTAGATTCTTTTCTACGCAATTCTGTGATGTTGTCAACTAATTTTATTTGGAATAACTTTAAACACGACTGATTTTTAATTTCCTAGAAGTAGATAAAAAGTTTTAAATGTTCTTAAAAATTTTTCAGTATATAAAACTCATCATTTAACTGTTTAAAATTTTATAAAGTTTTGAAATAATGCGATAATTCATTTATACCGCAAATTTTTATTTTGTTCTTTGATACTCTGCTCTCTTGTATATATTTTTATTTAATTCTAATAGAATTGTTAATTTTTCTGTTTAAATACAGTTACGCAAGACAACATCGATTTCCTCGAAAATTTATTGCAATATGTCAAATGTTTGTATGAAAAACAAACGACAGAACCTGCCTCACTACCATCAGTATCTCGCAGGAATGATTGCGATAATCGTAAAAGTAAATTTAAGGCAAGTTGAAGTGGTGCTCAGTAGCCTATTGGATCTGGCTCTTACTTATTACCAAAGCATTGGTCCGGGTTTTCGAGCCCGACGTACACCAATGAATATTATCAATATTAAAGTGTATTATTTTTCTCAGCCTAAAAACGAGTCCAACCACAAAAAGTTTGCTCCCTACCGTAGTCGTTCATGACCTTAGTAGTTTATGCGAATTTACACAAATAGATAAAAAAAAAAAAAAATTAGGAAAACGGTTGACCCTGAAGGCCATCCCTGCAACTTCCCACTAATTTCATGCCTAGGCGCTTAAAATTGCATTTATGATGTTTTTGAGCTCTTCGAGCTCCATAAAGAATCTTTAAGTTTTAATTGATCAAACTAGAAATTTCGGAGAGCTCAAAAGCATAGTACAGCTATCTTTTTGAGCTTGGAGAGCTCAAAAACAAAATAAGTGATATATTGAGCGCTTAGGTATGGAATTAGCGGGAAGTTGCAGGGATGGCCTTTAGGGTCAACCGTTTTTCTAATTTTTTGTCTTGATTCAAGACAATTACCCTCTTCTAAATTATTTTCTTGGTTCAAAACTTGTTCTCTCGAATCAAGTTAATTTTTTTTTTCAGTGTAGCTTACAAAGTAACAGTGACAAAAAATATTGTGTGTAATTTGACCGCTTAGTAGCGATTTCCACAATCTTGATTTTACGATATTCCTTTCAAAGTTTGTTACTTGATTTTAAAAAATAAGCGTAAATTTTCTTTCTCGGCTTCGTTTCGGACATCACAATTACGCTCGTTTTCATATATTCGGGCCACAAACTTTTAGCTCATATCACAATATCGAGGTTATCGATAAATCGCCTTCTTGTGACCTTATGACATTAATTATTATTTTTTAAAACATTAATTGTACCAGTAGATTCAAAAAGACGTCATATAAATCCCCGAAAATTTCTTTTAAATTGATATATATGCACAGGTAGAACTAATTCTCAAAAGTAAAATATGGGTTAGTGTATCATTCCTAGAGATAATGAGCAATACATATAAATCCAAGCCATCCAGACTGGTAATTAAATTATTGCACTACATCATCGGCGAGAAAAATTTGGCCAATATGACACTTACTGGGGGAAAGGGGACGAAAAAAATCCCAAAGAAAACTGTCAAAGCAATTCGAGGTAAATGATTTATGTTAAAGTTATCAAATATAATTTTTGTCATATCAACCGCGAAAGTTGGATTTTCGAGTAACATACAGAGGGCGCAAAGAATACGATTCCTGGTAATCTATAGTTTAGTTAATTTACCTCACACTAGTATCGAAAAGTAACTATTCTCTCTCTCTCTATCTGTCTCTACATTTTTGCACGACTACGCTAAAATACGCTATAGATGAGTCGAATTATCTTTTAATTCGACAAACGTTCATTGGGTGGAGTAAAAATCGCAAAAAGAATCTTAGCAACAGTTGAATCTTGTTAACAACTTCAATATATACGTACAAACGTTCAATCTATCGCTATTTAATCTCGTGTAACATAATTCTCGTGCCTTTAAATAAAATAAACGGTCATTGAATATTCTTGACTGTTCTCTCAAATACAACTTCCGCAATTGATATGACAAAAAATTATTTTCGATACTTTATGCTCAAAAGTAGGGACCCTGACAAACTTGAAGTGAAGGCACACGTTTGAGGCTATGGATACATTGACATCAAGACCTCGTACTATATCCGGACTCGCTACGCTCGTCCGATAAATAACTGGGTCGTGATAGTAATGCGCTCATAGCCTCAAACTTGTGACATCACTACAAGCCGTCGAAATCCCTACCTTTGCGCATATGTATCGAAAATAATTATTATCGTGTACGGAACATTAAATTTCAGAATATGTACACTGGAATACACGGAGAAAACTAAGACTGGATTTGGGAGATTTCAATCGTGTGATTACAAATGCATGCTACGCAGCAAGAATAAAATTCAAGAATGAAAAAAAAAAAAAAAACAACAAGAAGAGGTATACTACAAGAAGATAACATGAAGGAGAAAGATCAGAAAGATAATCAGGAAGCTGATGAGAAAGAAACTGCTATTACAAAGAAGAAAATGGTTTTAAAAGATTTCGTCAAAAAAAAAAATAGAAAACAAAAATAATGTAATTCATGGCGTAAAATAATTAATAAAGAGTATTTCCTCGAAATATTATCGTTCAATAATAAGAAACATGTGTCACCTCTCAAACTATCCCTGTCTCGAAAAATTATTATAGAGCGTCTTTAAACAGTCTTAAAATAATCTTAAAATGGTCTTAAAAAAATCATAAAATAGTCTAAAAAAAATCTTAAAATAGTCTTAAAAAAATCTTAAAATAGTCTTAAAAAATTATTAAAAAATTTTCAGGCTATTTTAAAATGATATCACAGCAACAGTTCCGGAAAGTTATTATAGAACACCTTTAAATAGTCTCAAAATGATTTGAAAAAAATTTTTAGAGCCTCCTTAAACAGTCTTAGAAAAATCTCAAAAAAGTCTCAAAAAAATCTTAAAATAGTCTTAAAAAAATCATTAAAAAATTTTCAGGATATTTTAAGATATTACAGCAGCTCCGGAAAATTATTATAAAGCTCCTTTAAATAGTCTCAAAATGGTCTTAAAAAAATTTTTAGAGACTATTTTGGAATGAGCTCATAGCGACAGAGCTCTAAAAACTTATCTTTAAACAATCTCAAAAAAATCTTGAAATAGTCTTGAAAAAATCTTAAAATAGTCTTAAAAAAATCATTAAAAAATTTTCACTTATGGAAAATTATTATAGGGCGTTTTAAAATGGTCTCAAAATGATCTTAAAAAAAGTCATAAAATTGTCCAATAAAAATTTTTCAACAATTTAAGAAGAGTGACCTCAAAAATGTTGCGGTTAGAAAGACGTAAAATCGTCTAAAAAATGTCTAAAACTTAATTTTCATAACAAATTCGAGAGCCAAATTTCTAAAAATTTGCTCGCGAAATTTTTTTTTGGTGTCTTAAAAGGATCTCAAAATAGTCTTGGTTTGTGTCACGTTTAAGATCTTAAACGAACGACAATTTTAAGACGATTTTTTTTTACACGGGGTTACGTATAAAATTAATAATTATATTTTATACCAAATAATTAATGGAGGTTGTTTGTGAATTAAATATTTAATTCACAAGGTATGTGGGCAATCTTACAATTAGGTTGCTTCAAGTAAAAACCAATGAGGCAATGAGGTTTAATTTTACTTAAATTTATTTAAAGTGCAAAAAATGCGACTGTGCGTTACAAAGTATGTAAGAATGACTAACTTAGAGAAAATACAAAAATTATTACAAGGAGAGTAAGAACTAGGCGTTACAATCACAAGCAGGAAAAATTAGGAGTAGGAATATTCGGCAACGAATAGTTGACCAGGAAATTAGTTGGAGGCGGGATAATTGTAAGCTGTGCAGTTTGGAAAAACAAGCAGGAAAGGGAATTTGGAAGCTAAGATTTTTACCTGGATGGGCGATACGTTTACAAAAATATTTCTGAACTTAGTTAGCAATTAAAAGATTAAAATACAAAATTTACCCAAAGTAAAAACCCAGAACGTAATATAACCCAGGTATTAAATTTATGATCATAAGCAGATTAAGAATACTTAGGAAAAATATCCCAAAAATTAACATTAAAAATTTATTTACTATTCTAGGGCTAGAAAATAAATTAAATATAAGAGGCAAAAAAGTTGTCTAGACTAATACTGCAATAGGCTGCAATACGTAGTCTGGGAAATTTGCAGTCATAAATAAAATCGAACAAAGAAATGAACCTTTTTCTAGATAACATCAAGTAAACGTATTTAAAAACTACGGATTTAAATTCTACATTTAAATCTAAAATATTATTTTTCAAACAGCGTAGCAATTTTCGCTTATGATAAAAAATATGAAATTATTTCAATTAATTTAAAATGTTATCTTAAAAATATATGTCTACGACGGAACAAGCTCGAAGAGCTCAAAAGCATAGGAAAGCAATCTCTTTGAGCTCGGAGAGCTCATAATGACCGATAAATTGTATTTTTGAGCTCGAAGAGCTCAATAATGTCATTGGTGCAATTTTAAGCGCCTAAGTATGGAATTAGCGGGAAGGTGCAGGGATGGCCTTCAGGGTCAACCGTTTTTCTAATTTTTTTCTTTATCAGAAATAACTAAAATCATAATCTGGATTACCGTAAAATAACGTTATAATAAAACTACCTCTTGCAAATTTTACAAATGAATCAATTAAATCCAACTGACGATACTATATTTTTTTTAGAAGAAAAATTTAATAACTATAAAATTTTTATTGCACTTCATCATATAAAGAAACTAAATTTCATTTCAAGAAAATTGAATGATGAAAGAAGTGGAAAACAAAACAACTTTCAACAAAGAATTAATAGTTGTCGTAAATTAATTTTGACTTTTAAAAAAATTAATTTACCTACTAAATTATTGAAATTAAAACTAAATCTCAAAAAATGTAAATTAATTATTATGTGGTGAGCGCTTAATCTGAAAAATTTCTAAAGTGATCAAAAAGTGAAATATAGTGTAGCCTGGTTGGTTGGAACTTGAAACATCCGGGTCAACTGTTTAGAAGCGAGAATTTTCGGCTACCATGCGCCACCTGTCAGAAATTTTTAGAACAAACTTAAATTTATGGTTAAAATGTCACAATCTTGATCCGATCAAAAAAATAATTTAAATTTTATAACTCGTATTGTTAAAAATTAACTATATTGTGCTTTATTAAAATTAATCAGTTTTTATGACTGAAAAATTACAAGAATTGGAAAAATGAGGAAATAGAGCAAGAACCGAAAAATTTTGAGCATTTACAAAAATTTCTAATTTATAAAGTCGAATTTATAAATGAGTAGATGTTGTTATCAATAGATGATAAATCTTACAGTAAAATCGAAAAAAAATTTCAACACTGAAAAAGTACAAAAGAATTTAATTAAAATTTTTGTGTCCAGTAGAATCATTGAAACTATCGATAAGATTTCTTTATATAAGAAGATTAAATTAAAAATTGGATTTTGAATAATAAAATTAACCTAAAACACGTCTTTAGTGGTCAAAGAGTAATAATAATAATTTCTTTGATGATTGGAGCTTGTAAATGCTGAGTCAAGTCTCTTGCAGCGAGAATTTCCGACGACTATGCGCCACCTATCGGTGACTTTTGGTACTAAATTCAAAATTAAGTCTAATGGTGAGAAACTTGTTAAATATAACTGAGGAAGTGTGAAATTAATTTTATTTAATTAAATTAAAGAGATCAAACTGAAAAAAAAATTGAAAACGTTCATATGAAGCCTTTGTATTTTATTTTTCAATTTTAAAGATCAAACTATGTAAGTCACAAAATTTTTTAGAAACAATCAAAGTCAATTAGTTTTTAAATTTGAAAATTATTCATCAAATCATGATTGAATTCTGGATCTATTTGACATCACTTTCAAAACAAAATCATTAAAGAAAATATCGTATTGCAAACATTTAATGATTACTATTTATGGAAAAGAGACGATGTTAAGTAGCCTTAAAAATATCAATAAATTTTTCATGCTTTTGCAATTTTTTATTTCAACTCCAAAAAACAGAAGCTTTCTATACAGCAAAAATTTTTCGCTTGAATGCGTCATCAACTGCGCAACTTTGTTTCACAAAAAATTTTTTCAGCGTATGTATTAAGCCACAATTCGAGTATTTCACCCTAAGCCCACGAGAAAAAAAAGCAAAAGTAATTAAAAACACTTTTGAGAAAAATTGTGAAAAGTGATAAAGCCTATCTATAATTTTGTAATATCGAAATGATTGTTTAATTAATAATTTGAACCCCTTATGAGGAAATAATAAAATTTTATTCACTACAAAACTAAGAATGTAATTTTTAGTCAAAAAATTTTAAGTTCGAGTATTAGTTATCTTCAGATGTTTAGAAGAAATAGAACCATACAATATCTGACTCAACTCTTTTGCAGCGAGAATATTTGGTGACACTGCGCCACCTAGCGGATATTTTTAGAACTAACTCAAATTTATAAATAAAACGTTACAATATTATTAATCCGATCAGAAAAATAATTAAAATTTTACGTCTCTTATTTTTAAAACTCAGCTATATTATGCTTATTGAAATTAATCCGTCGAATTACGATGAACGAATTAAAAAAGTAGTCATAAAGTAATTTTTTCAGTATCGTGACTAATACTGTTAAAGTGAACAAAACATCATTTTGAAATGGTATATCAAAACTGCAATGAAAGCTTAAAATACTAGAAGATATAAAAGTTTTGTTACCGGTAAGAGTACATAAAAATTAATTAGTACTTAATTCTCGAATAAATTATTTCGATTAATAAAAGTCGTGAATAAGCAATAAAAACAATTTTTTTCTAATATTATTAGAATGATTAATTATGAGTAGATGATTAATTTTGTTTTTTAAGTCAACCAAAATCACAATAATTATTATTTTGCTTACAGAAAAATTAAACCCGAAACTGTATTTTTAATGACCATATTAACCTAAAACATTTTTTTGCTTGTCAAACAGTGACAATAATAACTTCTTCGCTGATTGGAACTTATAAATGGTAAGTCAAGTCTCTTGCAGCGAGAATATCCGACGACCATGCGCCACCTGTCGGTGATTTTTCGTACTCAATTCAAAATTCAGTTTAATGCTTACAAACTTGTTAATGATAACATAGAAAGAGTAAAATTGAGTTTATTTAATTCAATTAAAGTGATAAAACTGAAAAATTTCTATTATATTTTGTATTAATATAAGTGTGGATAATTTATTGGGTAATAAGCAAAAAAATTATTTTCTATGATTTTTAAATTTGTTATACTATTGAAAAGTTGAATACTATTGAAGTAGACTGTCAAAAACTTAAATTAATAATTTGAAGTAATTTAGCGAAAAATATCGTTCATGCTCAAAAGAAATTGGGGAGACTGGCTGTGTAATTTTTTCGAAGTATTTCAATACTAAAATTTTTGTTAAGATTTGAATATTAATCCAAAAAATAAATCGGAGTGAAAAGTTAATATCTTAATCAAAATGTCGGGAAAATTAAAAATATTCTGGACATAAGCATTCAATGACTAAATACAAATTAAGTAAAGAAATGAGTATTAATTTAATTCCTTGATCGCAAAATAAATGCCACATTGTGAAATTTGACGGGGAATTTTTTTTTCTGATCATTTAATAAGAAGTAAAATTCAAAACACTGATGAAAATAATTTGCATTTCGTTTTTGTAATATTGAAAGATTTCATAGAAATTATCATCAATCATAACGGTAAGGACTAAACTAGATTCTTCCATTGATTTTGATTCGTCGACTGATCGAATCCAACCAATTAAAAGAATTTGGAAACTAAATTCTATTGTTACTAAATATAATGAGGGGGCTGCTATTTCAAATGAAAGAACAAATTTTTTTTACCAGTATAACAGTTATCAAAACTTTGATTGCCAAGTTAAATCATTATCCAATTGTGTACGTCCAAGTAGTATAAATTAATTAAGCTGTTATTACAAAACACACAAAAAAATTGTAAATACAAGAAAATTTGATCCTTTAAAACAGACAATCATCAAATTTTTTTCTTGAAACGATAAAAAAAAATACGACAATTTATTTTTAACAATTTCAAATGTATTAATTATAATATTGAGTAATAAAAGACAAAATTGATCTTAACTACATCAAAAAGTAATAGAAATAATATTTTAGTGATTAGAACTTATTAAATCTGAGTAAAGTATCTTGCAGCGAGAATTATTAGCGATAATGCGCCACCTGTTGGTAATTTTTGGTACTAAGGTCAAAAATTGTCTTAATAGGTTGAAGACACGACGACAGACGATACCATGGCAACTTTTCGGATCATATCTCACGTTTTTTATTAAACCACATAGGCCAATCTGAATTAACATCACTAGGAAGTGTTTCATTAATTTATAACTTACGAAAAAAATTAATTTCAATCCGCTGAGTTATTGAAATTGAGACTAGATCTCAAAAAAAATAAATTAATTATCATGAGGTGAATGATTTATTTTAAATACGTCTAAAGTGATCAAAAAGTGGAATATATTAGTTGGAACTTAAAGCATCCTCATCAACTGTCTTGCAGCAAAAATTTGTATGAAATTTTGATATGAAATTTGTGTTCAATATCAACATAAGAAAATAAAATTTTAATAATAGGTCTTCATATTTTATATTCCAATTCAAACGGTTGAAAAAATTTCAATACCTGAACTAAACTCAAAAAATCAAAGGGAATGAATTTTTTGATTTAACAAATCATGTGCAACACCCAAAAAATTTTTGATCCTTTTGACATCACTTTTATAGCGTAATTATTTATATATTTTAAAAGATTTGAATTTCATAATGTAGTCCAAATGCATGAGTGTGACAGAAGTCATCATCGTAGATTAATAGAAAAAGAATGAAGTGACTCATCATCTAGAATTCTAATGAAACTGTTGAAGAAATTTTTGCTTTGGCAAAATTTGAATTTCAATGCCTAAAAATTCAATGGGATTAGAAAAAATTTGTTGCATCAGCTTAATAGTGATCCAAATTTTGTTTTATCCAAAATTTTGTCAGCGTATATAATTCAGAAGCATTTGGAAGAAACTGTTGGAAACATTTTCCACAGCGCAACTATAAAAATAGAAAGTGATCGAATCGTTTAAATGCTTAAATTCTATATTTTATAAATAATAATTTAGACCAAAACGATAAAAATCTGAAAAATATCCGACAAAGGTCGATTTTTCAGTAAAAAAAAACCATAAGTGTAATTGAAAATTATACTTAGGATATCTAAATAAAAAAAAAATTCTCGCAAGAAATATAAGACAGTGTTAAAATTAAACTCTTGTAACAAATTGTAAAAAATACATAAATTTTTAATCTCTGAGTCAAATCTCTTGCAGCGAAAATATTTAGCTACACTGCGCCACCTAGCGGATATTTTAAAAACTAACTCAAATTTTTTATTAGAACGTAACAATATCGATCTGATCAGAAAAATAATTCAAATTTTATCAATTATATTGTTAAACATCGAGTATATAATGCTTGACTACAATTAACCAGTCAAATTATAATAAAGAAATTTTGAGAATTATCAAAATGAGGAAATGGAGCAAAAGAACCAAAAAATTTAGAGTGAATTTCTAAAAATTTTTAATCAAGTCGAATTCATAAATGAGTAAATTGTTATCAACAGATGATGGAACTCCCAATAAATAAGTTTAAACCGAGGAATAAAAAATCGAGAAAAATTGGAATCTTCATTCTGAACTTTAATCTCAATTATTAATCAATCCTCATGACATATATCCAATAATTTACAGTAAATTAGAAAACTATTGATAAATGTTAAAGATTCAAAATAATCAATAATTTAAAAATAGAGTTTTCGATATTGTCCGGAATTACATGCCCAAGCTCTAAGTGGTAATCTTACCATTACATTATAGTAATTTACAATTTTTCAATATCGTAAGTAATATTTCTAAAATGAACAAAATATTTTAATTAAATTGTTAATTTAGTTCACGATAGAAAATCTATAATTTCAATTTAATAAACAGGATAACTAAGAACTTTTATTTGGAAAAAAAAATTATTTTAATTTAAATAAAGAAAGTTATAATTAATCAAAAAGATCAGGAAGATAAAATAAAATAAATACAATCCCAGTGTTCACAAACACACTAATTTTGAATTTCATTTTACCACCATTTTTACAAGATTTTTTATTATGTAAGAAAAATTGAATCTAAAATTGTATTTTCAATAATAATATTAACCTAAAACACTTCTTTAGTGGTCAAACAGTGATAATAATAACTTCGTCGATGATTGGAACTTATAAATGATGAGTCAAGTCTCTTGCAGCGAGAATTTTCGATGACCATGCACCACCTGTCAGTGACTTTTGGTACTAAGTTCAAAATTATGTTTAATACTTAAAAATTTGTTAAACATAACTAAGCAAGTGTAAAATTAAGTTTTTGTAATCAAATTAACGTGATAAATCTGTCAAAATTTTTATATTATCTTCATGTTACTACAAAATTTTTAAACATCCACAACATTTGATTTGGAATTTTTGAGCAACGAGTCGGAAAAGCGGTCTACATTAAACCCTCTATATTTCATTAGGTAATTAATGTCCTGCCTAATATCGCCAAAGTAATTAACTACGGATCACTTTTATGGAATGACAAAACTAAGTCTTAATTGTTCATGTGAAAGTTGTCGATATACACGGGAAAAAATTTCTGGAAAAATTTACGATACAACTATTGTAAAGCTGGACTATACCTTTATTACAATTAATTATCAAATATTTTAGAAGAAAAAATACTATTTATTAATGAAAAAATACGATATTACTATTGTAAAAAGTAAGACTTTTTAAGACTCTTGCTAGTCTTATTTGTTGGATAAAATTTACAATAGTAGATCGTAAAAATTACTAAATGAGAAGTATAGTCCACCGTTACTATTTTATTTAGTAAAAATTACAATAGTAAAATAGTAAAAACTCCTTCAATTTTCTTCCCGTG
>CAJNRD030001114.1:4193127-4204882 GCA_905319865.3 Cotesia congregata
TTACATCTCTACCAGTTTAATATCTACCAGAAACAACTCAACCACATAACAACTATATCAAAATGAATTTATACCAAAAAATAACTCTACCGTAATACAGCTCTAACATTTTTTAAGTCTATTAAATTAAAACTCTACCATTTCAAACACTACCAATTTTTTGCAGTAAACGGTGAAGAAAATATTGCTTAACGTTCGTTGGTACAGTAGTGAATCACCAATCTTTAAAAATTATCTAGATATAATTTGAATTATGGCGGCAACTGATAAATCTAATAGAAATTTTCAGTATTAATAAAAATCGGCTTGTTTACTTAATAAATAATAACAACGAGCAGCTTGCAGTCACTATGCGATTTTATTTGCACATAATTCAAATACTTTTTTTTTAAACAGGTAGACGGCTGTATACATACTCACTATTGTTTTTCATTTCTTAGAGTAGAAAACAGCAACTTCTTTTAATTTAAAAATTTTTACCAATTAACATTTCTACAGAAAAATTATTATAGAACATGGACAAATGCATAATGTGATTTTTCTTTCTGACTCTATAAAGATTCTATATGTATTTTTGACGATATGTTCTTTAAGGAATTTTCTACAGGATTTGATATTTCTATCACTTAAAAATAATCTGAAAAACTTAGAGGACGCGTTTGTGAAAATACTCATCTTTTTTTTTAAAGAAATATTTTAAATTACAAATTTTTAAATATAAATATTTTGTTTGAAAAGTTCAAAATTAAATTATTATTTTAATTAAAAAAAAAATCTTCTACAAGTAATTATTGCTTTGTATTATATATTTTAATCAATACAATTTCATTGTAATTAAATAGAATCATGTTATTTTGCTTGTTATTTTTAAGTTTTTAAATTTGAAAAAGTTAATTAGTAATAATTGAGAATAACAAAGAAAAAATATAAAAAGAAATAATATACTTCATCAAGTACTATTAATCTAATTATTTTTTATTATGTCAATAAACTATAAATATTCTTATAAATAAAAAAATGATGACAGTAAAAAATATTACACATTTTTATTTTCTAAATTTATATATTTTATTATGATTTAAACGCATGATTATTAATTAGTTAAGTAATAACCAGATAAAAAAATTTTAAAAAAATTACAAATGCTAATTTTAAAAAATATCTTTTTTAAATTGTAAATTTAAAAAATAAAAAATTTCAATTAAAAAATCATTTGATATTTTTTAATAATAAACTTTTCAGGATTACCGCTTGGACTTTATCGGCTGGTCAAACCTATGGATCGGAGCTCCAGCTACAATATCGTAGAAACTCCAGGCTTCCACGTCTAGGAGGTTATTTGGGAGCTAGATAAAGCAGACATTGAGCACTCAGATCATCAGGAGGCTGGTTACAATACCTTTCAAGTCGATGACATTACTCACAGCGGTGCCTAGTATAATTGTCGAGTTTATCAGCAGATCAAGGTTCCTAATGCTTATACTAAGCTCAGGGAACTTCGTAATCCCATGATACCCTCTCAGACTTACTTGTAGGTAAATTTTTAGTATTCTATTGATTTTTTATAAAAATCATTTAATTAGATAAATTTATTAGTTTATTTACTTAGGAAAATTATTATAAAGGGAGCATTAGATCGTGTACTGCCGATAGAATATATTAATATGCTCCGAAAAATAAGATATAATGGATTTATGGATTCTTACAGCGATATTGGGTACACATTTTTTTTATATTTTAATAAACTGTCAAGTATTGTAAAATTAATTGTTACAATTTTTTTTTAGCCAAGAAGTTGTTGGAATTTACCTGTCTTTAATACATTTTTTAAAAAATAATTTTCTAGACCTTGTTTATTTTTAAATAATAATAAAAAAAATTTTAAGTTTCTGCCCATTCCAATGATACTGAAATTTAGAGACATTTAATAAATTTTAATAAATAAATTACAGCAAGAAAAATTTGTTTCAAAAATTTCATTTTTAAAATGAATTTATAAAATTTTACCGCAGACGGTGAAAACAGTTCATTTTTAATATTGATTAAATGGGATTCAACGGATGAAAATATTTATTTAAATATAGTTATTAAACTATTAGACCTTTAAATTTTTAATATGACTTAGATAATATTGTTGTGATTTTATTTTTCAAAAAAAGTCAATATGTGAAATTTTGTGGGATACGACGTATTAGAATGGCAGTATCGATATATTTTTCATGTATACAATGTATACAATAATTATTTTATTTATTTTGAAATTCTTCAAGTTTTTTTATAAGGGATTGTATAATTGCTTTAGATTTTGTGATGCGTGGTTTCCCTCCAATATCTTGTCCAAGTAGAATCTTTAGAGTGCCGGAAACGTTTGAATGTGCACAAAGTAAAGAAATATAGATGTATTTGATCTTAAAAGAAGTTGAAAAATGATTAAGAGAGAAAAATGAAATGATCGAAAAAAAATTATAAAAAGTAAATTCGTTCGATTAGTTGATTAGAGTAACTTTAATTATAAACGAAGTCAAATTCACTTGAGTGCAGTATGAGAGGCGCCGAAAACTTTGAATATAAATAAAGTAAAGAATTATGAATGTGTTCGATATTAAAAGAATTTGAAAAATGTTCAAGAGAGAAAAAAGAAATAATCGAAAAAAAATGATAAAAACAAAATTCGTTCGATTAGTTGATTTGACTAACTATAATTACAAACGAAGTCAAATTCACTTGAGTGCAGAATGAGGAATGTGATCATTCTTCGAAACAGTACTCTTGTGAAACTAAATACTTAATCAATAAAATAGTAAACTCTACTACCGATAGTTGCGAGTTATGTTGATAAGCAGGAAAATATTACAAATGATTTTAGAAACAGAAATTGATAAATCAAATAGAAAATTACCTATCTGTATAATTACTTTAATAAAAAATCTAAAATTAATTGCTGCTCTTTTTATAAAATTCTTCAGGGCAATAATTGATTACTACAGTAATAAAAAACGTTGGTTTTTTTATTCAATAAAAATACTTTTTGCCATACGGACTAATTGTATCGATTAAAAATTTTTGTTTTTAAATTTTAACGCACTTATTTATAAACAATTTCATTTCATTATGGAACTTAAAATAATATTAAACTTAAATAAGTAGCATTTAAATAATTTATAGCTTAATAGAAATTAAATGAAAAATTTAAGTTTTAGAAATAAATAAAAACAATTATAATTTCCAATTACATAGAGTTTTACTTTATTTGTTCATTACAACAAGAAATAATAGTAATTTTGTAGTTAACTTAAGCACACGTATCAATTGTATTAAAAATTCTTTTTTTTGTTATTAAAATAAGTGTAGAACAATATCAAATAATTAATTCCACAAATAATATAAAAAATTGTAATATCATCTGCGTACATTTATCCAATAAAACACACGTAGTAAATATATTAATTACTTTTTTAAATAATAATAAAATGAAAGCAAATAAACAACACATAGTAATTACTTTGAAACTCGTAAATTATTAAAATATTATCTACGTAATAGATACGAATATTTTAAAATTTTATAGATAATATTCTTATTCAAAACAAACACATAAAATCAGAAATGTAAGAATACTGAGGATATAAAAGTATATAAAAGAATAAAAGTATAGCAATTTTAAATTTCACTTTTAAAAAACACGGCTAAATTCTTGTGCTGGGCTATTACAAAATGGACATTTAAGAAGAAGATTATTCTTGTTTGCGATTTCCCTTATTTTTGTTGAGCAGTCGAAACACATGCGATAGTGGTGACAAGGAATAACTATCATCTGTCTTGGTCCAGTGATACAAATTTCGCAGTTTGTTGAAGGGATTTCCAGAATAATAAATTCATCTTCGTCATTCCCTTCATTGTCATTTCCGCGAATAAAGTCTTCTAAATTAAAATAAGTCAATTTATTAATAAAAAAATCTAAGTTTTTAGATTAATAAGAAAAAGCTAGACTGGTAGAATAATTAATTATTAATAATAAAATTTCAAAAACTTTGATCATATCTTATTTGATCTTTTTAAATGTTTTCATTTAAATTTAAACGAAGAACATTTATTTATAACTATTACTCACACCTTTAACTTTTGTTTATGTAAAATTATGTAAATATTAAAAATTTTAGAAAATATTTATCTATCAATGTACTCTCTATATACAGTAAATAATTAACAAATAATATATTACCTTCCATTTCATAATTAGCATACTGGATATTTTCATATACTTCCTCTAGGTCATTATCAATTGCTTCTTCAACACCTAAAATCGGTAATATAAGGTAAAAGACCCAGTTATTATTGATACTGGCCTACTTGTTTGACATTTGCAGTTTTATTCTAATTAAAAAAATGAAATGTTCTCAAAAAACCAATTATCTTAAAATTTATAATAAAAAAATTATATTTATTAATTCATCAGAATTTACTTTTTTTTTTTTTTTTAATTAAAATAAAATTACAAGTGTCAATAACTAGGCCAGTGTCAATGTAAGACTTTTGCTTGTTTAATTATTAAAATATTTTTTACCTTCATTTTCCAAAGGAGGATATAAATCCAACTGCTCCTCAATCAAAAATTCAGCACTGTGGAGCAAATCCCAGTAATGATCAGTGTAATAAATTGCTACTTTACTTAAAAATTGTGGCAATGTTATTTTAGACTTAGTGAGTGATCGCCATAAACTTATCATTGGCTTCTTGTTGAAGCATAAATTAAATCGAATAGATACAGAGATATACGAATTCTTTTTAATCGATCGTCGTTGACGTTCATTCGTCGA
Organism: Cotesia congregata; assembly: GCA_905319865.3. Classification (NCBI taxonomy): domain Eukaryota; kingdom Metazoa; phylum Arthropoda; class Insecta; order Hymenoptera; family Braconidae; genus Cotesia; species Cotesia congregata. The sequence goes on from CAJNRD030001114.1 coordinate 4,197,945, forward strand.
TTTGTTAAGAAGAACAATGAAATTGCCTGAAACCAAACGAAATTAATAAATAAAAGAAAATGTAAATAAGAAAAAAAAGTTTTAGATAATCTGATTTGTTAAAAATATTTTTAAAAAATTTAAGTTGAAAAGTTATTTAATTTATTCCTATTTGTAAATCTATATTGTTTTCATCACAAGAACAATTTGAGTAATTATAAATAATTATTTTAAATAAAACACTTACTCCAAAATTTCCACAGCGAAGGTTTTTCGCCCATATAATTTTCAAGAGTAGTTCTGAACAATACGGGGACAGTATTTAAGCTTTCTACCTTTTCATATAAGCTCATCGATGTCGGAGTTACTCCTTCTATCCATACTCTATTAAAGTAATTAATAAAATTTGTCAGCTGAGCTTTTGTTTCCACTGATAAACTGTTGCTGATTTCTTCAAAACCTTCCTTAATCTTATTTGAAGGTAAGAGAATTAAAGAAAAACATTTCTTTAAGAATTCTTCATGTTCAGGAATCCTAAGCCGTAAATCATTATTGCTTAGGGCCTCGTGAAATAATATCTGTAAATGTGAATAACATTGTTCTATTTTTAATTATTTGTTATTTGATTTATTGATGTTTCACATAAATTTTTTTATGACTATCAATCTAAAAATATCCACTAATTTAATAGAATTAAAATTGAATGAATAAATAATTAAAAAGTATTGTTATAAAAGAAAGCGCGTATAGTTTTTTAATTTTCTAAATGTGAATTAAAAGCAAATAAATAATTTAAAAACAAATTAATTTCAGATAGATTGACAGTCTTTTTTTTATCAATTATTAAAAAAATACATCAGCAACTTTACTTACATGGCAATAATTATTGAACGTGCCACGGACGTCACTTTCTGGGAAAACTTCCTCCACAAAAAGTTTTAAATCGAAATCTACGTAAATTTTAGTGATATTTACGTTTGGAAATAGACGTTCTTTCACCTGATTCAAAATTTCCGTACATGCATCACGGGCCACCTTAGTCCATAGAATGATACCAACAGGAAAGGCCTTTTCAATAAAAAATTAAAATAAAATTACTATTTTTTTATATACTATTTTAAAGTAATTAAATATGAATTAATTTGTTGAAACGTACATAATGTCCATCTTGTCCTAGTATAAAAGTCAGGAGACGAGTGCCATTAAAATCAGGGAGAATGTTCGCTGTTGAGCTGATATGTATAGTATCACACTGACCCGACTTGCTAAACTCCGGGTCGCCGATGAGTAATGCATCATTCTCGAGATTTGACACTATAACGTATTTTTTATCAGCATATCGCATGAAACATAAATTTTCATTACGTTCGAAAAACTCTGCAAAATCCTTGTAAGTTGGTAACTCTGGTAACTCGTCCACAGCTTCCTTTTGATGTTGACGCATCACCGTACTAATAACCGCATATGGCAATTGAATTCTAACATCTTCGAGATGCCTGAAAAATGTAATTTAAAGTTTAATCACAATGTAGGAAATATAACATAAAATGTTCAAATAAGAATTTTATGTTTTATTTAAATAATACTTACGATTTAGAAACTGTTGCATAAATTTCATTAGTGGGATACAAGTTCTTCTCAGCAGCAGCTATTAATTCACGCCGAAAACGTCTCACATCATCGTTATAAAAATCCAATGCATGTCGGTGCGAGCTAACTGTGAATTGGATGGGTTCATCCAGAGTTTTTGTACTCCGCACAGGACACTTTTTGGATTTTCTTTTTTTACAACAAACATATCTAAATATATACAAACAGTAAATTGGTTATTATCAAATATAATAATTTTCAAGCTCAGCATTTACTACAATAAGCGAAAAATCATATAATTATAATATTATGTTAATTTTGGTCACAATTTGAAAGTAATAAATCAACAATACTTAAAAACATAAGAACATAATTTAATTTTTAAATTTTCAAGCAGTAATAAATTTTTATGATTAAAAAGATCTATTTATTTAAATGTACTAATTATTCCGACTCTAACAATTTATCAAACATACATTAATTTCTCAGAATCGGAAATAAATGAATAAATAATTGAAAATAAGTAATTTCAGAAAAATGTGCATGTATATTTTTTGTGTAATTTTCAAAATATTATTTTTTTTTTTTTTTTTTTCCAAGAATTATTTTATCAAAATTTTTTTTTCTTTTTAAAAAATTAATTAATATCCGCAAAATTATCAGCCATCACATTATTAATAACTTTGAATATAGCAAACATTGTTTAGTTCTAATATTTAAAAAAAAAAAACAATTAAAATGCGAATAACTTAAAAATAAAAAATCTACATGTAAAAAAATTACAAAATTTGTATATGTAATTTCTTAACAATTCATTTAATTTTTTTTAACCACAAGAATCTTCTGTATCTGTCTCATTCACTATCATACATTATTATATATTATTTAAATACATTAATTATCTTATATTATCAATCACAAAAAAAAAAATTAGCAGCACTTACTTAGTATTTCCGTTGATTTTTTCAGCATAATAGGAAAAGCCACCTTCTTCAATAATTTCACCTTTGTTTGCCATGTTACTTAATTATTAAAAATCATCAATTTTTTTTTAATTTTTATTCAATGTGAATGAAAAAAATTAAACACAGTGCTTAAAATTTTAATTTTTATATTATAATTCAATGAATCAAAGCTGATTATTAATTAAATATATTAATTAAATTCGAAGAACGCGAAAGTACGCAACAGGTTCACCAGACAAAAGGGTTGCGTATAAAAGAAAGCCTTTAACTCAGCGACGTTCAACTTTTCCTAACACTATACGCAAATGAACGCGCGGCTGTGGTAGTAAACTCTTCATACGGGAAATATTTAAGGCTACTATTTATGCGTTTGTATATGTTGATGTTTTACTTATTATTGACCAATCAAATCATTTCTTTTCTTTATGTGCGTACGGTTTTTTCAATTAGCATGCTTAAATAAATTCTTTTTTACACTTATGGCAGTAAACATGGAAAAATTGTTTCAATTCGGAAAAAGACAAAATATCGAATCTGAATTAATTTTCGATGATGGTCATTGTTACAGTCGACGTAATAGTACTGATGTGTAAGTAATATATAATTGGTAGTAAGTAAAATAAGTAAGAAATGTATGATACTGAAGTTAACTGGCAGCTGACAATTTTTGTAATTCTTATAACAATGACAACACTACAAGTGCTTCTAAATCAGTTTTATTCTAATTAAAAAATTGAAATGTTTTAAAAAAACCAATTATCTTAAAATTTATAATAAAAAAATTATATTTATTAATTCATCAGAATTTACTTTTTTTTTTTTTTTTTTAATTAAAATAAAATTACAAGTGTCAATAACTAGGCCAGTGTCAATGTAAGACTTTTGCTTGTTTAATTATTAAAATATTTTTTACCTTCATTTTCCAAAGGAGGATATAAATCCAACTGCTCCTCAATCAAAAATTCAGCACTGTGGAGCAAATCCCAGTAATGATCAGTGTAATAAATTGCTACTTTACTTAAAAATTGTGGCAATGTTATTTTAGACTTAGTGAGTGATCGCCATAAACTTATCATTGGCTTCTTGTTGAAGCATAAATTAAATCGAATAGATACAGAGATATACGAATTCTTTTTAATCGATCGTCGTTGACGTTCATTCGTCGATTTGTTAAGAAGAACAATGAAATTGCCTGAAACCAAACGAAATTAATAAATAAAAGAAAATGTAAATAAGAAAAAAAAGTTTTAGATAATCTGATTTGTTAAAAATATTTTTAAAAAATTTAAGTTGAAAAGTTATTTAATTTATTCCTATTTGTAAATCTATATTGTTTTCATCACAAGAACAATTTGAGTAATTATAAATAATTATTTTAAATAAAACACTTACTCCAAAATTTCCACAGCGAAGGTTTTTCGCCCATATAATTTTCAAGAGTAGTTCTGAACAATACGGGGACAGTATTTAAGCTTTCTACCTTTTCATATAAGCTCATCGATGTCGGAGTTACTCCTTCTATCCATACTCTATTAAAGTAATTAATAAAATTTGTCAGCTGAGCTTTTGTTTCCACTGATAAACTGTTGCTGATTTCTTCAAAACCTTCCTTAATCTTATTTGAAGGTAAGAGAATTAAAGAAAAACATTTCTTTAAGAATTCTTCATGTTCAGGAATCCTAAGCCGTAAATCATTATTGCTTAGGGCCTCGTGAAATAATATCTGTAAATGTGAATAACATTGTTCTATTTTTAATTATTTGTTATTTGATTTATTGATGTTTCACATAAATTTTTTTATGACTATCAATCTAAAAATATCCACTAATTTAATAGAATTAAAATTGAATGAATAAATAATTAAAAAGTATTGTTATAAAAGAAAGCGCGTATAGTTTTTTAATTTTCTAAATGTGAATTAAAAGCAAATAAATAATTTAAAAACAAATTAATTTCAGATAGATTGACAGTCTTTTTTTTATCAATTATTAAAAAAATACATCAGCAACTTTACTTACATGGCAATAATTATTGAACGTGCCACGGACGTCACTTTCTGGGAAAACTTCCTCCACAAAAAGTTTTAAATCGAAATCTACGTAAATTTTAGTGATATTTACGTTTGGAAATAGACGTTCTTTCACCTGATTCAAAATTTCCGTACATGCATCACGGGCCACCTTAGTCCATAGAATGATACCAACAGGAAAGGCCTTTTCAATAAAAAATTAAAATAAAATTACTATTTTTTTATATACTATTTTAAAGTAATTAAATATGAATTAATTTGTTGAAACGTACATAATGTCCATCTTGTCCTAGTATAAAAGTCAGGAGACGAGTGCCATTAAAATCAGGGAGAATGTTCGCTGTTGAGCTGATATGTATAGTATCACACTGACCCGACTTGCTAAACTCCGGGTCGCCGATGAGTAATGCATCATTCTCGAGATTTGACACTATAACGTATTTTTTATCAGCATATCGCATGAAACATAAATTTTCATTACGTTCGAAAAACTCTGCAAAATCCTTGTAAGTTGGTAACTCTGGTAACTCGTCCACAGCTTCCTTTTGATGTTGACGCATCACCGTACTAATAACCGCATATGGCAATTGAATTCTAACATCTTCGAGATGCCTGAAAAATGTAATTTAAAGTTTAATCACAATGTAGGAAATATAACATAAAATGTTCAAATAAGAATTTTATGTTTTATTTAAATAATACTTACGATTTAGAAACTGTTGCATAAATTTCATTAGTGGGATACAAGTTCTTCTCAGCAGCAGCTATTAATTCACGCCGAAAACGTCTCACATCATCGTTATAAAAATCCAATGCATGTCGGTGCGAGCTAACTGTGAATTGGATGGGTTCATCCAGAGTTTTTGTACTCCGCACAGGACACTTTTTGGATTTTCTTTTTTTACAACAAACATATCTAAATATATACAAACAGTAAATTGGTTATTATCAAATATAATAATTTTCAAGCTCAGCATTTACTACAATAAGCGAAAAATCATATAATTATAATATTATGTTAATTTTGGTCACAATTTGAAAGTAATAAATCAACAATACTTAAAAACATAAGAACATAATTTAATTTTTAAATTTTCAAGCAGTAATAAATTTTTATGATTAAAAAGATCTATTTATTTAAATGTACTAATTATTCCGACTCTAACAATTTATCAAACATACATTAATTTCTCAGAATCGGAAATAAATGAATAAATAATTGAAAATAAGTAATTTCAGAAAAATGTGCATGTATATTTTTTGTGTAATTTTCAAAATATTATTTTTTTTTTTTTTTTTTTCCAAGAATTATTTTATCAAAATTTTTTTTTCTTTTTAAAAAATTAATTAATATCCGCAAAATTATCAGCCATCACATTATTAATAACTTTGAATATAGCAAACATTGTTTAGTTCTAATATTTAAAAAAAAAAAACAATTAAAATGCGAATAACTTAAAAATAAAAAATCTACATGTAAAAAAATTACAAAATTTGTATATGTAATTTCTTAACAATTCATTTAATTTTTTTTAACCACAAGAATCTTCTGTATCTGTCTCATTCACTATCATACATTATTATATATTATTTAAATACATTAATTATCTTATATTATCAATCACAAAAAAAAAAATTAGCAGCACTTACTTAGTATTTCCGTTGATTTTTTCAGCATAATAGGAAAAGCCACCTTCTTCAATAATTTCACCTTTGTTTGCCATGTTACTTAATTATTAAAAATCATCAATTTTTTTTTAATTTTTATTCAATGTGAATGAAAAAAATTAAACACAGTGCTTAAAATTTTAATTTTTATATTATAATTCAATGAATCAAAGCTGATTATTAATTAAATATATTAATTAAATTCGAAGAACGCGAAAGTACGCAACAGGTTCACCAGACAAAAGGGTTGCGTATAAAAGAAAGCCTTTAACTCAGCGACGTTCAACTTTTCCTAACACTATACGCAAATGAACGCGCGGCTGTGGTAGTAAACTCTTCATACGGGAAATACTTAAGGCTACTATTTATGCGTTTGTATATGTTGATGTTTTACTTATTATTGACCAATCAAATCATTTCTTTTCTGTATGTGCATACGATTTTTTCGATTACCATGAATGATATTTCATTTAGCATATATTTAATAATTTTAAAAATTTTATAGCAAAAAAATTATGGCAAGAAAAAATCAGAAAAAAAAATTGACGTATAATATAAGTAATATATATGATTAGCAATAAGTAAAATAAATAATAGTTTAAAAAAACTAAAAACACACTTTTTATAGAAAATCACACTAAAAAAAAGAAAATAAATTTAAATTAAGAATAGTGTTAAAAATTTCAATAAATATAAATTAATAATAG
>CAJNRD030001114.1:4214801-4240176 GCA_905319865.3 Cotesia congregata
AAAAAAAAAAAAAAAAAAAAAAAAAAAAAAAAAAAAAAAACAGACGTACGGACATCATCGTAAAAATAGTCAGGGAAGCTTCCTGTGACCTTCAAACGTCGAGATCTGATGAAAACTCAAATTTTGTAAAACGGGGTGAAAACAATAACTTCCCGATTTTTGAAAATCTGAGATTTTTAGCGGGAAGTTAAAAATTAATTTGATTGAAGAGAAAAATTCTTGAAACAAGAATATAATTTTGAAGAGGGTAATTGTCTTGAATTAAACGAAAAATTCTTAAATTAAGTAAAATTTCCTTAAATCAAGAAAAATTTTCTTAAATCAAGAATTTTTCTACTTAAACCAAGAATATTGAGCTCTTCAAAAATATATACTTGTTTCAAGAACATTTTTTTTTCTGTGTATAAAATAAAATATCAGTATGATCTTTTTAAAATTTTAAAAAACAACTCATACTTAACAGCTAATTCGTCGTAAATATCTCTTAAATCGCGAAAAGTTGATATTACAGATTTGTAAAGTTCGTTTTTAAAATTAAAAATTGGGGCTAAATTGAAATTTTTTGCATGACTGTGCTCTTTTAGTAAAACAACAGAGTTTTCTTGACTTATCACACCTTTTTTTTGGTTTTCAAGTGACATGTAACATCCCGGATATATAATAAATACAATAAATAACTTTTAAGGTGATTTTTCTATAATTTTAGAGAAAATTATGTATGTTTAAAAGCTGGCTTGATAATTGCAACTTAAGAAGTTGTTAAATATTGATGACTATGAATCTAATAGACACCAATTAATTTTTAAAGTAGTCAAAAAATCAATAAATAATACAGTTATCGAAAAATAAAAAAATGTACTCATATGAATATTTAAAACGTTAAAATTTACACGTGCATTTTTTAAAATTAATTATTTTTTAAAATGAATCTACTTTTTTAAGATTTACTATTTGTTCTCTATTTTCAGAATTTATATTCAAGAAATATTTTTATGTAAGAAATATTTTTAAACTCGATTAAATCGCAAATAATGATAATTTTAACATTTTCAATCAATTAAATTATGTAAAATGAGTATATCTGTTCGAAGTAAATATAGAAAAATTTCTATAGCACTAAAGTTGACAGACATTCAAAACTTTTTCATAATTTTATTATAATAAGATTGGTATGAAAAAAATTCAATAAAATAATTCCATGAGTAAAAATTAAATAAAATTATCAATGACAATATTTAGAAGCACTTGTAGTGTTGTCATTGTTATAAGAATTACAAAAATTGTCAGCTGCCAGTTAACTTCAGTATCATACATTTCTTACTTATTTTACTTACTACCAATTATATATTACTTACACATCAGTACTATTACGTCGACTGTAACAATGACCATCATCGAAAATTAATTCAGATTCGATATTTTGTCTTTTTCCGAATTGAAACAATTTTTCCATGTTTACTGCCATAAGTGTAAAAAAGAATTTATTTAAGCATGCTAATTGAAAAAACCGTACGCACATAAAGAAAAGAAATGATTTGATTGGTCAATAATAAGTAAAACATCAACATATACAAACGCATAAATAGTAGCCTTAAATATTTCCCGTATGAAGAGTTTACTACCACAGCCGCGCGTTCATTTGCGTATAGTGTTAGGAAAAGTTGAACGTCGCTGAGTTAAAGGCTTTCTTTTATACGCAACCCTTTTGTCTGGTGAACCTGTTGCGTACTTTCGCGTTCTTCGAATTTAATTAATATATTTAATTAATAATCAGCTTTGATTCATTGAATTATAATATAAAAATTAAAATTTTAAGCACTGTGTTTAATTTTTTTCATTCACATTGAATAAAAATTAAAAAAAAATTCATGATTTTTAATAATTAAGTAACATGGCAAACAAAGGTGAAATTATTGAAGAAGGTGGCTTTTCCTATTATGCTGAAAAAATCAACGGAAATACTAAGTAAGTGCTGCTAATTTTTTTTTTTTTGTGATTGATAATATAAGATAATTAATGTATTTAAATAATATATAATAATTTATGATAGTGAATGAGACAGATACAGAAGATTCTTGTGGTTAAAAAAAATTAAATGAATTGTTAAGAAATTACATATACAAATTTTGTAATTTTTTTACATGTAGATTTTTTATTTTTAAGTTATTCGCATTTTAATTGTTTTTTTTTTTTAAATATTAGAACTAAACAATGTTTGCTATATTCAAAGTTATTAATAATGTGATGGCTGATAATTTTGCGGATATTAATTAATTTTTTAAAAAGAAAAAAAAATTTTGATAAAATAATTCTTGGAAAAAAAAAAAAAAAAAAATAATATTTTGAAAATTACACAAAAAATATACATGCACATTTTTCTGAAATTACTTATTTTCAATTATTTATTCATTTATTTCCGATTCTGAGAAATTAATGTATGTTTGATAAATTGTTAGAGTCGGAATAATTAGTACATTTAAATAAATAGATCTTTTTAATCATAAAAATTTATTACTGCTTGAAAATTTAAAAATTAAATTATGTTCTTATGTTTTTAAGTATTGTTGATTTATTACTTTCAAATTGTGACCAAAATTAACATAATATTATAATTATATGATTTTTCGCTTATTGTAGTAAATGCTGAGCTTGAAAATTATTATATTTGATAATAACCAATTTACTGTTTGTATATATTTAGATATGTTTGTTGTAAAAAAAGAAAATCCAAAAAGTGTCCTGTGCGGAGTACAAAAACTCTGGATGAACCCATCCAATTCACAGTTAGCTCGCACCGACATGCATTGGATTTTTATAACGATGATGTGAGACGTTTTCGGCGTGAATTAATAGCTGCTGCTGAGAAGAACTTGTATCCCACTAATGAAATTTATGCAACAGTTTCTAAATCGTAAGTATTATTTAAATAAAACATAAAATTCTTATTTGAACATTTTATGTTATATTTCCTACATTGTGATTAAACTTTAAATTACATTTTTCAGGCATCTCGAAGATGTTAGAATTCAATTGCCATATGCGGTTATTAGTACGGTGATGCGTCAACATCAAAAGGAAGCTGTGGACGAGTTACCAGAGTTACCAACTTACAAGGATTTTGCAGAGTTTTTCGAACGTAATGAAAATTTATGTTTCATGCGATATGCTGATAAAAAATACGTTATAGTGTCAAATCTCGAGAATGATGCATTACTCATCGGCGACCCGGAGTTTAGCAAGTCGGGTCAGTGTGATACTATACATATCAGCTCAACAGCGAACATTCTCCCTGATTTTAATGGCACTCGTCTCCTGACTTTTATACTAGGACAAGATGGACATTATGTACGTTTCAACAAATTAATTCATATTTAATTACTTTAAAATAGTATATAAAAAAATAGTAATTTTATTTTAATTTTTTATTGAAAAGGCCTTTCCTGTTGGTATCATTCTATGGACTAAGGTGGCCCGTGATGCATGTACGGAAATTTTGAATCAGGTGAAAGAACGTCTATTTCCAAACGTAAATATCACTAAAATTTACGTAGATTTCGATTTAAAACTTTTTGTGGAGGAAGTTTTCCCAGAAAGTGACGTCCGTGGCACGTTCAATAATTATTGCCATGTAAGTAAAGTTGCTGATGTATTTTTTTAATAATTGATAAAAAAAAGACTGTCAATCTATCTGAAATTAATTTGTTTTTAAATTATTTATTTGCTTTTAATTCACATTTAGAAAATTAAAAAACTATACGCGCTTTCTTTTATAACAATACTTTTTAATTATTTATTCATTCAATTTTAATTCTATTAAATTAGTGGATATTTTTAGATTGATAGTCATAAAAAAATTTATGTGAAACATCAATAAATCAAATAACAAATAATTAAAAATAGAACAATGTTATTCACATTTACAGATATTATTTCACGAGGCCCTAAGCAATAATGATTTACGGCTTAGGATTCCTGAACATGAAGAATTCTTAAAGAAATGTTTTTCTTTAATTCTCTTACCTTCAAATAAGATTAAGGAAGGTTTTGAAGAAATCAGCAACAGTTTATCAGTGGAAACAAAAGCTCAGCTGACAAATTTTATTAATTACTTTAATAGAGTATGGATAGAAGGAGTAACTCCGACATCGATGAGCTTATATGAAAAGGTAGAAAGCTTAAATACTGTCCCCGTATTGTTCAGAACTACTCTTGAAAATTATATGGGCGAAAAACCTTCGCTGTGGAAATTTTGGAGTAAGTGTTTTATTTAAAATAATTATTTATAATTACTCAAATTGTTCTTGTGATGAAAACAATATAGATTTACAAATAGGAATAAATTAAATAACTTTTCAACTTAAATTTTTTAAAAATATTTTTAACAAATCAGATTATCTAAAACTTTTTTTTCTTATTTACATTTTCAGATCTTTTTTTTATACAGTTAATAATTTCACCGTAATTTCGAAATCAAGAATTTCGTAATCATAAAAAATTTTAATCATTTATTACGATTATTATTTTGAAGTCCTGGAAAAAATATAACTTTATTTAAGCTATTTTTATCTGTACGATAAAAAAATGACTTGGTTTTGACACCTTATCATGTCACTGAATCGATCTTACGTGCAATGTCGCAGATAGCCTAACTGGTAAAGATTCGGGCGCGCGACCATATGAACTGGGTTCGAGTCCCGGTCTAGACTGTTCGAAGTATTTTTTTTTATTTTATTGTCCGTGACAGTAGCGTAAAATCACCGTATTTCGACAGTATATTGAGCGTACTGTGTCGGTCATAACATCGTAGATTCACTTGCGTTTGCACCGTATATATTCTGTTAATTCACAGTGAATATCGTTCACAACTGTATCCGATGCAGACTGACAACTCGCTCGGTAACAACGGACTTTATACGGTGAAACGACTGTGAAACGACCGTGAAACAACCGTCAATCGACTGTGCTTTCACCGCGTTGCCGAAACCGCCAGGGAAAACACTACAGTATAACCACTTTAAAATATATTCACGCTCATGCAGTGTTGCCAGACTTTTCAAATGATCAGTTTCTCGTTCGTGATTGGCTGAAATAAGTACATAAACAGCCAAAAGTTTTAGGCTTGTCAATAATGACTATCCGGTATGTGTACCGTACACTCTAGTATAAACTTTTGATGGCTAAAGTCGCGAGGGTACTACCTTAAGCAAAACGCAAATATTTTGTATGCTGTTAATGATGGAATGTTAATAAAAATGTTCGAAAACTATCTGACTATTCAGAGCGAAAGACAGAAATTTTTGGAAATTTATATTATTGTATCAACTAATTTGTTGATTGATTAAAACCACTAAGAAAAAAAAGCTCTAATCCAGATTACAAATTGATCTCACCTCTCATGAAGAGGTTAAAATCCTGCTGATGACCAGTGGACTAAGATGTTAAATATTTAATAAAACCAATTTTATAACAATAATTTAAATGAGCTGAATCTGCTATACGTAATATTGTAAATTATTATTTTGAAATTACACTCATGTATTAATTAAAAAAAAATACCAATAATTTGTCCAACTCTCCATTTCCAAACTTCAAACAACTTAGTCGAGCTTCAATATCTGTTCCAATGTCTGTTAAACTCCAGAAAAAATTTCATTTATTCTTTCTTATTAAATGTGCGGAAAAAAATAAAAATTTTTTAGTATAGAATTTCTATAATTTTTTGTGAGTGTGACGGGATAAAAGCAATAGCATTTCTACGATGTTTTTAATTCTGTCATTTTGGACATCTGAACGATACGTCGATTTACTTATTAAACATTACTCTGATATAACACGATTAATAATTGTATATTCCTCAAAAATAAAAAAGAAAGAAATCAATTTATGCTAAAGGAATCACAAGCTATAATAAATTTACTTCACAATTGAGTGTAAGCAGAGGAATTAAGAAATTTGTAAAAATTACAAATTTTTATAATTACTATTTATTACTTAAATGATAGAAGTTTTGTAAATTAAAATTAATAATTGCAAATTTAAAGAGAATATATTAATTTGGTAAGAAATTTCTGCAAGCGAGAAAAAAGCGCTTTGGCGCCACCTAGCGGTCATTTTTAGAACCAAAGTTTTTTTAGCGTAAATTAAAGCAGTATGTATAACTATAAGTGTTTTATATTAAAAAAAAAGGAAACTCATTTTTAAATGAAAATAATTATTAAACTTAATCAATTTTTTTAATGAAGTAAAAAATATTAGAAAACTTTATAAAATTAAAAAAATTCAAGTTTCAAATATTTTCAAAGAATTTTAAAAATTAAACCTATGTTCTTTTTTAAAGATAATTCAATGATAAATCCGTCTTTAATAATTTATTTTTTCTCGTTCGTACATTTAAACTTTTGCAATCTTATTCGAGGTTTTAAATTAAATGTAAATACACCAAATTAATTTTATGGATATTTTTTATAAGATTTCTGAAATTCTAAAAAATTATCTTCGAATACTAGTTACACCTCCGAATTATGACTATAAAAAAATATACCAAAATTATTTCATTAAAATAAATCTGATATTACTGTGATGAAAATCCAGTTGATTTATTATACAAGAAATTAATTTCAATACTATCAAGAAATAAAAGTTCAATTTTCATTTCAAGAACAGAAGAGTGAGTTATTAAAAATATATCTTTAGGAAATTTCAATCACGGAAACAATAGATATAAACTGACAAAAAATAAATTAATTTCACAGCATTAGTGTTAAAATTGATTAAATTTTCTTTGAATGACCAAAATTAAATTTTGTTTAGAATCCTACTTAATTGATATGAGTTTAAATAATTAATTGAACTCATTGATTTAAGAGTCATTTAAAATTACCAACTTGGAAAATGTGTTTGTTTTTTTTTTCTTCTACAGAAGAATCAAAATCAAAGGAAGAAAAAAAGTTTTTGATAAATTCTGGTTAAAAATCGAATTACATCACTCAATCTATTCTAATAATTTTAAAATATGTCTTAGTTTTTATAACAAGTTGTAACAGTTGGCGAATGTACGATTCCGACGAACTATAATTCCCGATGCGCCAGCAATGATTGGAAAAACGTATAAGGTAATTATTTACTCGCTCAAGTCATTAAGATATTGCCTAAGACAAAATATAGCAAAACTACAACCGAAATGTAATAAGTTGATGCATCGAGCAAAGGAAAAATCTGTTACGACGTCAAGACATCATTAAAAAAAACACCAAGACTTTTGTAAAGTCTAAAGAACTTAAAAAAATTTATTAATCATTAAAAGTTTTTCTTTTAATACCTCAAAAAATACTAATTATCGATCTTAATAAATTTTTATTGAAGTTATCGACACCAAAAAGAAATAATTATAAATAGTCGTAAATTTAGTGACTTTAAAAGAAAAGCTACACAAAAAATTTAGATAATATAACTTTCATTTTTTAATTGAAAAGTTAAACAATTTGTGATTAATTTTTTTAAGAAAAAAATTATGAAAGTTTTAAAAAAAATTGCTACGTCAATAAATTTTTGAATGGAATATAAAAGCTTGGTCAAAAGTTTCTACGAGCGAGGAGAAAAGCGCCACTGCGCTGCCTAGTGGTCATTTTTAGAACTAAAATTATTAAAGTCGTAAATTGATAGTCTTAACATAAAATTAAGATAAAATATATGTGAAATCAATTTATTCGTGATGTGATGGGTAGAATACGAATTCTATGATCAGGCACGCGCGAGCGCATATTAATTTCTAATTGTATAGACATAAAGTACATTCTAATATTTTGATTCAACAAGAGAGGTCAAAAAATTTCGTTTGTTTTTTATTTACAAAAGGAAGTTTTTAAGAAAAACAGTGATTCTATTGATGACGGATGTAATCTCCGTTAAAAGCATGATCACACAGAGATCAAAGTCATGGAAATGATACTAATGCTTATTATTAGTTATTGAGTGTATAAATGTTGATCACAAGCAACGTATATCATATTGAATATAATTCATTATTATATTTATAAAATATTCGTAAACTTTTGGTATTTCTTGTCACAAAATTGTTTTGTTGTCAATTTACAATATTTTTAAATTCAGTGACATAAATTTAGTCACTTCAAATATTTGGGATTACAAAATTTATTTTATTAATAAAAATTAGGAACAAAAGTATTCTAAATCAGATGCTAACTAAAATCCACTAAAATCATTTATATTTCTCTTAATCAAATAAACTAAGGATTCAAATGAAATTTTTCGAAATTTGAAAAAATTGTCCTTATAATTTATAGCATGAAACCGAATTCCTGAAAACGATAATCAAAAAAATGTATTCATCTCTCGATTATTCAAATTCTAAACAATTTAAAAAACACGACGTCTTTAAACGATATTGTGCACTTCAAAAGGACAGCATTATTATTTTCGAAATTTAATTAAGTAACTTAATTTAATAAGTAAATTTCTCTCTCTCTCTTTTTGAAATTACACTCATGTATTAATTAAAAAAAAATACCAATAATTTGTCCAACTCTCCATTTCCAAACTTCAAACAACTTAGTCGAGCTTCAATATCTGTTCCAATGTCTGTTAAACTCCAGAAAAAATTTCATTTATTCTTTCTTATTAAATGTGCGGAAAAAAATAAAAATTTTTTAGTATAGAATTTCTATAATTTTTTGTGAGTGTGACGGGATAAAAGCAATAGCATTTCTACGATGTTTTTAATTCTGTCATTTTGGACATCTGAACGATACGTCGATTTACTTATTAAACATTACTCTGATATAACACGATTAATAATTGTATATTCCTCAAAAATAAAAAAGAAAGAAATCAATTTATGCTAAAGGAATCACAAGCTATAATAAATTTACTTCACAATTGAGTGTAAGCAGAGGAATTAAGAAATTTGTAAAAATTACAAATTTTTATAATTACTATTTATTACTTAAATGATAGAAGTTTTGTAAATTAAAATTAATAATTGCAAATTTAAAGAGAATATATTAATTTGGTAAGAAATTTCTGCAAGCGAGAAAAAAGCGCTTTGGCGCCACCTAGCGGTCATTTTTAGAACCAAAGTTTTTTTAGCGTAAATTAAAGCAGTATGTATAACTATAAGTGTTTTATATTAAAAAAAAAGGAAACTCATTTTTAAATGAAAATAATTATTAAACTTAATCAATTTTTTTAATGAAGTAAAAAATATTAGAAAACTTTATAAAATTAAAAAAATTCAAGTTTCAAATATTTTCAAAGAATTTTAAAAATTAAACCTATGTTCTTTTTTAAAGATAATTCAATGATAAATCCGTCTTTAATAATTTATTTTTTCTCGTTCGTACATTTAAACTTTTGCAATCTTATTCGAGGTTTTAAATTAAATGTAAATACACCAAATTAATTTTATGGATATTTTTTATAAGATTTCTGAAATTCTAAAAAATTATCTTCGAATACTAGTTACACCTCCGAATTATGACTATAAAAAAATATACCAAAATTATTTCATTAAAATAAATCTGATATTACTGTGATGAAAATCCAGTTGATTTATTATACAAGAAATTAATTTCAATACTATCAAGAAATAAAAGTTCAATTTTCATTTCAAGAACAGAAGAGTGAGTTATTAAAAATATATCTTTAGGAAATTTCAATCACGGAAACAATAGATATAAACTGACAAAAAATAAATTAATTTCACAGCATTAGTGTTAAAATTGATTAAATTTTCTTTGAATGACCAAAATTAAATTTTGTTTAGAATCCTACTTAATTGATATGAGTTTAAATAATTAATTGAACTCATTGATTTAAGAGTCATTTAAAATTACCAACTTGGAAAATGTGTTTGTTTTTTTTTTTCTTCTACAGAAGAATCAAAATCAAAGGAAGAAAAAAAGTTTTTGATAAATTCTGGTTAAAAATCGAATTACATCACTCAATCTATTCTAATAATTTTAAAATATGTCTTAGTTTTTATAACAAGTTGTAACAGTTGGCGAATGTACGATTCCGACGAACTATAATTCCCGATGCGCCAGCAATGATTGGAAAAACGTATAAGGTAATTATTTACTCGCTCAAGTCATTAAGATATTGCCTAAGACAAAATATAGCAAAACTACAACCGAAATGTAATAAGTTGATGCATCGAGCAAAGGAAAAATCTGTTACGACGTCAAGACATCATTAAAAAAAACACCAAGACTTTTGTAAAGTCTAAAGAACTTAAAAAAATTTATTAATCATTAAAAGTTTTTCTTTTAATACCTCAAAAAATACTAATTATCGATCTTAATAAATTTTTATTGAAGTTATCGACACCAAAAAGAAATAATTATAAATAGTCGTAAATTTAGTGACTTTAAAAGAAAAGCTACACAAAAAATTTAGATAATATAACTTTCATTTTTTAATTGAAAAGTTAAACAATTTGTGATTAATTTTTTTAAGAAAAAAATTATGAAAGTTTTAAAAAAAATTGCTACGTCAATAAATTTTTGAATGGAATATAAAAGCTTGGTCAAAAGTTTCTACGAGCGAGGAGAAAAGCGCCACTGCGCTGCCTAGTGGTCATTTTTAGAACTAAAATTATTAAAGTCGTAAATTGATAGTCTTAACATAAAATTAAGATAAAATATATGTGAAATCAATTTATTCGTGATGTGATGGGTAGAATACGAATTCTATGATCAGGCACGCGCGAGCGCATATTAATTTCTAATTGTATAGACATAAAGTACATTCTAATATTTTGATTCAACAAGAGAGGTCAAAAAATTTCGTTTGTTTTTTATTTACAAAAGGAAGTTTTTAAGAAAGACAGTGATTCTATTGATGACGGATGTAATCTCCGTTAAAAGCATGATCACACAGAGATCAAAGTCATGGAAATGATACTAATGCTTATTATTAGTTATTGAGTGTATAAATGTTGATCACAAGCAACGTATATCATATTGAATATAATTCATTATTATATTTATAAAATATTCGTAAACTTTTGGTATTTCTTGTCACAAAATTGTTTTGTTGTCAATTTACAATATTTTTAAATTCAGTGACATAAATTTAGTCACTTCAAATATTTGGGATTACAAAATTTATTTTATTAATAAAAATTAGGAACAAAAGTATTCTAAATCAGATGCTAACTAAAATCCACTAAAATCATTTATATTTCTCTTAATCAAATAAACTAAGGATTCAAATGAAATTTTTCGAAATTTGAAAAAATTGTCCTTATAATTTATAGCATGAAACCGAATTCCTGAAAACGATAATCAAAAAAATGTATTCATCTCTCGATTATTCAAATTCTAAACAATTTAAAAAACACGACGTCTTTAAACGATATTGTGCACTTCAAAAGGACAGCATTATTATTTTCGAAATTTAATTAAGTAACTTAATTTAATAAGTAAATTTCTCTCTCTCTCTCTCTCTCTCTCTCTCTCAGTAAACTGTAAGCGAGAGAGCCAACTTAGCCAACAACTAAAAATTTTTAGAATTTTTTTTAATTGAAAAAATTATTAAAAAAAAATTTTCATTTGTAAAAAATTTAAAAAACTATAAGTGGTTTAAATATATTACACGTCAATTTTTTTTCTCATTTTTGTTGTCATAATTTATTTGTTAACAAAAGTTCTAAAAATTATAAAATATCTGCTCAATTAATTTTCAAGTCCTTAACAGCGCAGTCGGTCTCATTCAGTCTCATGCGGTTAGATTATGCTCTCGCGCTCTCACCCACAGAGGTATTAAAATTTAGTTTAGGGGATGATTGGCCCCTTGGATCGGTCTGTCTTCTTATCAAAAGTTTTAAAATAGTTGTCAGGTGAACATATATAAAAATGGAACATCAGAATTTACGTGAAGTTAACTAATTATTTTAAGAGCTTTAAAGCGTCTGTAAAGCAATATGGCCGACGGAAAGTATCTGGGAGTAATGACAACTTATTTTTTACTGTATATTCTAAAACATATATGAAAATTAGCCATGAGAATTTACGTGAAGTAAGTTATGTCTTTAGGTACCTTGATCACCTGATACCTGGAAATTGGCCGTTTGATCAAGCTAGCAGGTAGGCATACGATCGTAGTACATACTAACACTACTCAATCTCTACATTTCATCCGTCAGAAAATACGTGACGTCTGGCGGCCCTGGGATCTTGGACTATAATTAATAAACATACAATTTTTTTGAAACATTTTATACTGTTATTAGAAATCAGTAAAAATATTATTATGATTTTTATTTCTAATTTTTATCATCTACTTTATTATGAAATTAATTAAAGGCTTACAAATAAATTTAATTTTTATTTATAATAAAATACAGATGGATCAAAATAATGCAATGATAAAGCCGTCCTTCTATATACAATGCATTTTTTCTTGTTCTATTTCATAAAAAATTTTACAATATTATTTGAGGTATCAAATTCAATTCAAATAAAGTTTAGTTTACGGAAATTGACCAAAATATCATAAGATTTTTGAAATTAGTCGATTTGATCACACAAGAAAAATTATCTGGGTAAAATCCAATTTTTCGATGATCCTCAAGAACCATACAATCAGTTGATGAGAATATCAAGTCGAGTAATCTACCATGTGAGTTCATCACTCCATTAAATTGTTTAATATTATTAAGCAATGAGAAATTTTTTAATAGATCAGCCTTCATATCCAGTCCTCCGACAGAGGAATCAATAAAGTACGGTGAGTTGAAGTCTCCTAATAGAACCAGTACTCCAGCATCCATAAGAAAGTGAGACGAGAGAAGCTCAAGGAGGTCAGAGTAGATGTGCACCTGCAGGTCCGGTGGAATGTAGATGTTTACTAAGTGAATTTTAATACCTAAATTGACAATTAGTACTCCTACAATCTCAATCTGGGGGAAGAGTTGTAGAATGTCACCAAAGTTGATAAGTGATACACTGAGTGCACTCCTGCAGGCGATTAAGACACCTCCACCCGACCTCCTGAACTCCTTTCGTCGATCACACCTAAAAACAGTAAAATTATTATTAAATATTTCGCCATTTAGTATACCTGGTTTGAGCCAGGTTTCAGAAAATGCATAAAAATCATACTCAGCTACAAAAGTTTTACAGTAAATATCATCCAATTTAGTATTAAGTCCTCTGACATTTTGATAGTATATGGATAAGTTGGATGGGCTAGAGTTTAAGGAGTTTTTGTATTCTTCGGCGTCGATGCTAAGATATTTTGACGTTCCTTGACTATCATTGGACGTTCATTCCGAGTTACAATCCTCAAATTCGATTCGCCCGCTGCTAAACGATCCTGGAGAAGTTGGCGCATTCTCTTTTGCTCGTTCCTCTGTAGTTCGGTACGGTCGTGCACAATAGATATATTCTGGATTGGTATCAGAGGGTTTTTCGCCCTCTTTGTTTTTAGTAGACCCAAGATGATCTGGTTAACAGAAGATTGGTCAGTAAATGTGACTTTTACTGGCCTAGGATGAAGCGAGTTTGATGAATATTTACCAATCCTCGTGCAGGTAGAGATTGTGTAGTCTGAGATAAGAGAGTCACAGATTTTTTGTACACTCGATAGGTCATTAGATATACGTTCCTTAGGTGTAGTAGTTGATGGTTCCTCAATGCTTAGGAATAGAGCATTATTTCTTCTAGCCAGACGATCATCAACTTCATGCAAAATAGCATCATTATTAGAGCTTATTTGAATGTTAGATAGTTTATCAGATATCTCAGCAATTTTTTCATCATATAAATTTAAAGTATTGGTACTGGTGGTCTGGCGAACCTCACAGTTTCTGACTCTGTCTTCAATAATACACATACGGTTGTTGAATTGCTCAGTTAATGTCTGTACTTGATTTTTAAGTCCATTAACACTAGTAATTACCGTTGAGAGTTCACTTTTAATATCATCTTTGAAATCAATTCTGACAGATGTGACATCCTTTTTAAGATCGTTACGCAGGGCAGTCATCTCTTGTTTTAGGAAGTCCCTAAGTTCTTCGGTTGATGAAGATCCACGCCTACCACAACAACGTTGGTAATAGCCACCATTCATAAGCACAGCTCGTTCGGCACAGCTCGGATGATAGTATGCTTTACATTTATCACATTAGACCTGCTCTTTAGCGATACTTTGTGAACAAGCACGACATTTTGTAGCAGGTGGAATATTAGTGGATTTATTATCATTACTTTCAGCCATTGTTAAGGTCACTCAGCTGTAGTGAAGAGGATCGGTACGTTGTTTATAAACAGTGAGATAGTGTACTATTACAATAAGTACAACGGCGCTAAATTCACTTAACTTTTAGCCACCCATGTAAGTGAGGCACATATATACGGCCCTGATATGCTTAAATTGTCTGAAGTCACGTCACTGAGAAAGATTTTTTAAATTGTTTGCACTGTATTATATAGACCAAATTAGATAAAATGAATGAGTGAACCCTTTCAGTCATTTACTAATCAGTACAAGTGTGTAGATAGAGTACAAATTATAATCTGCAAAAGCCAGTAATTAATTAATTTTCGTTGTTACGCCACGTGCTAAGAGGCTATTCAACCGGCACTTTCACGGATTGCAGACTTTGTGGTTTTGAGTTGTTTATTGATACAATTTTAGATATGCAATACTTTTGGATATTTAATAAAGCACTTATACACATAACAGAGTAAAAAGTAAAATTTATTTATACCAAATGTGGATAATATTTACTGCCAAATAAGGAGTACTTAATGGACTGTATGTACAGTTAGCGCACGCGCGGTATTATTCTAATAACAAACAAATCATAATAATGTTAATTTGATTTGTATCAAATATTAATCGAATGGTTTTGAATTTAATTTTGAAGTTAGTACCAAAAGTCACCAATAGGTGGTGCATGGCCACCAAAAATTCTCGCTGCAAGAGACTTGACTTGAGGTGTTTATAAGTTCCAATCATCGAAGAAATTATAATTATCATTGTTTGACTACCAAACAAGTGATTTAGGATAGTATTTTCATTAATAATACAATTTTAAATCAAATTTTTCTGGTATAAAACAAATCTTGTGATGATCTTGATTAATTAGACCAAAATAATTGATTGTTTTAGTATATTCACGTAATAATTATCCGTAACTCCTATTCTTTCCCGCTTCACAGCATTATTTATATTTGTTAAAAATGCTAGCCGTAAGAGGACAGAAGACATTTACCGTGGAATATTATTACTTAAATCACATTTTATTATTATTTTGTATTTTTTATAAATAAATAAATCTTATTCATTTTCAATGAAAATAATCTGAGCGTTTTAATTTGGAAAAGCCAGTCACGCACGAATCCCGGAGCCCGCTGAGGCTATCCTCATTTATAAATTTATTATGTACAAACGTTAGTTTGGTTAGAAATAAGCAAATTAAACGTTACAACTTATTGAAATTTTTTTTATTAAAAAAAAAAAATTTTTTTTTAACAGCTGATTTGATATTATTGAAATTTTTTTTATGCATAAAAAAAAAATTTCTTTTTAACAGCTGATTTTTTAATATTGAAATTTAAAAAAAAAAAATTTTTTAACAGCTGATTTGTAAATACGGATAATTTTTTTTATAAAAAAATTTTTTGATAAATTAATGAAATATTCTTTTTCTAGAATCCACTCTACATTTGGTCCTTCGTCTTCGTGGTGGAGTTATTGAGCCAACACTTAAGATCCTGGCACAAAAATACAACTCTGACAAGATGATTTGCCGTAAATGTTACGCTCGTCTTCATCCTAGAGCGACTTACTGTCGTAAAAAGAAGTGTGGACATACCAACATCCACCCCAAAAAGAAGTTGAAGCAGACGTTTCATGTTTTACAAACAGGCTATTCAAATTAATATCAAATTTGTTTACTAAATAAACAATACCTTGTAGCCTGTATATTTAATTTTGATATCCAATAAATAATCAAACGGATTAATCTTTATTAATAAATACTATTCAAAAATTTTACCTTTAATATTTTTAGGATAAAAAACAAATCTTTTTTTTTACACTTATCTTATATTTAAGAAATTCACTCTGCTTTTAAAATCTAAAAATTTCTCAAGGTTAATTCTTGTTATTATTTTCGTTTTATATTTTAAACCTTTTTTTTACAACATTTTGAAAGATTTTTTGTATTTAATATTTTTAACATTTTTAAACATTTTTAAACATTAAGAAAAATTAGGATCATCAATAACCATAATAAGGAACTCAATTTTCTTAGTGCAAATTGGAATTTGCTTACTTTACTGGCTCTTGAATTTCACCAGAGTCCAATAATCGCAGAAAATTCACCAATAGGGCCAGTTTGACAGCCACAATGACAAATATAACCATTGTATAATTCATGAATTATCTAATTAATAAATCAATTACCGAGATTTCATCAGGTGAGAAAAATTAATAAACGCGTAATGATAGAGTAAATTATTAAACTTTATCTTATTTGCCATGAGTACGTTCAATGGAGTCTTGGTGTTTCTTGAAGGTGTCGTACCATTTCCAGAAAATCTTCGGATGCCATGGACCATCGTGCTCAATTTCCTTTAAATGCTGTAAAATATAATCAACGTAATATTAATATAATTATATCAGAAAAATTAAATATTTTAATATATAGAAAATATATTACATTGTACTTCTTAACCAAAGATGAAAATCGTAGCCAACAATCAACTCCTGTGAATCTGTTTTGGAGTCGTGGATCATTTCCAATTGCACTAAATATTAAAAAAAAATGTTTATCAAAGTCCAAAGACATATTATTTAAATAAATACTTAATTGAAATTACTTACTTCCAGAGGGATTTACGGGGAAAGTCGACATCAGACCACCATCTTGTTTTAAAATGCTGCTCATAATCCACAAATCGGATCCACATTAACATTTTCTCCATTTCACAAGTCCCTTTAATAAAATAGAAAATCAATTATTTGAAGCAATAACATAAATATGTAAATAAATATTTAAAGAAACATGCAAAAAGATGTAATAAAAATTTTGTAAAATATATAAATATGTAAATAAAAATTATGTAAAATATATAAATATGAAAATAAAATAATAATTGTTAAATAAAAAAAAATTTCACATTTTAATATAAATACTAGCAACCTTGCAGTCATTATGTGACTGTTGTGACTTGTGAACTAGAAATAAATAAAATTTTGCTTTATTAAATAATTATTTTTGTTAAATTGCACTGTACTTTTTTAACTATTGACGTTTTTGAAGATATAAGCTCATCTTGATGTTACACTCATCAAGAGCTTTCATTTGAGTACCCACATGCATTTTGGATATATTTTTCATGTATAGATATATGTAATATATATATAAGATATATGTAAGATATATGTAAGATATATGTAATATATATATATAAGTATATGAAAAAATGATGTGGGTACTTAAATGAAAGGTCTTGATGAGTGTAACATCGGGATGAGCTTATATCTTTAAAAATGTTAATAGTTCACATGATAAAAGATCATTTCTTAATTATATATCAAGAGATAAAGCATTTTAGAGATCTAACATCTAGAGATCTAGCATTTTCTAATGCAGCTTAAATACTTATCATTATAAATTGACTATTGGTAAGAATGACATGAAACCATGAAAAGGTACAACTCCAGGCCAAAACTTTTCCAACGATACCAAATTTAACCATGAAAACCCACTTTATCATATAAATACACCAGCCACAAAATTTCAAAATTTTACTTATTTTCCTAATAATATAGATTACTTACAAGTAGACTGATGGTAAGTTTAAAAATCTTATATTTCGATGTCTTCCATAACAAAATCTTAATTATTTTATCGCGTAAGAAAATTTATTATTTAAATGTTTATTAAATGGCGAAATTATGATGCGCTTTGTTAAACAAATGACTTCTTTCATAAAATAAGTTTTTATTTATTTTATTACAGAAGTTATCATTTATTCTATTACAGAAGTTTTCATTTACGAGGGATTTTGAAATCGAAAAAATTTACCCTGATTCGTTATTATATTTGTCCTTTTTTTATTTTTACATATGTTCACTTATGTACATTTTCTTTATATATTTCAATATATCTTTTAATGTATAACTTTAATTCTTTTTAATAAATATTTGTATTATTTTTAACAGTTTTTAAATTAATTAATTACTATTGATTTTATATATTTCTTAATATATAAAGATTATAATCTATAAAATTTTTAATTCAAAGTAAATGTGGAGTTGGTCAGTTGAACCAAAAAATGTTCATCAATTTAAAAAAAAAAAATGTGATTTTTACTTGTATACAACCGTATGTTTATACAAGGAGAGGGTGGGGATTACCACTTTTTCTCTCACCTGTTTTTCCACTACGTCATTCATAATACATGTAACAAGCACACTTTTTTTTTCTCCCCCCCCCTTTTTTTTTTATTCCCACCCTCTCGGTGAGGTAGATTTCTTTTACCCCACCTCAATGCGTTCGAGGTAGCGGCTGTGGCCGACTTATAAGTACTGTACGCATTTGCCTGTGCCTGCCCATTTATGTAACTCTGGTAATAAATGCAACAATTTTTTCTTCTGCTTAGGATAAAATAGTCGGAACGATAATTTTTTGACTTCAATTTTAAACAATTGTAGATTCATCTAGATTTCAAAAAAATTATGCCAAGTGCATCAGATGAACACATAAAAGAGTATTGGCCATATTTATGCCGATTTATTAGAGAATATTCAAAAGTTGATGAGCAACTTTACTCGAATATAGCAGCTAAAGATTTGATTTCATTGATTACTGATGAGCCTGATGGTAATTCAAAATATTATATATTTAAATTAACATAAATGGTATTATTTTAATTTTTTACTAATTATGATCGACATTTACTGATATTTGATTCTTTTCAGATAACAATGAAGTTTTATTATGATTATTATTATTAGCTCACATACTTAAAAGCACGAGTATTAAACCAGCTGCCCCAAAGAAATCTGATAAAAAGAGGAAAAATTTGTCTGGAGATACTCCACCTCAGAAAAAACTGATAAAAGTGAGCAGCTGAAGGAGCCTGACTTTGTGAATGATTTTTTAGCAATTGTGAAGGTAAATATAACTTCTACTCACCTATATTTATATTCATTTTATTCGATTTCATATGTAATTCAAATTTCAGATTGACTCGCAAATTAACGAACACGTTGAGGAAAAAAAAAGGATCGCTGCACAACATAAGAAAACTGTTCAGCCGTACATGTTGTTTGTTGGAGGGCCTGAAAAGTTCACCAGTTTTTATGTCATTGTAGATGACTTTAAGTACGAGGTCGATAATCCTCTGAATGCTTTAAAACTGAATTTTGAAGTTTTCTTTTTCGGAAATTACAAATTTCCGGAGTCATGTTACAACATCTGGATATTCATTCAGAAATTTTTGTTCAAGACATCGACTGTTGGCAACAAATACCCGGCTAAAATAAAAAAAATGAACGGTTTCATCAAGTATAACATGAAGATTAACCTTTAAATATTTTACGCATCTTACTTAATTTTTAATACCAGTTTAAGTTGAAGTGATAGTGTTACAATATATTTAAAATAAGATATTTGATTATATTTATTCAAAAAAACTAAAGACCGTGATTCTATAATATAAACTAATTTAAAATTTATAACAATAATAATTTATAGTTAATCATTAATTATATTAAATTGTGATAGTGAATCCTTTAAATATGACTTCATTTAAAAGATATGAACACTTTTTTAATTTACCACTTTTAAGCGATAATATGACAGAACAATCATTATCATTTATTTCTGACCTATATAATTATAACGATTTACCTCGTGCTCGCGTGCAAAATATCATTGATAGCTGTTCTAACTTCGTCAAAAATTCACCTCTAAACACATTTATAACAGGATTAATACAACGTTTAGAAGACTTGGGTGAAAGATCGGAAAATTTATATGATTTTCGTGAAATTCAAGATGTTTTGAGTAATCCTTTCAAAGATTTAACTAGTGAATTTAGAAGATTAGAAGCTTTTAAAAGTAATGGTACGTACGTTCCTCCTCAAAAAATAAAAATTGGAGAAAGAGAAGACTACCGGAATAGTGAAGGCGTCACAAAACTTGTGAAAATTCCGGTCACGATTGAGTACATTTCAATAACTGTATCATTGAAGAATTTTTTGGAATTGCCAAATATTTTTGAAAGTATACTAGATTATATGGGAACTTTATCAGATGAATCTAGTATACATCAAAATGTTTTAAAAGGTCAACTATGGAAAGTAAAAAAAAAATCTATTGGTGATAAATTGTTGTTACCATTGGTATTGTATCATGATGACTACGAAACTAATAATCCCTTAGGAAGCCATAGAGGCCTGGCAAAAACGGGTGCAGTTTATATAAACATCCCTTGCTTGCCCCCCAATCTTCAATCTAATTTGGAGAATATTTTCGTTCCATTACTTTTCAATTCTCTGGATGAAAAAGATTTCAGTTATCAAATTATTTTAAATAAATTGCTAGAAGAATTAAAAGAACTTCAGACTACTGGATTAATATTATTTGAAAACACTCCATCGGAAAAAACCATTTTTTTTTTCATTATTCACTGTTGTTGGTGATAATCTGGCTATGAATGCTATTCATGGTTTTATTGTAGTTTTTCTGGTAATTATTGCTGTAGATTCTGCTTATTAGATCGAAATCAGATAAAAAATACCTATCAAATTGATGAGTCTTTACTTAGGACACAAAGTCAGTATGAATTTCAAATAGAGACCAAAAAATTTGATTCAACTGGTATCAAAAGTTCAAGCTGCTTCAATGACTTACCAGGATACAATGTGATAGACTCTATGTGTGTCGATGTTATGCATGACATTCTCGAAGGAGTTTGTCAGTATGACTTGGGCAAAATATTAAATTATTTCATTTTTAAAAAAGAATATTTCTCTTTGAATACGCTAAATAATAGAGTACGGGGATTTGATTATGGTCTAATAAAAAAACGGAATAAAACACCAGATATTACCCTAAATCATATAAAAAATGAATGTATCATTCTATCTTCAGCAGAAATGTTATGTCTCATTAGAAATATAAATCTGATACTAGGAGATTTAATTCCTACGAATGATGAACATTGGGAGCTAATCATTTTACTGAAAAAAATTGTTGACATAACAACAGCTAAGGCCCTTCATAAAAATACAATTATATATTTTAAAGCACTTGTTTCTGAGTATCTAAAAAAACTTTTGGCATTGTTTCCAAATTCTCTGAAATTTAAGCACCACGTGTTGACTCATTACCCTGATTTATTTTTCAAATTTGGACCTATTGGGAACATGGAGTCCTCCATCTATGAAAGGCTTCATAGACATGGGAAAATTACATCCTATAACGCCATAAGTCGTGTCAATATCTGTCATACCGTAGCTGTAAAGAATCAACTGAAATTCAGTAATTTACTCCGGAATTCCAAGAGGCAAATCGAATCTTTTACTACCGCTCCACTGTCTAAAATTTTAAACATCGAAACAGATTCTAATTATCAATTATTTGCACACTGTCTTCCTGCTGGAGTAATCAATGTTTGTTCAACGTCGTCTGTAAAGTATATGGGGCATGAATTGATGAAAAATTCAGTATTGATGATGCCCGCTGAAAATGGACCGTTATTTTATTATATACATAACATTTTTTTGGAACAAACTGAAAAATTAATTTTGGTCGTTACATGCATTCATGAATATTTTTTTGATGAACACTTTCAAGGATATGAAATTAATATTAATCATAAAAACTGGGCCTGTTTATTTTACTTAGATTTAAAATTTTGTACTGTGACAAGGTGTGTAACAGCTGGAAATGGAAAAATTTACATTCTAAAACGCTGGATATAAACTATAACATGATTAAATCTTATATACTAATAATATAAAAAAAATAAAATGATATATAGATAAAAAAATTTTTTTTTTTAATTATTTCTTTTTTGAATTATTTTATTTTTAATAAGACAGATATAAATTCTTATAATTTTTTTATTGATTTTTGTTTTTATTTTTTTTTACTAAAACCAATTTATATTAAAGTAGAAATTAAAAAAAAAAACCATCATGTCATGAAATAAATAATATAATTTATATAATATAGCTTGGACATAACCTACTTGCTATAATTAAATAAACATTGTTGTTACTCCAATGGTGTTATAGCTAAAATCACAATATTGGCTAGGTCTACGTGCCAAAAGGATTGGACATACAGCAAGCCATTAAATGTAATGTGGGCCTGACGGCCATACTGGCTTGCGGCGTCCGCGATAACTATCACCAATGATACCATTCCCGCAATGGTCGAATCATCTATACATACAATTTAATATTGGATAAAAATCTTTGATACCATACTGTATGGCGTTCTCGCCCATACTGGTGTAGTCGTATCCACCATCCATTTCTCTCCGTGTAGTGATAGTAGTTCCAGTTGTAGCACTTGTTCATCGTCAAGTTCCTCGAGTAGCAGTGCTTCCAACAAAGAACGTCCACGGAAGAAGACGTGCAACGCAGTAGGTCCAACGCAGATACCAGAAGAAAGCAACCAGCCAAGTACACAGACAAGCAACATGAACGCAAGGGGATACACCGATAAAGGGAACCCCGACAAGCTACCAACAGCATATTCAGATCCGCGTCCAAAAAAACAAAGGGTCGTAGCTACAAAAAATAATCCACCAGCGGTTAAACCTAGTGAAAAAACAAAAAGTTTGGGAAATCCAAAAGTGCACGCCTCATAACGCTCATTCATTTTTTAAGAAAAAATAAATTGTGTAATTGATTAAAAAAAAAAAAATTACAATTAAGTAATTTCTTACCGAGTATTTTTTTTTTTAAATATCAGCGCCCTTTTTTCTTGTCATATGCACACGCAGTTTAAAAAAATCTAGCTTGATCAAGTGGCGACATAGTTTTCACGTGACAAATAAGAAAAATTCGTTTGTCTTTGCACAATTGTATCGTAGTGAATTTTAATAAAAATTCAATTAAAAAAAAAATACGTAAACTAGGCTACTGATATGAAATACGGACCTAGTTCATCGCATTTTTGAACTAATAAAAAAGGTCCGGTTTTGAAGTATCAATTTGTTCGGGAGTAATCGTTGGTACATCCAAAATGGGGTGACATCCGGACGTCCACGTAAAATTTTTTTTAAAACGTTTTTTTTTATCAAAATAGCTACATGAAATGATTTTAGAAAATAAAAGATTGTTTAATTTAAGTGTTTTCTCAGTGTATATCTACTTATATTATTGTATAAATGTAATATGGTTGTGATAGAGACATTTAAAGATCACAAAATTGCTAGACTTTGACAAGTCGAGTATAAAGCACAACCTCACGCGCTTCACGCTATGAGGCGTGCAATAAAATAAAAATCGCGGGTAAGAAAAAGATGATAAGTGCAAAGCAAATCGGACAACACATCGAGGAAGCTATCGCAGCTGTAGCAGCAGGTCCGAAAAGACAGGAGGAACCGAACAAAGACAATAGTCGACGAGTAACAGGTGGCACAAGTTCTCGGCACCCTCAGTTGCCCTCAATGCCAATATTTGAGGAACAAAAGGCCAAGAATCCATACAATAGACAACAAACAACGATCAAACCAGTTAATAAACCTTCCCAGCTTCCACCAATACCACGGCTCAGGAAAGAAAATACCACAAATCGTTGTCCAACTAAGTTGACTAGTGTTTCCCAACCACTATTACAAGAAAAAATAAAATCTAGGGTAGTAGTGCCACCTAAACAGCCAAACGAACCCAGCAACAAAACGACAAGATAGGACAATAAACGTGACAATGTTGTAATAGAAGTAAAAAAAAATATATATACTTATTGTAAAGAGAAAGAAAAAAAAATAATAATTATACAAAAAGAAAAAAAATACTAAAGTTTCACGCATGCGCAAAATTTACTTGACGGTTACCGTCAAGTAAATTTGCCAGTCACCAGTAAGGGCTTGAAGGTTACCGCCAAGTCAGCGCCTTGAGAAACGTGATGCGCCGTAAAGGTGCGCGTAAGTCGAGAGCCAGTAAAGGAAAGTCGGAGCTCCCGAGCTCGTGACTCGGAAACCGCGACGCGCCGCTAGGATGCGCGCCAGCCAAAATACAGTGGAATGGGGAGTAGGAGCTCCCTGACCAATAACAAAGCCCATTCTCTCCCCACCTAGAATCAGCGACAGCCGAAAGCGCTATATAAACGCGGACCTCGGGCCTCAAAATCACTCTTCCTTGAGCTAGCAGCTAAGTGACCAGGAACTCGAAAGCAAGCTCATGGAACCTACTAGTGCAAGAAGATAGTGCTCAAGAAAGAAGAATTAATTCCCGTCAACCAAGGCCGCCGTTTTGGACCGTAAAATATCGTGTTCGATTTCGACTTAACTGGCAAGTCGAAATCTTAAATCAGTCATAGTAGGGGATCCGAATCTAAATCGATCTTCAGCTATCCATTTACCGAATGAAACATTTTTTTATCAAATTTCATACATAGACAAATGCGTCTTGCATGTCTTGCCTATCAAAATATGTTCATGACTATTTTTAATTAAAAAAAATTAGGATGACGATTGACCCTAAAGGCCATCCCTGCAACTTCCCGCTCATTTTGTACTTAAACGCTTCAAACTACACATTACGTTTTTGAGCTCTTCGAGCTTAAAAATATTATTTTTGTGTCAATTTGAGCTCTTCAAGCTCAAAACTCTAATAGCAGTTTAAAGACACAATTTTTTGAATATTCAAACGGCAATAACTTTTGAATGAATGAACCGATTTTCACGCGGTTGGCGGCAATCGACGCAATTTTTGAAGCTCCATGAAAAATTTTCAAGTTTAAATCGATCAAGCCATGAATTTCGAAGTTATTACAAAAAAACACTTTTTTCGATTTTTTTCGACAACGATATCTCACGAACGCATCAACCGATTCTGACGTTTTTGGTGGCGGTCGATGGGGGTTTTTAAGGTTAAAAGCTGATTAGTTTTTGAGACCGATCGGTTCAGCCAATTCGGAGATATTTAAAAAAAATAAAAAAAAAACAACTTTTTTTTCACTTTTTTTACATTTTCTCGAAATCTACCGGTCCGAATTGGTTCCAACTATCAGGAAATCTAAGTTTGGCGAAGCCCTTTCGAATGACACCAACCGCGATGAAATCGGTCAAGTCGTTCAAAAGTTACAAGAGGTTTACACACACACACACACACACACACACACACACACACACACACACACACACACACACAC
>CAJNRD030001114.1:4245156-4276852 GCA_905319865.3 Cotesia congregata
TACGGACATCATCGTAAAAATAGTCAGGGAAGCTTCCTGTGACCTTCAAACGTCGAGATCTGATGAAAACTCGATTTTTGTAAAACGGGGTGAAAACAATAACTTCCCGATTTTTGAAAATCTGAGATTTTTAGCGGGAAGTTAAAATATTAATTAATTTTTTTTAATGAGATTCAGCCACTTGTTTACCAATCAAATGTTATTGAATACAAAAGTTTTAAATACATAGAATAGGCCTATGAGGTATTGCCTACGTGTTTACGTGCATGGCTACCTGGCGAGCAGGCGTAAACAGGTAAGTAAATATAGGTGACTTCACAAATCAGTTTACCAATCGAAATATATATCAAAATAAAGAATATTTAATAACAAACGCGATGATGTAGTATTGCCTACAATAAACTGTTCATGAAATACTATTGCCAGGATTCAAAGTTTAAAAATCGGAGCAAGTTAAGTTGCGCAAGAGAGAAATCCGAGTGTCTTATTTAGTGGAATAAAGAAGGACGGAACATTGTAGATGCGCGCGACGCCTTCGTTGAATAGAAGAAAGTACGCATGCTCTTTTTACATATGGTTGAGAGAGACAGCGTTTCTTTGTTGTGAATCGTTCTTGAGTAACTACGTTGCACACGTGTTTCGGTTTTTTGTTGTTTATTACAGTGTTTTTTTCTAAGAATATTAAATGAAACATAGCAAAAAAGTGTTTTCTATGTGGTTCGAGAGAGTCTGTGATTAAATTTAATGAAAATTCATTTAAGAACTGCGTTTTGAAACTAGCTCTTCGAAAAGAAAAAAATTTTAAATATAATGATGTTATACTAATATCAGAATTACTTGATTTTGTAGGTTATCATTCAGCGTGCTACAGCAAAGTCAGTGTTTTAAAAAGCAAATAGAGTGGAGTATTCAAATTTCGTCAAAAATCATGAAGTAAGTACATAAAAATTATAATTGAATGTTTCTTTAAAATCACTCGTTTAATTTAAAATTTTTTTTCAACTTCTAAGTTTCAAATATTTTCTAATTTTAAAACATCAGCTATCTACTATATTCTCGTTCATGTTAATTAATTGAGAAAATGCTTTATAAATTGTAAGTATTATAAACTTTATAGTTATTCATAAATTTTTAAATATTATAATGATTACTTCTTGTAATGTCATTAATTAATTATATTAAAATTCTCAATCTAAAATATTATATAATTATTCAATGTAATGTAGTATATAGTTATTTAATCTTATGCAATATATAATTAATTAATTTAAAAAAATACAATTATTTCGATGAAATGAATAAAATAAAATTTTCAGATACTCCCAAGTACCTCAACATCTGATAAGCATATGGATTCAAGTGAACACTAAAATACAGAAGCTTATTCTCAAGATGACGAAAATAATACTGATGCGATAACATCTATTTCAATGGATGCAGACGAGATAATACACTTTTTATTGTTATTCACTTACTTTCTTATAAACACCTGTAAAAGCTTACAAAAGACTCTGAAATAGCCTAACAAATATAAGTACTTTTTGTCTATAATTCTTTTACTGTGACGTTTACATTTTATATGAATATGTTCTTAATGATACTGTACTTGTCAGTAGTAGACTTTTCTTAAAAAAATAATTTGTTTCAGATACCTTCTTCATCATCAGCATTAAGATCTAATGACCAAATCACTTGTTTATTCTGTAATAGGGGTGTGCGAATATTCGAATTTGCGAATTATTCGTCACGAATCGAATCGAATTTAATCGATTCGAAATTCAAATCGAATATTCGAATAGTTAAAATAATTCGAACTACTCAAATAATTCGAAATATTAGAATAACACTGGTCTACAGTGGTTTTGTTGCCCTAGATATAAGATTGATTTTGGATATATTTATACTCACAATTCATGAAATTATGAATGATTTTGTAAGATTTGCTTTCGTTTTTTTTTAAATACTTATTTTTATTTTACATTACAAAAATCGGAAAACGAGAAACAAAATAACAGATATATTTATAATGTCAGTTTTATTTGGATAAAAATATGATATATCGAAGTAAATAGAGAGGAAAATTTGGAAAACATGTTATATTATCATAAAACGCCTTTTAAGAGCTTTTCTTTTATAATTTTTCCGGGGAAAATCTCTTTTTAAAGACCAGCAGTAATCTGCCATCATATAACAGTCCCATCGACCCTGATATCTTTCTTCCATTACTTTCAGATCCTAGTGGAACCGCTTTCTTGTTCCTCACTATAATTTCCTAAATTATCTAGAAATTTATCCAAATGATTGCGGAGATAGTGTAAATTGATACTCATATTTGCTCCTAGAGTCTGAAAGTTTCTTTCTTCGCTCCGTCTTCCCCACTCACTCTCCGCGCCGGCGCTTCCCTCTTGGGGACTTACTCACTAACTTACAACTAGAGGCGCGAGTACTTCGGAGCACAGCGCTCTGGGGAATCAGTCGATAACTAACTCACGGATCGGAAACCTTCTCTGGGTAAAGAAGGCCCCGTGTACTCCGTTACAATCCAGATCATAGGAATACCAAAGTCTAATCCAAAACGTTTTCCTTTTTTCCACAACCGCAAAGACTCAAGACAGGACTTACAAACTTTATTCGGAACCCATGATTTATCTAATTTGTCCATTTTAAAACCGAAATATTAAGCCTAAGTCTCCTTAACAAAGTCTGTGATATTTCGTTTTTGTTTTTTTTAATATATAAATACCACAAATATAACAAAATAAATCACTATTATATTTACACTTTCTTCGTGACGAACTCATGTTTAAAAAGACAAGTCAAATATATTAGAATGAACACTCAGCAATTGAATCTAAATATTAACATATGACAACTTATCCAGATTCACGTGTAAGTACTTCAATATTATCAAATAACTGAGTTATCAGCTGTTTTGCGGAGCAAGGAGTCTGAGAGTGGAGATCAAGTGATGTTTGTATGCGCAAAAAAGTTGCGCAGAAGCTTAATCAGGACTGGGAAAACAAATTTTAGTACTAACAAGCTGATAATTGTTCAAAATATAAGATACGTAAAAATCATAAAAAAAAGAGCACATTCAGTATTTTCATGAATATATTCGTAATTTAGGTACTCGAAAACATAAAAATTTGCAAAAATATCCAAGGCAACACAAAAAAATTTTTTTTTTGTAGAGCTGTGTAATCATTATATTGTTCGATGACAAATTAAATTTTTGACGTCAATAATTATATAAATTTATAGATTCATTTTTTACTTTATAAAATGTTCGAGTACTTACTAATAATTTTTTTGAATATTTAATTTATGTTATAATTATGAATTTTGATGTACTGAAATTGATAAATAAAAAGATGTTAAAAAAAAAAATATTTATTCTGTATATATATTGTATATATACTTCATAACATTGTCGATTTTATGTGTTATAGCGGATTATAAAATAATATTTATAGCAGACAATAATTTTCATCTTATAAAATATTGAATTCGATTGATTTGATCGTTTCACAAATAATTTTTGTGATATTTCATTTATTAATATTTGATTGCAGGGATATTTCGTCCAGAGATATTTTGTCGCGAGGATATTTTGTCTCGGGATATTTTGTCCAGGGATATTTTGTCGCGGGGATATTTTGTCGGGGATATTTTGTCCGGGGATATTAACGCACGTAACCATTTAGTCACGTGTCCTCAGTTTAAATTTAAAATTGTGACTATGAAATTTTCATATGTCCCATAGTAAACGTATGCGCGTTAGTCGCAACGCGCGCTCTTTCATTTTTTCGTGCTGCTTTGTTTTGTGAACATAAGTGTACAGACGCTATCAGTAGTGGTTAACAGTGTTATGAAAATTGCAATAAACATTAAGTTTCAAATAAATATTAGTTCATAAATCCATCAACACATCAATAATTAGTGAAATATTGTAAGATTCATAAATAATAAAGGTAATTAATAAAATATTTAATAATTTACCGTGAAAAATTAAAATGTAAACAAACATTTGATGGTTAACCTGCAACTTTCATTTTTCTAAATGAAAATTAAGTTAGCCGACATCTAAAAATTTTTCGAATTTTTTTTTATTAAAAAAACAATTACAAAATAATTAAAAAAAATTTTCATTTGTAAAAAACTCGAAAAACTGAAAGTGCAATTTTTGAAAAATATTTTTTAGTTCTAATTTAATAATTAAAAAAAAAAATCAAGCAATTAAAAACGTCGGCTAACTTTAGTGTTATCTTTTCTAATAATAATAAAAATGTCAGACATTCAAAAATTGTTAATTTTATCAATAGAAAATTTATAAATAAATTTTATTTATTGTTTATCATTCTATTTAGAAATTGATTCTTTTTTTAAAATTACTTTTGTTGGATGTCTATCATTTTGAATGCTACGTAGTTTTTGTCATCTTTGGAATTTTTATAGTTGCATTTTTTATTAAATGAATTGTGATTGTGAATTAATAAAAATATATGTGTGTCATTGTACAGGTTGTAGAAACAGACAGTATGATAGACAATTTAGAGGACTCGGGGGTGGAGTATTCGGCATATTTTTGTTTTAACGTTTATTGTTGTGACATTACGCATGTATGTGTATCTAACTAATTCCTACATCACTTTTAGAGCGATGGTGATCTGGATATTGATAATCCGAGACGTGATTACGAAGGAGTCGTACATTCAAACCCGAGCAGTGATGATAAACCAAGTGATTCAAACGAACCTAGATCTGGAACGTCTAATTCACAACTTCCAGCAACTGGTATTCCAGTAGCGAATAATATACGAGTAAATTCAAACACGGTATTTATCTGTCATTGTGCAACTCTTTTTTTAATTTACATGAAATTTCTTCAAACTTTGTTTTTTATGTGGTAGAGACTATACCACATCTTGAATGATGATTCTGACGATCTTGTGATTCTAAGTATTTATGAAAAAAAAAGGAAATTGATACCCAAAGCTAGAAATAGACTGACAAGATTCGTAATTAAGTTTGAACGTGACAAAGTAGTTGAAAACTTGGAGTGTTACGTCCGGGTGACGATAACACAATTAATTTATCAGTTCCTTAAATTTGAGACTAATCACTGAAGATTATATGTCTCGGGAGGCGGGAACTGCGCCTATAGGTAACTGCACGCGGGATTTGACGCAACACAAGAAATCGCGAAACTAGAGTAATTTTGGGGAATTTCGACTCAATTTTCGTGTTCTCCTTGGGATAGGTCAGGGCACGAGCGAAAGAGAAGGTAAGTGAATTTGTATTGAGCAGACTGAGAAGGAACTATACCTGTATAAGTAAAATACCGTGTTGTTGTTGGGTCCTGGTCCAGGTACCTGGGCGTCGAAAATACTAAGGTCTCTGACCGACAGTATGACGGGCGACTAATTAAGTAAATGGTTAAAATAATTAATTAAGGTATTTATTAACGAATCTGCAATATTGAAGCAGCTTACGATTGTTTATTGTGGTAAATTTTGAGTACAGCGATAACTATCGGTGATTGACTGGTTGGAATCTCAGAATTTAATTGTTTACTGATTAAAATTTTGAAGGACGTTGAACTACTGATCACACCCGCGGTTATAGGAAGTACTGGTGTTTCCCGGTTGCCGTGGCTGAGTTTTTATACACTCACAAGTCCCTCCTCCTCATTTACAATTTTAATAACCCTTCGTATAAAATTTTGATGGAATTTCTAGATAACAGTCTACGGAATTTGGGAATCGCTATGCAATAGCAACGCTAATGCATAAAACTCTTTTCTATTTTCTGAGAGTTGAACGCGGTCGGGTTAATACTGATTACCTGCGGGCTGCGTTCCGTGACTCAGCGATTGTTTGTTCAGGTGAGAATGCTTGCGATGGACTTGCTAGGCGTTGTCGCGATTAACCTTCCCCTTATCTTTCAGAATGATTTTCTTACGGTGAGAGTTTTCTATCTCGATAATGGAATTCTGATTCTCTATAGCATGGGTGGCCCGAATATTCTTGGTTATCTAAATTTCTTATACTTTTAATTTCGGCTCGGTAATTATTTATTTAGGGTACGCGAGATATCGCGGGGTACATTCACACAGCGTATACGTTCATTTGATTTGGAAATTCTTACTTGGGTAATTGTTATTCCCTTTTTCACGATGGTTGGACCGTATGTTGATTACCGTATGTTGGACCGTAAGTTGATAACCGTATGCAGCTGCTCAGATTAATTACTCGGGAGTTGAAATATCTTTTGTTTAATTTATTTTCTCGATCCGAAGAATTGTTTGAAATACTATTTTTGAACGTGAATTGATTATATAAACCGATAACTTGTTAACCAATATGATATAGAACGTAAAAGTAACTAACCGTTTCTGTCTTAATACAGTTAAATTAATTTATTACTCTCTAATTATTAATATTTATTTTATTAAAGCCGATGGCTTGTCTATTGAATTTGGGCACTCGGTAAATTCAATTAAATAAATATTTAATGTAAAAAAAAGATATCACGGACCGTAACACTGGTTTCCGACTTCCCGATGAGTGCCGTCTTTGCTTCCGCGGCTGGGGTTTTTATATCCGCGGATCCGCCACTGTCCCATAGTGGCTGGTCACGTAGCCAGGCACAGGCGTTACCGTATTACGTAACCCGTTTGGAAAAGGTTTATATTCTTCAAAATATACGATTAAATGCATCGATATTATAATGTGATATATGAAGTCGTATCCGAAATTTGGCTACAAATATATACATAAAAATACACCACAAATAAATGTGTCATTCTCATGCATAAATCATATATTTATCAATATGTTTCCTCCACATATGCATAATCCGTATGGGTATCAATAAATATATGGTGTTATATATATATTATATATAGTTTTATGTACTGGGCAACATAGCAAATTATGCATGGATCACCGTAGATCAACTAATACATCATTTATGCAACTACATTTTTATCATTCATTTGCAATACGTTGTATAATATATTTTTAATGATCTGTAGTATTTCTAGGCGGGAACGTGCGATGAATATTTCCTTATAAGGTAATATTCGGGATATTTAACCGCTGATGGTTTTTCCCATGGGTGCGTACGCGATGGGGTCCTAGATAACAAGTTACTTGCCGAAGTTTACAGGCGGCTTTTTGGGACAACAGAAAATAATGTTTTTCTCTCAGGAATTTTTGGTGATGAGTAATCGCAAGTAAGACTATAAGCTTTTTTCAAAAACTCGTACGAGTAAATATTGTTATCTATATTTTTCTTTCGTCTTATATAAGACAGAAAAAATGATTTTAAAAGAAAGAGATTATTTATTCCGGAGCAGTATGGTGCAACTTTGGCGCATCCCACTCCTTTGAGGTGGGGGTAGCGTGTGTGTGTTGTTCGCAGTAGAAGTAGTAATAGTAGTAGTAGTAGGGGTAATAGTAGAGACTCTTATTAAATAATAATTATAATGTACATATATACTACACATACACACACACACACACACACACACACACACACACACACACACACACACACACACACTCGGGGCAGAAGAGATACTGCTACCGGGCGCGTCTCCCCGAGCGAATGGGAGAACGCTCGCTGTCCTTGGATGACACTTGGATAATCTCCTAGTTGATGGGGTACAGCGGGTAGGAGTTCAATTACTCCAAAAGTTTAAGAAGCTGAATGTCATCTGAATCAGTTTCAGACAAGCACACAACACAACGCGACTTGTGGATACGATTACTCCCAGAATTCTTAATGAATCTTTATGAAATTTGGTAGACTTATTCTATATACAATTCCCTGAATAAAAAAAAGTATTGAGACAAAGAAAAAAGTATTGAAAAATATTGGATTCTTTTCAATATTTTTCTCTTTGTCTTAATACTTTTTTTTTTTAATCAGGGTTAGCTTGGATGAGTTCAAAAATGAGCTAAATCCCTCAAATAATTTAGAAATGGCAGCCAGAAATTTTCGAAAATCTAATAAATCACATGTTTGGTGACTTTACTAGGGAATAACTTTTTATTGAGAAATGATAGATCGTTTTTCTGCATTTCGTTTTAAACCTTATGAAATTCTCTTTAATTTAATCTATAACAAATTTACTTTTCATCAATTACTCCAAAAGTTTAAGAAGCTGAATGTCATCTGAATCAGTTTCAGACAAGCACACAACACAACGCGACTTGTGGATACGATTACTCCCAGAATTCTTAATGAATCTTTATGAAATTTGGTAGACTTATTCTATATACAATTCCCTGAATAAAAAAAAGTATTGAGACAAAGAAAAAAGTATTGAAAAATATTGGATTCTTTTCAATATTTTTCTCTTTGTCTTAATACTTTTTTTTTTTAATCAGGGTTAGCTTGGATGAGTTCAAAAATGAGCTAAATCCCTCAAATAATTTAGAAATGGCAGCCAGAAATTTTCGAAAATCTAATAAATCACATGTTTGGTGACTTTACTAGGGAATAAC
This sequence comes from Cotesia congregata, assembly GCA_905319865.3. Taxonomy (NCBI): domain Eukaryota; kingdom Metazoa; phylum Arthropoda; class Insecta; order Hymenoptera; family Braconidae; genus Cotesia; species Cotesia congregata. The sequence goes on from CAJNRD030001114.1 coordinate 4,253,670, forward strand.
TTTTTATTGAGAAATGATAGATCGTTTTTCTGCATTTCGTTTTAAACCTTATGAAATTCTCTTTAATTTAATCTATAACAAATTTACTTTTCATCAATTACTCCAAAAGTTTAAGAAGCTGAATGTCATCTGAATCAGTTTCAGACAAGCACACAACACAACGCGACTTGTGGATACGATTACTCCCAGAATTCTTAATGAATCTTTATGAAATTTGGTAGACTTATTCTATATACAATTCCCTGAATAAAAAAAAGTATTGAGACAAAGAAAAAAGTATTGAAAAATATTGGATTCTTTTCAATATTTTTCTCTTTGTCTTAATACTTTTTTTTTTTAATCAGGGTTAGCTTGGATGAGTTCAAAAATGAGCTAAATCCCTCAAATAATTTAGAAATGGCAGCCAGAAATTTTCGAAAATCTAATAAATCACATGTTTGGTGACTTTACTAGGGAATAACTTTTTATTGAGAAATGATAGATCGTTTTTCTGCATTTCGTTTTAAACCTTATGAAATTCTCTTTAATTTAATCTATAACAAATTTACTTTTCATCAATTACTCCAAAAGTTTAAGAAGCTGAATGTCATCTGAATCAGTTTCAGACAAGCACACAACACAACGCGACTTGTGGATACGATTACTCCCAGAATTCTTAATGAATCTTTATGAAATTTGGTAGACTTATTCTATATACAATTCCCTGAATAAAAAAAAGTATTGAGACAAAGAAAAAAGTATTGAAAAATATTGGATTCTTTTCAATATTTTTCTCTTTGTCTTAATACTTTTTTTTTTTAATCAGGGTTAGCTTGGATGAGTTCAAAAATGAGCTAAATCCCTCAAATAATTTAGAAATGGCAGCCAGAAATTTTCGAAAATCTAATAAATCACATGTTTGGTGACTTTACTAGGGAATAACTTTTTATTGAGAAATGATAGATCGTTTTTCTGCATTTCGTTTTAAACCTTATGAAATTCTCTTTAATTTAATCTATAACAAATTTACTTTTCATCAATTACTCCAAAAGTTTAAGAAGCTGAATGTCATCTGAATCAGTTTCAGACAAGCACACAACACAACGCGACTTGTGGATACGATTACTCCCAGAATTCTTAATGAATCTTTATGAAATTTGGTAGACTTATTCTATATACAATTCCCTGAATAAAAAAAAGTATTGAGACAAAGAAAAAAGTATTGAAAAATATTGGATTCTTTTCAATATTTTTCTCTTTGTCTTAATACTTTTTTTTTTTAATCAGGGTTAGCTTGGATGAGTTCAAAAATGAGCTAAATCCCTCAAATAATTTAGAAATGGCAGCCAGAAATTTTCGAAAATCTAATAAATCACATGTTTGGTGACTTTACTAGGGAATAACTTTTTATTGAGAAATGATAGATCGTTTTTCTGCATTTCGTTTTAAACCTTATGAAATTCTCTTTAATTTAATCTATAACAAATTTACTTTTCATCAATTACTCCAAAAGTTTAAGAAGCTGAATGTCATCTGAATCAGTTTCAGACAAGCACACAACACAACGCGACTTGTGGATACGATTACTCCCAGAATTCTTAATGAATCTTTATGAAATTTGGTAGACTTATTCTATATACAATTCCCTGAATAAAAAAAAGTATTGAGACAAAGAAAAAAGTATTGAAAAATATTGGATTCTTTTCAATATTTTTCTCTTTGTCTTAATACTTTTTTTTTTTAATCAGGGTTAGCTTGGATGAGTTCAAAAATGAGCTAAATCCCTCAAATAATTTAGAAATGGCAGCCAGAAATTTTCGAAAATCTAATAAATCACATGTTTGGTGACTTTACTAGGGAATAACTTTTTATTGAGAAATGATAGATCGTTTTTCTGCATTTCGTTTTAAACCTTATGAAATTCTCTTTAATTTAATCTATAACAAATTTACTTTTCATCAATTACTCCAAAAGTTTAAGAAGCTGAATGTCATCTGAATCAGTTTCAGACAAGCACACAACACAACGCGACTTGTGGATACGATTACTCCCAGAATTCTTAATGAATCTTTATGAAATTTGGTAGACTTATTCTATATACAATTCCCTGAATAAAAAAAAGTATTGAGACAAAGAAAAAAGTATTGAAAAATATTGGATTCTTTTCAATATTTTTCTCTTTGTCTTAATACTTTTTTTTTTTAATCAGGGTTAGCTTGGATGAGTTCAAAAATGAGCTAAATCCCTCAAATAATTTAGAAATGGCAGCCAGAAATTTTCGAAAATCTAATAAATCACATGTTTGGTGACTTTACTAGGGAATAACTTTTTATTGAGAAATGATAGATCGTTTTTCTGCATTTCGTTTTAAACCTTATGAAATTCTCTTTAATTTAATCTATAACAAATTTACTTTTCATCAATTACTCCAAAAGTTTAAGAAGCTGAATGTCATCTGAATCAGTTTCAGACAAGCACACAACACAACGCGACTTGTGGATACGATTACTCCCAGAATTCTTAATGAATCTTTATGAAATTTGGTAGACTTATTCTATATACAATTCCCTGAATAAAAAAAAGTATTGAGACAAAGAAAAAAGTATTGAAAAATATTGGATTCTTTTCAATATTTTTCTCTTTGTCTTAATACTTTTTTTTTTTAATCAGGGTTAGCTTGGATGAGTTCAAAAATGAGCTAAATCCCTCAAATAATTTAGAAATGGCAGCCAGAAATTTTCGAAAATCTAATAAATCACATGTTTGGTGACTTTACTAGGGAATAACTTTTTATTGAGAAATGATAGATCGTTTTTCTGCATTTCGTTTTAAACCTTATGAAATTCTCTTTAATTTAATCTATAACAAATTTACTTTTCATCAATTACTCCAAAAGTTTAAGAAGCTGAATGTCATCTGAATCAGTTTCAGACAAGCACACAACACAACGCGACTTGTGGATACGATTACTCCCAGAATTCTTAATGAATCTTTATGAAATTTGGTAGACTTATTCTATATACAATTCCCTGAATAAAAAAAAGTATTGAGACAAAGAAAAAAGTATTGAAAAATATTGGATTCTTTTCAATATTTTTCTCTTTGTCTTAATACTTTTTTTTTTTAATCAGGGTTAGCTTGGATGAGTTCAAAAATGAGCTAAATCCCTCAAATAATTTAGAAATGGCAGCCAGAAATTTTCGAAAATCTAATAAATCACATGTTTGGTGACTTTACTAGGGAATAACTTTTTATTGAGAAATGATAGATCGTTTTTCTGCATTTCGTTTTAAACCTTATGAAATTCTCTTTAATTTAATCTATAACAAATTTACTTTTCATCAATTACTCCAAAAGTTTAAGAAGCTGAATGTCATCTGAATCAGTTTCAGACAAGCACACAACACAACGCGACTTGTGGATACGATTACTCCCAGAATTCTTAATGAATCTTTATGAAATTTGGTAGACTTATTCTATATACAATTCCCTGAATAAAAAAAAGTATTGAGACAAAGAAAAAAGTATTGAAAAATATTGGATTCTTTTCAATATTTTTCTCTTTGTCTTAATACTTTTTTTTTTTAATCAGGGTTAGCTTGGATGAGTTCAAAAATGAGCTAAATCCCTCAAATAATTTAGAAATGGCAGCCAGAAATTTTCGAAAATCTAATAAATCACATGTTTGGTGACTTTACTAGGGAATAACTTTTTATTGAGAAATGATAGATCGTTTTTCTGCATTTCGTTTTAAACCTTATGAAATTCTCTTTAATTTAATCTATAACAAATTTACTTTTCATCAATTACTCCAAAAGTTTAAGAAGCTGAATGTCATCTGAATCAGTTTCAGACAAGCACACAACACAACGCGACTTGTGGATACGATTACTCCCAGAATTCTTAATGAATCTTTATGAAATTTGGTAGACTTATTCTATATACAATTCCCTGAATAAAAAAAAGTATTGAGACAAAGAAAAAAGTATTGAAAAATATTGGATTCTTTTCAATATTTTTCTCTTTGTCTTAATACTTTTTTTTTTTAATCAGGGTTAGCTTGGATGAGTTCAAAAATGAGCTAAATCCCTCAAATAATTTAGAAATGGCAGCCAGAAATTTTCGAAAATCTAATAAATCACATGTTTGGTGACTTTACTAGGGAATAACTTTTTATTGAGAAATGATAGATCGTTTTTCTGCATTTCGTTTTAAACCTTATGAAATTCTCTTTAATTTAATCTATAACAAATTTACTTTTCATCAATTACTCCAAAAGTTTAAGAAGCTGAATGTCATCTGAATCAGTTTCAGACAAGCACACAACACAACGCGACTTGTGGATACGATTACTCCCAGAATTCTTAATGAATCTTTATGAAATTTGGTAGACTTATTCTATATACAATTCCCTGAATAAAAAAAAGTATTGAGACAAAGAAAAAAGTATTGAAAAATATTGGATTCTTTTCAATATTTTTCTCTTTGTCTTAATACTTTTTTTTTTTAATCAGGGTTAGCTTGGATGAGTTCAAAAATGAGCTAAATCCCTCAAATAATTTAGAAATGGCAGCCAGAAATTTTCGAAAATCTAATAAATCACATGTTTGGTGACTTTACTAGGGAATAACTTTTTATTGAGAAATGATAGATCGTTTTTCTGCATTTCGTTTTAAACCTTATGAAATTCTCTTTAATTTAATCTATAACAAATTTACTTTTCATCAATTACTCCAAAAGTTTAAGAAGCTGAATGTCATCTGAATCAGTTTCAGACAAGCACACAACACAACGCGACTTGTGGATACGATTACTCCCAGAATTCTTAATGAATCTTTATGAAATTTGGTAGACTTATTCTATATACAATTCCCTGAATAAAAAAAAGTATTGAGACAAAGAAAAAAGTATTGAAAAATATTGGATTCTTTTCAATATTTTTCTCTTTGTCTTAATACTTTTTTTTTTTAATCAGGGTTAGCTTGGATGAGTTCAAAAATGAGCTAAATCCCTCAAATAATTTAGAAATGGCAGCCAGAAATTTTCGAAAATCTAATAAATCACATGTTTGGTGACTTTACTAGGGAATAACTTTTTATTGAGAAATGATAGATCGTTTTTCTGCATTTCGTTTTAAACCTTATGAAATTCTCTTTAATTTAATCTATAACAAATTTACTTTTCATCAATTACTCCAAAAGTTTAAGAAGCTGAATGTCATCTGAATCAGTTTCAGACAAGCACACAACACAACGCGACTTGTGGATACGATTACTCCCAGAATTCTTAATGAATCTTTATGAAATTTGGTAGACTTATTCTATATACAATTCCCTGAATAAAAAAAAGTATTGAGACAAAGAAAAAAGTATTGAAAAATATTGGATTCTTTTCAATATTTTTCTCTTTGTCTTAATACTTTTTTTTTTTAATCAGGGTTAGCTTGGATGAGTTCAAAAATGAGCTAAATCCCTCAAATAATTTAGAAATGGCAGCCAGAAATTTTCGAAAATCTAATAAATCACATGTTTGGTGACTTTACTAGGGAATAACTTTTTATTGAGAAATGATAGATCGTTTTTCTGCATTTCGTTTTAAACCTTATGAAATTCTCTTTAATTTAATCTATAACAAATTTACTTTTCATCAATTACTCCAAAAGTTTAAGAAGCTGAATGTCATCTGAATCAGTTTCAGACAAGCACACAACACAACGCGACTTGTGGATACGATTACTCCCAGAATTCTTAATGAATCTTTATGAAATTTGGTAGACTTATTCTATATACAATTCCCTGAATAAAAAAAAGTATTGAGACAAAGAAAAAAGTATTGAAAAATATTGGATTCTTTTCAATATTTTTCTCTTTGTCTTAATACTTTTTTTTTTTAATCAGGGTTAGCTTGGATGAGTTCAAAAATGAGCTAAATCCCTCAAATAATTTAGAAATGGCAGCCAGAAATTTTCGAAAATCTAATAAATCACATGTTTGGTGACTTTACTAGGGAATAACTTTTTATTGAGAAATGATAGATCGTTTTTCTGCATTTCGTTTTAAACCTTATGAAATTCTCTTTAATTTAATCTATAACAAATTTACTTTTCATCAATTACTCCAAAAGTTTAAGAAGCTGAATGTCATCTGAATCAGTTTCAGACAAGCACACAACACAACGCGACTTGTGGATACGATTACTCCCAGAATTCTTAATGAATCTTTATGAAATTTGGTAGACTTATTCTATATACAATTCCCTGAATAAAAAAAAGTATTGAGACAAAGAAAAAAGTATTGAAAAATATTGGATTCTTTTCAATATTTTTCTCTTTGTCTTAATACTTTTTTTTTTTAATCAGGGTTAGCTTGGATGAGTTCAAAAATGAGCTAAATCCCTCAAATAATTTAGAAATGGCAGCCAGAAATTTTCGAAAATCTAATAAATCACATGTTTGGTGACTTTACTAGGGAATAACTTTTTATTGAGAAATGATAGATCGTTTTTCTGCATTTCGTTTTAAACCTTATGAAATTCTCTTTAATTTAATCTATAACAAATTTACTTTTCATCAATTACTCCAAAAGTTTAAGAAGCTGAATGTCATCTGAATCAGTTTCAGACAAGCACACAACACAACGCGACTTGTGGATACGATTACTCCCAGAATTCTTAATGAATCTTTATGAAATTTGGTAGACTTATTCTATATACAATTCCCTGAATAAAAAAAAGTATTGAGACAAAGAAAAAAGTATTGAAAAATATTGGATTCTTTTCAATATTTTTCTCTTTGTCTTAATACTTTTTTTTTTTAATCAGGGTTAGCTTGGATGAGTTCAAAAATGAGCTAAATCCCTCAAATAATTTAGAAATGGCAGCCAGAAATTTTCGAAAATCTAATAAATCACATGTTTGGTGACTTTACTAGGGAATAACTTTTTATTGAGAAATGATAGATCGTTTTTCTGCATTTCGTTTTAAACCTTATGAAATTCTCTTTAATTTAATCTATAACAAATTTACTTTTCATCAATTACTCCAAAAGTTTAAGAAGCTGAATGTCATCTGAATCAGTTTCAGACAAGCACACAACACAACGCGACTTGTGGATACGATTACTCCCAGAATTCTTAATGAATCTTTATGAAATTTGGTAGACTTATTCTATATACAATTCCCTGAATAAAAAAAAGTATTGAGACAAAGAAAAAAGTATTGAAAAATATTGGATTCTTTTCAATATTTTTCTCTTTGTCTTAATACTTTTTTTTTTTAATCAGGGTTAGCTTGGATGAGTTCAAAAATGAGCTAAATCCCTCAAATAATTTAGAAATGGCAGCCAGAAATTTTCGAAAATCTAATAAATCACATGTTTGGTGACTTTACTAGGGAATAACTTTTTATTGAGAAATGATAGATCGTTTTTCTGCATTTCGTTTTAAACCTTATGAAATTCTCTTTAATTTAATCTATAACAAATTTACTTTTCATCAATTACTCCAAAAGTTTAAGAAGCTGAATGTCATCTGAATCAGTTTCAGACAAGCACACAACACAACGCGACTTGTGGATACGATTACTCCCAGAATTCTTAATGAATCTTTATGAAATTTGGTAGACTTATTCTATATACAATTCCCTGAATAAAAAAAAGTATTGAGACAAAGAAAAAAGTATTGAAAAATATTGGATTCTTTTCAATATTTTTCTCTTTGTCTTAATACTTTTTTTTTTTAATCAGGGTTAGCTTGGATGAGTTCAAAAATGAGCTAAATCCCTCAAATAATTTAGAAATGGCAGCCAGAAATTTTCGAAAATCTAATAAATCACATGTTTGGTGACTTTACTAGGGAATAACTTTTTATTGAGAAATGATAGATCGTTTTTCTGCATTTCGTTTTAAACCTTATGAAATTCTCTTTAATTTAATCTATAACAAATTTACTTTTCATCAATTACTCCAAAAGTTTAAGAAGCTGAATGTCATCTGAATCAGTTTCAGACAAGCACACAACACAACGCGACTTGTGGATACGATTACTCCCAGAATTCTTAATGAATCTTTATGAAATTTGGTAGACTTATTCTATATACAATTCCCTGAATAAAAAAAAGTATTGAGACAAAGAAAAAAGTATTGAAAAATATTGGATTCTTTTCAATATTTTTCTCTTTGTCTTAATACTTTTTTTTTTTAATCAGGGTTAGCTTGGATGAGTTCAAAAATGAGCTAAATCCCTCAAATAATTTAGAAATGGCAGCCAGAAATTTTCGAAAATCTAATAAATCACATGTTTGGTGACTTTACTAGGGAATAACTTTTTATTGAGAAATGATAGATCGTTTTTCTGCATTTCGTTTTAAACCTTATGAAATTCTCTTTAATTTAATCTATAACAAATTTACTTTTCATCAATTACTCCAAAAGTTTAAGAAGCTGAATGTCATCTGAATCAGTTTCAGACAAGCACACAACACAACGCGACTTGTGGATACGATTACTCCCAGAATTCTTAATGAATCTTTATGAAATTTGGTAGACTTATTCTATATACAATTCCCTGAATAAAAAAAAGTATTGAGACAAAGAAAAAAGTATTGAAAAATATTGGATTCTTTTCAATATTTTTCTCTTTGTCTTAATACTTTTTTTTTTTAATCAGGGTTAGCTTGGATGAGTTCAAAAATGAGCTAAATCCCTCAAATAATTTAGAAATGGCAGCCAGAAATTTTCGAAAATCTAATAAATCACATGTTTGGTGACTTTACTAGGGAATAACTTTTTATTGAGAAATGATAGATCGTTTTTCTGCATTTCGTTTTAAACCTTATGAAATTCTCTTTAATTTAATCTATAACAAATTTACTTTTCATCAATTACTCCAAAAGTTTAAGAAGCTGAATGTCATCTGAATCAGTTTCAGACAAGCACACAACACAACGCGACTTGTGGATACGATTACTCCCAGAATTCTTAATGAATCTTTATGAAATTTGGTAGACTTATTCTATATACAATTCCCTGAATAAAAAAAAGTATTGAGACAAAGAAAAAAGTATTGAAAAATATTGGATTCTTTTCAATATTTTTCTCTTTGTCTTAATACTTTTTTTTTTTAATCAGGGTTAGCTTGGATGAGTTCAAAAATGAGCTAAATCCCTCAAATAATTTAGAAATGGCAGCCAGAAATTTTCGAAAATCTAATAAATCACATGTTTGGTGACTTTACTAGGGAATAACTTTTTATTGAGAAATGATAGATCGTTTTTCTGCATTTCGTTTTAAACCTTATGAAATTCTCTTTAATTTAATCTATAACAAATTTACTTTTCATCAATTACTCCAAAAGTTTAAGAAGCTGAATGTCATCTGAATCAGTTTCAGACAAGCACACAACACAACGCGACTTGTGGATACGATTACTCCCAGAATTCTTAATGAATCTTTATGAAATTTGGTAGACTTATTCTATATACAATTCCCTGAATAAAAAAAAGTATTGAGACAAAGAAAAAAGTATTGAAAAATATTGGATTCTTTTCAATATTTTTCTCTTTGTCTTAATACTTTTTTTTTTTAATCAGGGTTAGCTTGGATGAGTTCAAAAATGAGCTAAATCCCTCAAATAATTTAGAAATGGCAGCCAGAAATTTTCGAAAATCTAATAAATCACATGTTTGGTGACTTTACTAGGGAATAACTTTTTATTGAGAAATGATAGATCGTTTTTCTGCATTTCGTTTTAAACCTTATGAAATTCTCTTTAATTTAATCTATAACAAATTTACTTTTCATCAATTACTCCAAAAGTTTAAGAAGCTGAATGTCATCTGAATCAGTTTCAGACAAGCACACAACACAACGCGACTTGTGGATACGATTACTCCCAGAATTCTTAATGAATCTTTATGAAATTTGGTAGACTTATTCTATATACAATTCCCTGAATAAAAAAAAGTATTGAGACAAAGAAAAAAGTATTGAAAAATATTGGATTCTTTTCAATATTTTTCTCTTTGTCTTAATACTTTTTTTTTTTAATCAGGGTTAGCTTGGATGAGTTCAAAAATGAGCTAAATCCCTCAAATAATTTAGAAATGGCAGCCAGAAATTTTCGAAAATCTAATAAATCACATGTTTGGTGACTTTACTAGGGAATAACTTTTTATTGAGAAATGATAGATCGTTTTTCTGCATTTCGTTTTAAACCTTATGAAATTCTCTTTAATTTAATCTATAACAAATTTACTTTTCATCAATTACTCCAAAAGTTTAAGAAGCTGAATGTCATCTGAATCAGTTTCAGACAAGCACACAACACAACGCGACTTGTGGATACGATTACTCCCAGAATTCTTAATGAATCTTTATGAAATTTGGTAGACTTATTCTATATACAATTCCCTGAATAAAAAAAAGTATTGAGACAAAGAAAAAAGTATTGAAAAATATTGGATTCTTTTCAATATTTTTCTCTTTGTCTTAATACTTTTTTTTTTTAATCAGGGTTAGCTTGGATGAGTTCAAAAATGAGCTAAATCCCTCAAATAATTTAGAAATGGCAGCCAGAAATTTTCGAAAATCTAATAAATCACATGTTTGGTGACTTTACTAGGGAATAACTTTTTATTGAGAAATGATAGATCGTTTTTCTGCATTTCGTTTTAAACCTTATGAAATTCTCTTTAATTTAATCTATAACAAATTTACTTTTCATCAATTACTCCAAAAGTTTAAGAAGCTGAATGTCATCTGAATCAGTTTCAGACAAGCACACAACACAACGCGACTTGTGGATACGATTACTCCCAGAATTCTTAATGAATCTTTATGAAATTTGGTAGACTTATTCTATATACAATTCCCTGAATAAAAAAAAGTATTGAGACAAAGAAAAAAGTATTGAAAAATATTGGATTCTTTTCAATATTTTTCTCTTTGTCTTAATACTTTTTTTTTTTAATCAGGGTTAGCTTGGATGAGTTCAAAAATGAGCTAAATCCCTCAAATAATTTAGAAATGGCAGCCAGAAATTTTCGAAAATCTAATAAATCACATGTTTGGTGACTTTACTAGGGAATAACTTTTTATTGAGAAATGATAGATCGTTTTTCTGCATTTCGTTTTAAACCTTATGAAATTCTCTTTAATTTAATCTATAACAAATTTACTTTTCATCAATTACTCCAAAAGTTTAAGAAGCTGAATGTCATCTGAATCAGTTTTAGACAAGCACACAATACAACGCGACTTGTGGACACGATTACTCCCAGAATTTTTAATGAATCTTTATGAAATTTGGTAGACTTATTCTATATACAATTCCCTGAATAAAAAAAAGTATTGAGACAAAGAAAAAAGTATTGAAAAATATTGGATTCTTTTCAATATTTTTCTCTTTGTCTTAATACTTTTTTTTTTTAATCAGGGTTAGCTTGGATGAGTTCAAAAATGAGCTAAATCCCTCAAATAATTTAGAAATGGCAGCCAGAAATTTTCGAAAATCTAATAAATCACATGTTTGGTGACTTTACTAGGGAATAACTTTTTATTGAGAAATGATAGATCGTTTTTCTGCATTTCGTTTTAAACCTTATGAAATTCTCTTTAATTTAATCTATAACAAATTTACTTTTCATCAATTACTCTAAAAGTTTAAGAAGCTGAATGTCATTTGAATCAGTTTCAGACAAGCACACAACACAATGCGACTTGTGGACACGATTACTCCCAGAATTTTTAATGAATCTTTATGAAATTTGGTAGACTTATTCTACATAGAATTAGCTTGGATGAGTTCAAAAATGAGCTGAATCCATCAAACATAGTTTAGAAATGGCAGCCGTTTAAAATTTTCGAAAATCTAAAAAATCACATGTTTGGTGACTTTACTAGGGAATAACTTTTCATTGAGAAATGATAGATCGTTTTCCTGCATTTTGTTTCAGAGCTTATGAAATTCTCTTTAATTTAACCTATAAAAAATTTACTTTTCATCAATTACTCCAAAAGTTTAAGAAGCTGAATGTCATCTGAATCAGTTTCAGACAAGCACACAACACAACGCGACTTGTGGACACGATTACTCCCAAAATTCTTAATGAATCTTTATGAAATTTGGTAGACTTATTCTATATACAATTAGCTTGGATGAGTTCAAAAATGAGCTAAATCCCTCAAATAGTTTAGAAATGGTAGCCATTTGAAATTTTCGAACATCTAATAAATCACTGTATTTTAAAATTTGGCAGCCGATTTACTTTTCTGATAAACTTGAGGAATAATAATTATTCATAATATCGTAATTCAAATCATGGATTACATGAAATCTACCTTCCATCTTGGCTGGTGCCAAATGGCCTTTTTTTTTCAATTATTCTTTTTCACTGTTTCTTTCAATTTTTAATAAATATATTATTATTATAATTAGAGAATTCTTTTTTCTAAGATTGGATCTGTATCATATTTTGCTTATGTTACGCGTTAAATTAACTTTGGTTGATACTTGTATGTTATTACGTATTTTGTGTTATTTTGAACTAATTTTTTAACGACATCCGACACATTATTAATTTATTTGTTATGCACAATGGATAAGGAAGTTTATTTAATTGGAGTTCTGTCAGACGGTATTGTTGGACGCAAACTTCCCAATTTTAAGGAGACTTTGGCATTGTTTTTTTATCATCACAAAGTTTTAAAGTTTGACTTAAAACAAAGTGCTTCTTTGACAGTAAATAAAGTTGCAGAACAATGGAAGAAAGCTCAAATCCCGGTTTGTACTACTCAAAATTCTGTCCAGAAGCTTTTAGGAATGTTTAAAAAATGGAAAAATTTACAACGTAGTTCCCAACGCAAAAAATCCCCTACTCAAATTAAAAAAGAAAATGATTTTAAAATTAAACTAAAAGGTATATTTGACGTTGCTCATAAATTTGCTCTAAAAAATATTAGTGAGGAGCAGAAGGAATTTTTAAAAGCACAAAGATCGCCAAGTCGACGTGGTTTTTTTGATGAAAGTTCTCAAGACTTGAATGAAAATTGTAATGAAAGGATGGAACTAGACGATAAAAGTATGTATTAAACCTAAATATAAAATAACAAATTTATATTATGATACTTTAAATTCATGATAGTGAATTTAGCAGACAGCTAATTATTGAGAATTTTTAGATTAATTTTAACTTAATGGTTGTAAAAAATCTAAAAAATTGCATAGAAAAAACTTGTGAAAATTTCCGTATGCATTTTTTTATACTATTTCTTCTATAAAAAATAAATTGTGTATAAATGATTAAAAAATTATCAAATGTCTACTAAATTCACACTCATTTAAATTCTTTGATTTTCAAATCAATTTATTCATTATTTTGATCATCTTCAATTAGATATTGATCATTGATAAATAGAGTAAAATATGAAAAGTTTTCTTCAGATCGATCTCATTTCATAGTAAACTTTTTTATACATTAATGCAATTACTTTCTATAAATTTAGATACAGTTCTCAGAAAAATCAAAAAAACAGTTTAATTTCAAATTTTTTTAACAAGTTTTTAAAAATAAATGATTTGATGAAAAGATTTATCAAAATTATTCAAAGCTATTGTCACTGTTTCTTTTTAATGTTTGAAAAATATTTAAAGCTCCTCGAGGATTACTATTTTCAATTAATTTTTTTTTCTTATCATAAAAAACATCGACTTTTTCTGTGTATCCTTAAATTTTTTAAAAGAAAGTTATCTTTTTATTTTCAATTTTTTTTTTAATTCTGAAACAACTTTTTTAAAATTAAACTTATTGTACATACTGAAATTTTGAAAATTGTTGAGAATTTATGTTCAAAATTACCTCAAAATTAAAAATAAAACTACATCATCAATAAAATAAAACTTGCAACGTTACGATAAATTTCAGATCCTGACGAGCTTTCAGACACGTGCACCATTACACTAAGTCAAGGTCTACCGTTATCGCAATCAACGATAAGTCAAACGTCAACTAATTCTTATTTTGAAGCTGAACTTTTGAAGTCAGCAGAGACTCCGAAAATTAATATTATGACACCAGAACTTGTTGCTGCGTTAGATCGCGCAAATGTAAGTAGCAGAAATGCTACTTATATTTTAGCTGCTGCTTTGAAGGGTGCTGGAATTGATCTTCATAATGTTAATTTAAGCTACAGTACTATTCATCGAAAACGTATACTTTTAAGAGAGGATATTGCTAAAAAATTAAAAGAAAATTTGAAATTAAACGATAACTACGTTGTTCATTGGGATGGTAAAATCCTTAGTGATATTGTTGGGTCTGATTCTGTGGATAGACTGCCGGTTGTTCTTACATCATCTGGTGAAGAACAATTGCTTGGAGTTTCAAAAATAAGTTCTGGAACTGGAATCGATCAAACATCGGCTGTTTATTCAACACTTAACGATTGGGGTGTTTGTCGTTATGTAAAAGCAATGTGCTTCGATACCGCCCCTACTAATACAGGTAAATCTTTCTAATAATCTTAAAATATCAATTCCTCATTCTTACATTCTGACAGGGTACAATTGGACAGGGAATTGCGTAAACTATGAACTTTTTTAAAAAATTTGATTGAATCTGAATTGCCATTTTCCATTTTTAGTCTGGTATCTGTAAAATAGATCATTAAAGTAGTCATATTTACACAAAAAGAAAAATTTCTTGGTTAAAGAACTAAATTCTCTTGGCTCAATAAAATGTTTTTAAAAGTTAAAATATCTTGGGTAAAGTGGAAATTTCTTGAGTCAAGAAAATTTTTTTTTCTCAAAAAAGTTTTTTCTTTGCTCCAAAACAAATTAAGTCTTTAATAACAAATTTTTTTGCCTCAAGTTAATCTTTTTTTCTGTGTATTTAAAAACAAGAAATGATAAAGATATTTTTTTTATTTAATTAAGTTTTCGTAAATAATTTTAAAATAAAAAAATTAGTTTACTTTTATCTCTAATTTCAATTTTATGATTCAATTTTTTTTTAGGTGTTCATCACGATGCAGGCGTCGAATTAGAGAAAGTTTTAGGCCGTGAGTTAATTTGGTTACCATGTCGTCACCATATATTTGAAATCATTCTGAAGAGTGTTTTCGAAGCATATTGGCCCACTCAATCGGGTCCAAATGTGCAACTCTTTAATAGATTTAAAGTTTCGTGGGATGCAATTAACAAACTAAATTACAAGAGTGGTACAGAAGATGATACGGTTGCTAACATTTTGAAAGATCAAACTAATCATATATTAGTTTTCATAGAAGATTACATGCAGGTACGGTTTAAGCTCATTTCAATACCTCTCTGAAGACAGTTGAACCAAAAAAAAAATTCTTGAACCAAGAACGTTTGAAGGAAAACCGAAATTATCTTGAACCAAAAAAAAAGTTTTCGGCCTAAGAAAAAAATTCTTGACCCAAAAACTTTTCTCTTGGTTTAAGATTATTTCGGTTTTCCTTCAAACTTTCCTGGTTCAAGAATTTGTTTATTGATTCAAGTAAACCTTTTTTTCTGTGTATTTATCCGTTTGAAAATTATACGAAAATTTTTCATGTGAGTGCTTCAATGAATTTATAAGCTTCAATTAAGTTATGGTATAAATTTAACTTGTTTTCAGAAATATCATCCAAGAAGTGATTATGAAGAATTTTTGGAACTCTCATTAATTTTTTTGGGAGCTACCCCAAAAGAAAAGGTTTCGTTCAAGCGCCCAGGAGCTATGAGTCACGCTCGTCGGATGGCAAAGGCAATTTATTGTCTGAAAATATTCATTTTAGAGACGAGTTCAAACTTAATGATTATGAAAAAAAAGCCTTCAAGAAGTATGCTTATTCATTACTACAAATTACATAAAAGCATGGTTTTCTTCACCGTCTGCTATTCTTGCTCCAAATCATGATCTTACTTTTTTGCAAAAATTAATTCGATACGAAGCCGTTAATTCTAAAATATCAAAAGCTGCTACTGTAAAAATGATTAATCATCTATGGTATTTAACTGAAGAGCTAGCTATAATTTCCTTGTTTGATGATGAAGTAGAAGTTGAAGTGAAAAAAAAAATGATTGTAAATATTAACTGTCGGAAAGGAAAGAAAGTTAAGGCAAGGAAATTTGGAGTAAAAAAAGATAATTTAAATGCAATATTAGACAAAGATATGAGTGACTTTGTGTCGATAGATTCTCTATCTATTTTCAAAGATTTTGATTTGCCTTACGACTTCATTGAGAAAGATGTAAATTCTTGGGCTAGTGATGGAAGTTTTAAAGAGTGTGTGCAATTTTTTACAAAATTAACAGTCGTGAATGATGTGGCGGAGCGTGTTGTAGCATTAATTGAACAATACAATAAGTGTTTCACTAAAAATGAAGAGCAATTTGTGACAGGGAAAATCGAACTTCCCGGGGTCACTTTCGACCCCAATAATTGACGCACGGTAGGTAAGGGCTTTCCCTTACCGTTCGATTTTTTTTTGACAAGAATTTCGACTTGTCACCGGGCGTGCAAATCACAGGTCCCTACTACTGTCCCCGAAAAACGAAGCGAGATGTAACGATAGGAAAGTTCGAGAGCCCGAGTGCGGGGTTATAAAAAAGCGTGCACGAAAATGATCGAGGCTTTTTCCTTTTTCCTCTGGAAGCCAGTGGCCTGTTGCCTTTTGTATATCAGTGACCTTTTTTTAAAGACCAGTTTAAATTAGACAGTGCAGTCTTGGTAATTAAGAAGCAACTACGGAGGAGTTTTATCATGTTGTTTGGAAGTGGACAAGCCCTGATCGGGGGCCAGCATCGTGGGTTAAGACGACAAGACGCCAAGCAGCTGAGCCAGCCAAGTTGGACCGGAGTATCAATCGTCGTTGGTTAACAAAAGTTGAGTTACCAGGTATTTTTGAGTATTTTAGGCCAGAATTGATTAATTATTTAATTAAGAGGCTGAAATAATTAAAGTAAATTTCTCGAGCGGTCATTGCTACATTGGCAAGTTTGGTGCTTTGGAGATTTGTGCGTCAAGGTCATTTGGTTTGTTTTCGTTACTAGATATTTATCTTTAGAGAATGAAATTAATAGATTATTTGTGAATTTATGGTAGATAATTGAATCATTAATTTATTATAGGCCTGTTGGCTATAATAAATTAATTTAGTTAATAATTTCAAGATATAAAGAAAAGTGAATTTGTATAGTAAAGGAAAATGTGTAATTAAGTCAGTAAAGGTCATTCTAGTATGTTCTATAGTTGAAAATTTTGTATTGAGACGCTAAGATATTAACAGTTGATGTTTAGAGTTTTGTTTAGAAAAGATTTAATTTAGTAAATTTTGTTACGAGTTCAGTAGAATTTATTAATTGAAAATATTAGCAGAAAATTTAGTAAGTGAACTAGTACAGAAATTTAGTGATTATTTAATGTAGTTGAATTTATTTGCAGTAAATGAGTGTTGAAGTGAAATTAAGTAGATTATGATAGTATTGTAAGTTTTCGAAAGTTTAATTTAGGCCGGTGGATAATGTAATTGAATTGTTAATTTAGAAAAGGTGCATAATGAATTTATTAATAAATTGGTTGAGTTTAAAGATAATTTATTAGAAAATCTCGATAAAGTAATTCGGTGAATTTAGTAAATTTAGTAAATCTGAAAATTGGATTTTATTTATGAATAATTGTTGAGAGGTTATTTAAGAAGATTTAAGAAATGGATTTAGATAATAAGAAATTTATGAGTAATTAAATTTAGTAAACCAAAATATGTGAAGAGTTTTGTTGAAGAATTGTGAATTATGATAGGATTAAAATTTGGAATTTTAGTTCAGTAGTGATTTAGATAAATAAATAAGAATTAAGAATGAATATGAATTTGCAAGCTTTTTATGAAATTTGGAAATTTTATATTGTCAGTTATTCCGTCAAATAACGAGGGTTTTAAGTAATTAAGGAGTAGAAGATAGACGCGTAATGGTCTATATTTGAGTTAAAATTTAAGAATCTAGATGCGTAATGGTCTATGATTGAATTAGGAATTTAAAGATAGATGCGTAATGGTCTATGATTGAATTAGGAATTTAAAGATAGATGCGTAATGGTCTATAATTGAGTTAAGAAATTAAGAAGATAGATGCGTAATGATCTATGTTTAAAAGAATTTAATGATATTTAGTTTATAAGGATTTTTGGCAAGTGCCTGTTGAGAAAGCGTTTCTCGGAAATTTTGTATTAAAATTTTAACTGTAAAACTGTCTCGTTATTTTGTTAATTCTTAAGGTTTATTTTTTATTGTTTAATAAATTCGATTAACTAGATAAAATTGTCCTCAGTATTTATTTTCAGCCTATCTCAACTTCTCACGACCCGACTTTCCTGCTCGTGCTCTTCCGGTTTCTGGGACACCGCGAAAATAATCCCAGTGGCGCCCTTTTCATAA
The DNA here is from genome assembly GCA_905319865.3 of Cotesia congregata. Classification (NCBI taxonomy): domain Eukaryota; kingdom Metazoa; phylum Arthropoda; class Insecta; order Hymenoptera; family Braconidae; genus Cotesia; species Cotesia congregata. Next base: position 4,272,082 of record CAJNRD030001114.1, read on the forward strand.
GGAAAGGGGTGACCAATTGAACAGGGTTAACCACCCCGTTACAAATTACAATACTTATTGCTAGTTATTAGTGAATACAGAAAAAAAGTGCCCAATTGTAATAGAAATTTTTTAGTGTAACGATATAAATTGATTTTATTATAATAAACATTCAAATTTTAAGTTAAAACTTTATTTGTTTAATATGATAATTAATTTTAAGAATAAAAATGACAACTTTTTAAAAAAATTTTTGGCTTTTTGCAAATAACTTACAATCTGTAAAAAATATTTTAATTTTTTGAGAGATAAGTTATAGAAAATCGAATGTTCTACAAAAAAGTCCTATTAAATTTTCTCATAAAGTTGATGGTTGCGTCGGAAAATTATAAAAATGTAAAAATTTTGAATCAATTCATCTTTAGCGTTGAATAACTTTTGAAAAAGTGAATATATCAAAAAATTATAAGAGACCTTTTTTGTAGAGCGTTCAATTCTCTACAAGAATATGTTCTGACTTAACCAATCCGATGACTTGTTAAAGAGTTACAAAATTCCAAAGTAAGAAAAAAAATTTTCCCACGTTAATTAAATGGGAAATTGAAATTTTCCACTCGGCACCTCTTAATATTAATATTAAAAGCTCTAACTTTCACAGGATTTTTTTTTCGTCATTTCTGACAATATTTTCAATATTAAAAAGAAAAAAAAATAGTCAGTTTTTTTGAATCAGTCTAATATACATATATTAGCTATCATAATTGAAGCCTGAATAAGATTTGAATTCAAATTAAAAAACTAGCATGAAATTTCAACAATAGTACGTTATTTTGATATTTTGGCTTCTTTAATAGATTATCGCTACAAGAAATTAAAAACTATGTATCTATTAAAAATATAAAGTATTCATAAAAAGTATAATATTAAGTATATAATATAAAAATATATAACGTATGTATAATTGTCGATAATGAAAAAAAAATTTTTATTTTGTGCGTTTTTTTAAAGAATATGGTTATTAATTTGTTATTATGGTTATTAATGAAATAGCGTAGACGTACTGTTTTTGGCCATATCAGGACCATTCTTGGCCGCATGATATTTTAATTAATGTGTAAAAAATTTAATTATTCAAGTTGAATTTTCAAAGAATTAATGCTCATTGTAATGGTCTTTTGTATTCAACTTTAACAATTCTTTTATTTTTCAGTCCATTTTTGTCAGAACAACATGACAAGCCTATTTTTATATCAAGGTCACCAATTAAATTTAGATGGACGTCACAACGTCAACGGTAACCAACGTTATCGTTGTTTGTATTTTGATAGCGTTCGTCGATGTCCAGTTAAATTATGGCGATTGTCTAATGGTCGCATGTTACAAATAGGCCAGCACAACCATATGGTTCATCAGATTCAACCTAATCCTCCTCAAAGAAGACCTGCCCCGAGAGTACCTAATGCTAATCGACGGCAACCAGCCCACCGTCAATCGCTTCCTCCAACACCTTCAACCTTTGAGGAACTTGAAGAAATTCTGTTGGTTTTACGTGCTGCTGATAATATATACCAAGGTCATGTAAAAGACAATTCTTCAATGGCATATATATTCAGCAATGATCGCAGTTTGAAACTGCTCAGTGAATCTTCCGAGTGGCACATCAATATGTGCTTTCAGTGTGCGCCACTCATGCCCCAGTGCAGTTTTTTGCTAACTATTTTATTGCGGCGAGAAAATTTGGTAAATCTATTTATTTGCTAAAAATTAATATCTATTTATTTCCGCGAATAAGTTTTTCATTGATATTTTATTAATAGGGTGTTCCTGTTTTTTACGCATTATGTAACGAAAACACGTCAAAATTATTTGGGTTAATCTGGGCGTGGATTCTGGAAAAAGTCCCGGATACACGGAACAATCTAAAATACACAATTTCAGTAAAATATATGAAAAAATGTTAACTATGAGCGCAGTATTTTTTTTAACTTCCCGCTAAGAAAATTGAAAATTTCCAAAAGTCGGGAAGTTATTAATTTTACCCCGTTTTTCAAAAATCGAGTTTTCAACGTATGTTGACGTTTTGAGGTCCTAGGAAGCCTCCCCGAATGCTTCCGCGGTGATGTCCGTATGTGTGTGTGTGTGTGTGTGTGTGTTTTGTTTTTTTTTTTTTTTCCTTAGGGGGGGGAATCCTTTTTACGGATTCTAGGCATAGATGTTGGCCTGGATATGTGGCGACTCGACGCAGCGTCATACTAAAACTCGACGCTGACGCCCCTACCCACTAAACCCTAAATCCCTTTCTCTTCTATCCTCTGATCCCCCATGGTACCGCCGTAAGGCATTTCTTCGCGGGGGGAGGAATTAGCTGCCGCTCTTCCTTCTGGTGGCTAAGATGTTATCTTCCTTCTAGATTCTGTCTTTTGCTCTTTTTCTCTCGATGGAACACAGCTCTGTTAGCACTTCTGTGGCAAAAGTGTTCGTTGCGTTCCAGGCAGCTTCTGAAGACAGCATTGCTTCTACGACTGACTCTGGTTGAATTCTCTTCTTCAGGATCCTCTCCAGCTCCTCACGTTGTTGATTGAAACGCGAGCACTCGAAAAAAACGTGCTCTGCATCTTCAGTGGCTCCAGGGCAGGACGGGCACTCCGGAGAATCGTCATGCTTAAAGCGGTGGAGATAAGCCCGAAAGCAGCCATGTCCTGACAACATCTGTGTTAGGTAGTAGTTGACCTCACCGTGATTCCGGTTCAGCCAAATGTCGATCTTTGGTATGAGACGATGCGTCCATCTACCCTTCTCTGCGGCATCCCATTGAGATTGCCATCGTGCGATGCTGTGCTGTTTTTGTTCCGTTCTGAGTTCTTCTGCGCTCAGTGTTGTTGACCTCTTTTGTTGGTAAAGGTTCCTTCTTTCTTTAGCTAGGACTTTGAGAGGTAGAGTTCCAGAAATGACGCACACTGCTTCCTCAGATATTGTGCGGAAGGCGCAAGCTACTCTTAGGGCATTCAGACGATATACTGGTCCAGCCTTTCTCCATGCTTCTTGTAATTCTAGCGCATCGGCCCAAATAGATATTCCGTAAGTGAGCACCGATGTGACTACTGATGACAGTAATAACCTCCTGCTCTGCTTTGGGCCTCCGACGTTAGGCATCAATCGTGCGAGGCTTGCCCTTACTACTGACGCTTTGGCACTGACGTATTCCACTTGCTGTTTAAAGTTGAGACGGGCATCAAGCATCACTCCCAAATATCGGATATAAAGTTGTGATGTGATTTCTTGTTCGCCGACTTTCAGCTTAATGGTCTCTTCCACTTTTCTGCTAGTAATAAGCACTGCCTCAGTCTTATGGTGCGCCAGTTGCAGGTTCACTGCGTCCATCCACCGGTTGACGCGCTCAAAAGTGAGATCGAACATATGTTTTATCTCGTCAACGTGTTTAGCAACGATCACTACGGCTACGTCATCTGCATATGCTACGAGTTTGACATTTCTTGGCAGAGTTAGTCTTAATAGACCGTCATACATAATATTCCACAGGAGCGGGCCTAGAACTGAGCCTTGTGGCACACCTCCAGTGATATCATACTCCCTCGGACCGTTCTTCGTGTCATACTTCAGGACCCTGTTTTCAAAGTAGTTTGCTACGATCTTAAGAAGGTATTCTGGTACATTCTTCTCTTGGAGGGCCTGCATGATGCATTCCCAATTGGCAGAGTTGAAGGCGTTTCTGATGTCTAGGGTCACTACCAGGCAATACTTCTTCGTTCCACCCTTCCATCTGGTTCCTGCGATTGCTTCCTTGGCCGTGTCAACAACCAGTTTGATTGCGTCCAGGGTTGATCGTCCTTTCCGGAATCCATACTGATTGTCTGCCAGGAGTGGGTCGACTACTGCCTCAATTCTCTGGTGAATTATACGTTCAAATATCTTACCCGCTGTATCCAGCATGCAGAGTGGGCGGTAAGATGACGGTTCATCCGGTGGTTTCTTCCCTTTAGGTAACAGTACCAATCGTTGCTGTTTCCACTTATGCGGGAAAGTCCCCTCCTTAAGGCATGCATTATAAGCGTCTTGGAATAATGTTGGAGCTGCCTTTATGATGGTTTTCAAGGCTATATTAGGGATTCCGTCCAATCTCGGCGCTTTATTATTCCCTACCCGGTTACTGGCCTCCAGTAGTTCTTCTTCAGTGACAGGTGGAGTGTCATTCAGTTCACCTGGCGCCAACTGGTAGTCGAAGTTGCGTTGCTGTGGGAACAGTGCGGTGACGATTTTCTGGAGAAGTTGAGGACACGTAGGTGATGGCATTTGTTGTTTTTTTAGGTGGGTCATAACTATCTTATAAGGCCTTCCCCAAATGTCTTTATCCACCTCGTTGATGAGCTCTTTCCAGCATTGTCTCTTACTATCCTTGATGGCTTTATTCAATGATCGACGGGCTTTTTTGTATTCTGCGATCAGCTCCGCAGAGTTAGGTCGTCGATAGCCACGCTGGGATATTCTTCTTTTCTTTAGACACTCTTTTCGAAGAACACTGATGTGGTCGTTCCACCAGTGTACTGCCGGGCGTTGGCTTATGCTGTGTTTCCGGACCATACTGGCGTCACCGGCCTGCACAACTCTTTTCATCAGGTCCTTGGTCATTTCTTCTGGGGATCCAGCAGTAATCGGTTCACTATCAAGGGCTATGTCATATTTCAGGAGCCTGTTCGTGAAGTAGCTCGCTAGTATTCTGTGTGTGTGTGTGTGTGTGTGTGTGTGTGTGTGTGTGTGTGTGTGTGTGTGTGTG
>CAJNRD030001114.1:4282578-4311469 GCA_905319865.3 Cotesia congregata
AAAAGTAATTAATTCAATACCACAGTTGTGTGAAAAAAAATTACTCCAATATTATTGGCATCATTCCTATAATATTATGGGAATGGTTCCCATAATATTATAGGAATGGTTCCTATAATATTATGGAAACTATTCCTATATATTATGGGAATCATGCCGATATTACAGTTATAATTATAGGTATCGTTCCTATAATTATAGGAACCATTCCCATAATTATAGTAACGTTTCCCAAAAATTATGGGTATAATTCCCATAATTTAAGTAATCGCTCCTAAAATGATATAGGAAAATATTTCATTAAAATTATAGGAATGATTTCCATATTTTTCTCTCCGTGTACTGAAGCAGCAAAAATAATAAAATATTAATGTTTCAAGTGTAAATAAATAAACGAATAATGTATATTAAAAAAAGTTATTGTTTTTCTCGATAAACTTGCTCTTCAGTGTAGTAAAAAAATGAGACCCAAGTTTTATCATTGTCATGTAAAAAGAATAATGTGTACATGTCGAGATGCCTTATAAATTTATTATATTTATTTATGAATATTTTTTCCAACCACTTTCACATAAAATATATTACAATAATTTAGTCCCTCAAAAAATGTAACAGACATATGGTAATTTTATCATAATTTTTGTAAAAGTATTAAGAATTTTCACTGTGTCATTCAACTTAAAAAAAGTAAAAGTTATAAGCGAAAAAAATCGGACAAAAAATATCTGTACAGTTGTAAAAAAAAAACATGACAAAAATGTGTGTGTGTACATTCGAATAAAAACAATAGAACTGAGAAACAAAAAGCACTAGACAATTGCGTTTAAAAATGGTTCGTTCTCTTTGTTTATTCAGAAACACCTTTTCTCTTATGCATCTGCTGTCTTTTATTTTTTTTCTCTTTCTCTTCTCTAACATGACAACCTATTATAAAACGTTTATTTGAATAATGTAAGAAAATTATATTTTAAGAATAATAAATAGAGCATAACTATCCCAGCATGATTGTTTTTTAGCAAAAAATAATTTTAAATTAAAATTAAAATTATTGTTAAAACAAGCTTTTCTCAGCGCTTTTTCTATACATACATACTAATGAGACAATGATCGTCGGACTATGAAATTACAATATAATATCAAAACCTCAGTGTGCTTTGTAAGTGTAAAAAAGTCCGGACGGCTTTTTTATAAAAAGTAAAAAAAAAACTTAATATCACTTTTTATTGTAAAAAAAATTAATAACAGATAGAAGGCGAAAAATCTCAGAATTTTTTGCACACGTACGTGTTGTAGTAATTGAGAATATAAAAAATTAAAAGAAAAAAACAGAGGCAGTTTTAATAAAATATTCCCCACAATTAATCTAATTAATAAAATTGGGCTTTTTATTAGTGACATAAAAATTACATGAGAAGATTATAATAAATTTATTCATTATTTACCAAAAAATAATTATTAAAACTTTTCTATTATAAAATTCATGTACACGAGACTAAAATTTAATTGTTTCGTCAGTTAAAACTTTTTTAATTGTAAGCTCATTTTCCTGAACTAAAATACAAATTTTATACTATATCATAAAAAGTTTAAGTGATCAAGTTAAATATTTAATCAGACAGACAGTAATAAAATATTCTAAGAGTAGAACAAATATGTGAGGAATAATTTTCTAAATCCTTCATTCAATTTTGATGTGCTATGCATACATATCCATAAAAGAATTTTCTGCGACCATCTGGTCAGATATGGCCACATTAGGGTCATATATGAGAAAAAATTTACTAATTATAATTTTTCATTTTTTTTTTTATAAATTTGTACGTAAATTAACGAGTTTACTTAAACAAAAAATAATTTAGTCGTTTATTAAATTAAGAATCAATTTCAAATAAGTTCCTTGAGAATATTAAAAAAATTATTTTTATTTTAAAACTTAAACTCAAAACTCTCTTGCAAAGAGACAATTCAGCGATTATGCGCCCTCCGTCGGCGATTTTCATATTTCCTTCTTTATATATATTATATTTGTAAAATATATAAAAAATTGAGAATTATCTCGAACAAGTGAATATTCACTTATTTTGAAGTGAGAATCCAACCACTACGGTTTAATTGGTATTCAAAATTAGTGAATATCACTTATTCAAAGTAATTTTCACAAATTCATGTTTAGAGAGTGACTACAACTTATTAAATTCATGTAAATAAGATGTCACTTGACTCAAGATTTAACAGCTCAGTACACTGAGGACTTTCTGAAGAGGGTTCGTTTCCTAGTCATGGAAGAAATTTAAACTTCGCTGGTTAAGAATAAATTGAGATTTAAAATTATGCAAAACTTAAAATTTGACCTTAACTTTGTACTCGATAAAAGTATGCTCGTTATAATAAATTCAGTTTTAATACCGTTGCAAGGTTGAAAGAGATCCAGTTCCGATTAATGTAGTGTTAGCCCGCGGTTTCCCTACACTTTATGTAGTGGGTAGTTTCTCTAATCGATTGCAGTAATTCTGAGTAAGAAAATTACACAGTAAAAAATGGGAAGTGAAATAAGAGTGAAAGGTAAATCCCAATTCAATTCATTACTCGGAACTCACGAGTTAAAAGAAAATACTTCAATACAATTGGAATCAACTATCACAAGGTTTACAATTTAATACCCTTACTTTTTTGTATAAAAAGTATGGTCAATTTTTTTTTATCAATCAAAGTTTTCCCTCTGTAAATTCCAAAGTATAATAATAATCCTCCAAGGTGAACTCTTTTATATAATAACAATGCTTATAAACATAAGATGATAATGATAAAAAGTTGCTTACAAAAGAGTTGTAAAGCGATGTAGAAACTCTCTATTCAGACCATGATGGATGTTTGTCAACCTTTTTCTCAAGGGTAATCTTGAAAAAATAATTAACTTAATTAATTAATTACACAGATAAAAAAGCTAAAGTACAGCGAAGGATGTCTATTAAACATACTATCTCGCATAACGATACGTTGTAATTAAAATAGCATCCAAAATTGCGCATGAGCATGCTTGTAGGGCACTTAAGAACATTAATTTAAATAAATGTAAAAATAAAAGTGAAACTTCAAGTGACTCTTTCAACAACTAATTTTTTAAATTTCAACATTTTACGTTTTAATTATAGAATATAAAATTATCTTCATCCTTAAAATTAACTGACGACCGCGTAATAATAATAAATGTATAATTGAGAAAAGAGATGTAACATTAATAGTAAAGGATCTTTTTGAAATTTTTTTCAATTAAAGCAAGCTAACGACTTAATCTCATTATTCTGATAAATAAATATCTATTTTTTACTACGAATTTTTATTCATACTAATTGAAATTATAAGTAGTAACTCATTTTTTTTTTATCTATTACCAAGAAAATAAGTTTCATGCTCAATCTAGTATTTCGCTATTAAATTTACTTAAAACCATTCTACATTTATGATGAAGCCTTAATGTATTTCAGAGCAATAATAAAAATTTTTTCTAGATTTATTTCGTTGGTCTTGTTGAAACAGTAATTAAAAGAATTATTGTTATTAATTTGGTGGACTTCAAATTAAACTTAAAATTAAAAAAATTAGCTGCTGCTATCATCTCCAAGAAATCTTTTTCATTGTTTTAAAAAAATAAGTTTCATTAAAAACCATCCTAAATTTATGATGAATCTTTCATAATAAATTATAATCATACTAGCGGACCCGACAGATGTTGTAATGTACACACGTCTTCAATACCTTTTTAGAAAAAGAAATTTGAAATGGCTCAAAGCGATTAAAAAAGATTCAACTTGACAAATACATAGATATACATTTTGCATGGGTTGAATCGTTTTAAATCTTTTTTTTAATAAGGAATTACTCTTCAAACACTAATTACATCTTAATCTACTATTTCAATTAACACACGATTTTTCGTAACACAATAATAACACGAAGTTACAAAATATTTTCCTGAATTTGATCGCAGCACCAACTGTTGGGACAAACTGGAATTAAAATAGAATATTATTAAATATTCGATCCTGCGATCGTTGCGCGGTCTGCCGGACACAATGTAAAATATTCCAAAATCAACAACAATTTATAAATAAAAAATTAATTAAATAATCAATTCATATTGGACCGAATTATAAATCTAAACTATTCTCAAATCCACCTGAAGATACACAAAAAATTTCATTAAAATCGGTCCAGCCGTTTAGGAGGAGTTCAGTGACATACATACACACGCACAGAAGATATATATATATATATATAAAGATTAATAATATATTAATGTGTTAGAAGATAAAAAAGTTTTTATTAATCAAGTTTAAAAAAAAAATTAAATAAAGTTAATAAATGTCTAGAAAATTTAATATTTATTACTAGTTCGTTTTCTCTATTTTTCTTTAATAATTGAGAATTTACTTATTTTATTAGTCATAATATTGATTATAATAATAGTAAAATTTGTTTGATAATTATATTTTTAATTGTTATTTTGAATTATTATTAATCAAAGCTGTAATATAGTCTGACATTCGACGGCGCGGTATTTTAACAGCGCCTGACGCTCGGCGCGCTGTGGTAAATAAATTTATATTGCTTAAACAAATCGCGAGCAGTGAAACTTTTTTCTGAAATCTTAAACTTTAATAAATAACGCATGTAACCGATAAAAAAAACTTCATTTTTTCACCGAGAAGTCAGTGAAATTTTCATTTGTTAACTTAAAAGTAAATTAAAAATATGATGATAAACAAATAATTTTTAGTTATTAATATTTCATCAAAATATAAACATTTTAAAAACAAATCCTTCAAGTCCCATTAATTTAACTTTAACGGTTGATTTATAATCCATTTTTTAATTAAAAGTACCTAAAATTTTCATTGTAAAAATAATTATTGTTAAAATCCAAATTTTTAAAAATCGTTTGGGGGATCATTTTATCTTGGTATATACTTATCAAAAAAATACATGAACTTAATTTTCATGATCAAGTGGAAATAGGGGGTCCAGTTGACGTGATCTTGCTCTAATTAATTTGGAAATAGCGATCGAATTTTGTTTTTGTTTTTTCATTAGTAGCTATATTCGTACTACTTCAAAGCTGGCAGTAACTGTCAATTTATGAATTAATAGCAAGACAATAGTCTTTCTAATTTTTCTCAATTATATCTTCTAACATGAATTATTTAGTCCTGTGGAAGAAAGATAAAACTTCAAGCGTCATTAAATCTGCGGATATCAAGAATTACTTTGATGATAATTTCGTCACTGCTCGATGGGGTCGTAAATATATAACCGCAAAAATTATTGCCAAAAGTGGTTAGATTTTACTTTTTTTCTGTCTGATCTTTCAATATAAATGTAAATATTCATGTTAATTAAAAAATTCATTTATTGCAGCTGATGTTGACTTTCTGAGGAAATTGATTGTTGATACTGATGGGGTTGTGATTGGACTCGAATATATTGTTAGTGATCCTGACGGTGTTGCTGCTGACGATCACGTCGAAGATATCGCTAATTCAGGTTACGTAAGAGGTTGTGCTGATGATGGTCATGTTGACGATCACCACGATGTCGCTTATGCTGATTACCTTGAAGGTGTTGGTAATGCTGCTCATGACGGAGATGTTGCTCAAGCTGGTCGCAGCGGAGATGTGGCTCAAGCTGGTCACGGTGGAGTTGGTGCTAATAATAGTCTCGTTAGAGCTGGTGATGATGATGGTCATGTCGGAGGTGGTGCTGATGATGGTCATGTTGGAGGTAGTGCTGATGATGATCATGTTGGAGCTAGTGACGCTGATAGGCACGTTGGAGGTGGTGATGAAGCAAGTCACATTGGAGGTTATGTTGGTGTTGCTGTTGATCGGATTGAAGGTGTTGCGGAAGCTGGTCTTGGTGAATGTGGTGCTAATGATGATCATTCTGGAGGTGATATGCAAGCTGGAGGCGTTAGAGGTGATGTTGAAGCTGGTCACGGTAATGGTGGTGGTAGTGCTGATGATGGTCACGCTGAAGATGTTGCTGATGATAGTGATAATCATAATAATGACAATCATGGTGATGACACTGAGGATGATGATGATGATGATGAAGATGATGATGATGACGATTTCGGAATTGATGATGATAATAATGATGGTGACAATCAGGGAAGTTCAAGGACAGAGCTTATCGAAGGGAGTGGAATAATCATTAAAACAAGTTCCCTTAACTCTATCTGTAGAAAATCCAAGAATAGACCCCGGAAAATGATTACTTTATTGTTGCTGAAATTGGTAGGCAGGAAAAAATTAGAAGGGATGACCTTAAGAGGCATAAATAAAGGAACTGCTGTACCGCATAATATTACAAAATGCGTGACAAGTAAACTTATTAGCTCTTGAATATTTATTGCATAAACTATTTCTTTAAATCAAGTTTCATTCTTATTTTTTCTATTTTTTTAGAATATACCTTCACAAAAGCTTTTCCTGGAAAAAAAATGACTGAGGATGCATTCAAGAGGTGCTTAACGAATTTTCTAACGAACTTGCGAACTCAAAAGAAGAAAAAATTACAACAGCAATAAATATCACTTCAAAATCTTTTGCAAATTATTATTGTTTTTGTCCTTATATAAATAGCATGCAAGTTCTTTAATTTTAAAGTTGCTATTTTCCCTAATTTTCATGTTTCAAGTATAGTTATTACACCCGCAATAAGTTGTTTGTTTACTAATAAAAACTAATTCTGATTGTACAATCTCGTCAAGTCTACTTGTAATTTTTATTTAGGGGTGCAAGAAAAGTTCGAGCAGATATTTAGAATAGAATGATTCTATATTCATTCTGAATTTCTTATATATATGATATTTTTTACTCAACGATAATGTTTGGTGACTCGAAAATAGTGAGTTATTTGTTATTATCATTTATCTATGCAAAATTTACTTATTCCGTACACGCAAAAAATATTTGAATTTAAGTATTTATAAAGCTAAAAAACATAAATAAATCTTCAATATTTGCATGATTTTTTCGTTTGACTTTCAAAATAGCAACAGAGTCTTTTTAAGCTTTGATTTATGAACTATCATATCTGCCATTCTACTGGATATGAGGGAAATAAACTCATAAAAATCATAGAGTATACTTTAGGAAATATTTCCAGACCCATAATCGATCAATCCACCCCATGGCCACCGAGTATTAGCAGCAAAAGTGGCGTCTTTTGAATAATTCAACTTTTTAAAATTCAATTCTCGGTGTCTACTGGATATTAAGAAAATAAACTTATAAAAATCGTAAAGGAGACTCTATTAAAGATTTCTAGATCCATAATCGATCACTCCACCCCATGGACATCGAGTAACAGCCCCAAAAGTGGCGTTTGTAGAATAAGTCGACTTTTTAAAATTCAATTCTCGGTGTCCACTGGATATTAAGAAAAGAAACTCAAGAAAATCGTAGAGGAGAGTCTATTGAAAATTTCTAGACCCATAATCGATCGATTCACCCCATGGGCATCGAGTAACAGCCCCATAAGTGCCGTTTTTTTGAATAATTTGACAGGAATTTGACTTTTAAAATTCAATTCTCGGTGGTCACTGAATATTAAGAAAAGAAACTCTTCAAAATCGTAAAGGAAACTCTACTGAAGATTTTCAAACCAATAATCGATCGATCTACCCTATGGGCATCGAGTTACAACCCCACAAGTGGCGTTTTTTGAATAATTTGACAGAAAGCAGACGTTTAAAAATTTAATTCTCGGTGTCCACTGGAAAATTACGGAATGTTTCGATTATGGGTCTGGAAATCTTCTGTAGAGTCTCCTCTACGGTTCTCATAAGTTTCTTTTCTCAATTTTCATTGGACAACGAGAAATGAATTTTTAAAAGTCAAATTTCTGTCAAATTAGTCAAAAATCGCCACTTATAGGGTTGTTTCTTCGTGTCCATGCACTGATAGAAGGATTTATTTATATTAAAAAATATTTGTTAATAGTTAATAAATTATTTATTAGTGACTACTTTTTAGTATTAAACAAATATTTCTTAGTATTTAAAATGATTTGTTTGTATTTAATAAATCTGATATTCATTTATTAAATATTAATAAATCTTTTTAAATACTAAGAAATATTTGTTAAGGATTAAAAAGTGGTATCTAATAAATGATTTGTTAAATATTAACAAATATTTTTTAACTATAAACAAATCCTTCTATCAGTGTGGAGTGGACACGGGTATTTAAAGTGGTTTAAACAATTCAATTGTTACTAACAATCAAACACCATCGGTAAGCAAAATAATCTAGTTTTTCATAATCCTCGGCAAAAAATACGGAAATATCAGTTATCAGAACCCGGGGACCTAAAAGTGCATACGGGCTTTCTTCTTCAGCTGAAGAACTATAAACTTATAGTCTTCTTTTATTTTTTATTTCTTCAACTGATAGTTTCACGAACCTCTCTTGACATTAGATGACAGCACAGAGCGATTAAAAAGAAAAAAATTAAAAAAGTTGCTCAAATAACCAGAAATTTAAAATATATTTTATAAATATTGCATATACTTTATACTTCATCATTTTATATTGTGCTATTACAATTTTATTTTCATTTATCAGTTTTTTTTTTAATTATTTTTACAATTTTCTTCATTTTTCAATTCATTTTGATCGTTACACTCTAATTTTTTGAAGTTTTAATTGTGTTTCACATTATTTATATTTGTTGTTTACTTACCAGTTTTTATTCATTTATTTCTTTTTTTTGAGTATTTGTTTAATTTTTTTTCTAATTACTCCTAAGTCAGTATTCTTCACGTACGAAAGGTAAGTAAATTTTCATCAGCTTCTTTATTGCGGTGTTTCTTAAAAAAGTTGTATCAAACGTTTGTAGTATTTATAACAGGCAATTTTTTTGAAAAAAATCAGATATGGCGGCTGAAAATCCCCGTGTTCCGGTTTTTCGACGGATTCAGAGGGAGTTACAACTACCTGACGATCATTTTCGACTTGAAGACAACTGCATACGTTGTTTATTGTGTACATCAGCAATAGTTGTGTTGAAAAGGTACTCGTTTGAACGTCACCTTCAATCCGCTAAGCATCAAGTAGCAATTGAGCGGCGAAACCAACCAGTTTTCCCAACTCTACAACATCTAACCAATTTAAGCAGTCGACACTCGGCTTTTTTCAAAGATTTCGCGAGTGCATGCATCAAATCAGATATTTGCTTTGATAAAGTTTGTCAGCCTGATTTTGCCGCTTTTCTACAGACTCATACATGATGGGTAAAGTCCCAGATGCAACAACAATGAGCAAGACTTACGTGCCCATTATATGCACAGAAACCCTTACCACTATTCGTGAAGAAATTGGAGACAGTCCTTTCTGGATTTCAGTCGATGAAACTACTGATTCTCAGCGTCGATGTGTAACCAATGTTATCATTGGTAGGTTACTTCACGATCAAGCTTCACCTGGACGACTGATTAGATGTGGAGATGTTGTGACTGCAAACGCTGCAAACATGGCTGCTTACGTTATTCAGAGCTTAAATCAGTTTTGGCCAGCAGGATTTGATCCAAATCGACTTTTATTATACTTGACGGATGCTGCTCCATACATGAAAGCATCTGCAGGAATTTTAAAAAGAACATTCCCAAAACTCGTCAACGTAACATGTTTGGCACACGCATGTCACAATGTAGCTGAAAAAGTACGAGAATATTATGAAGAGATCAATGATGTCGTTGCTAATGCCAAAGAAGTTTTTTCAAAATCTAGAACGCGGGTTGATATTTTCAAAGCTGCTCTTCCGAATGTCCCTTTACCACCAAGACCAGTAATAACACGATGGGGCACGTGGATCGAGGCTTGTCAATATTATTGTACATACTACGAAGACGTAAGACCAGTTTTCATGGACCTTGATGACAATAGTGAAGCTGTAAGAAACTTACAAGAAAGTTTAGAAAGGCCAGAAAATCTCCAAGAGTTTGAAGACATTACTGACAAATTTTCGTGCCTAGTAACAACGATCAAGCAACTACAAAAGAGAGGATGCAGTCTGCTTGAAACGTGTAGACGTATTGCTGACTTAAAACAAGAATTCGAAGAGGATTTAGATATTCCTTTAGAGATTTGGAATAAAGTTGCCCAGGTATTCAGAGATAATCAAGGATTCACACAGATGGTCAATATCAACAACTGCATAGTCAATGGAGTAATGCAAAACTTACCTGATAACTGGGATGCTAATGATACTCTCAGTATGACTCATGCACCATTGACATGCTCAGATGTAGAAAGATCATGCAGCATCTATAAAGCATACTATAGAAATAACAGGCAAAGTATGAATTTTGAAAATTTGGGTCAGCATATGGTAATTAACTACAACAAAAACATGGGACGCGAAAATGAGCATGAGGCAGTGGATTCGGATGAAGATGAATAAACAATGATCAATAAAAAATTTCATAAAAACTTCTAGTATTTTATTATTTTATCATTATTTTGAATTCTGTCTTGAAATTTATCGTGAATTTTATCTTAAATTTTGTTTTGAAATTTGTCTTTAATTTTATCTTACATTTTGTCTTGAAATTTGTCTTGAATTTTATCTTTAATGTTGCTTTGAAATTTGTCTTGAATTTTATTTTGAATTTTGTCTTGATATTTGACTTCAATTTTGTCTTGAATTTCACATTTAATTTTGTGAAGGGGTTTTGCAAAACCGAGGCGAAGTCGAGGTTTTGTCGGGCGCGAGGGGGGCACCACCCGACTTTTGCAAAGCCGAGGCTTTGCTAGACCGGAAATTTTTTTTGTAGTTTTTTTGAGATTTCTCAAAATATACCGGTTCAAATCGCTCCAAATTGTATTCAAAATCTAAGTTTAGTCAAGCCCTTTCGAATGGCACAAACCGCGATGAAATCCGTCGAGCCGTTCAAAAGTTATAACAGGTTTACATACGGCCACACACACACACACACACACACACACACACACACACACACACACACACACACACACAACCGCTTTAGGCATGACGACTCTCCAGCACACACACACACACACACACATACGGACATCACCGCGGAAACATTCGGGGAGGCTTCCTAGGACCTCAAAACGTCAACATACGTTGAAAACTCGATTTTTGAAAAACGGGGTAAAATTAATAACTTCCCGACTTTTGGAAATTTTCAATTTTCTTAGCGGGAAGTTAAAAAAAATACTGCGCTCATAGTTAACATTTTTTCATATATTTTACTTATTCGAAAATTCCCTTCTCATTTTAAAGTTTATTTTATTTTTTTATTATAATTTTAAATTATTTTTACTCGTTTTACTGTCAACTTTTTTTTTTTATTTGAAATTCGCGTTAGAGGCTATATTTTGCATGTAAACAATTTAACTTGTTTACGTTTGTCATTTTTTTTCGATTATTTTATTCAAGCGTGTTTTTTTTCGCTCAATTTACGTGCAATTGTTGGCCCCAACTTCCAGGCCCTGCCGATGGCACACAAAATTTCACGGAATTTCGGCAATTTCTCGTAAAAGAATACTTACCGGTGGCTAATTATCTATCTATCTGGGGCAAACCCTGGAAAGCTGCAAGTTTCACTGAAACTTATTACAGTAAAATGCTTCATCATTCTGGGAAAGAGCATCCAACGATATTTAATTTAATACATAAGCGAATAGTCCAATTCATTTTTAAAATTTGTATTATAATTTAACTTTTTCAATATAAAAAAATGTAATTGTAATTACGTAGCAAAACTTTCAACTCTTATCGGAACTGAATTGAACAGTAGCTGGACCC
Source organism: Cotesia congregata (assembly GCA_905319865.3). NCBI lineage: Eukaryota > Metazoa > Arthropoda > Insecta > Hymenoptera > Braconidae > Cotesia > Cotesia congregata. The sequence goes on from CAJNRD030001114.1 coordinate 4,294,414, forward strand.
CCCGAGCTAGAAGAAGCAATTCAGATCACTACTTCTTCGAAACTGCGACTGTTCTATCGAGTAGACTGCATGGTGGACAGTAAGATAAATATAATATTTATAATAACAATATATCCATAGCAATATTTCCTTAGTTATGTAGATTCATAATAATATTTTTATTATATAAAATTTTCTACTATTGTTTGTATTTTTTACAGATGCTCGCTTTTGGATTATTTAAAGACCATCGGTTTTACCCGTAAAGAAATTCGAACAACTTTAGACGTTGCTGTGGACCGGCAAAGATGTAAGAATGATCGTCATATTTATTATATCTTTTCATTATAAATTGACTTTTGATTTTTTCAGATCTTTATCAAAATTTGGCTCAGTTCGAACATCGCTTAGACCTTTTGGGCAGCAGGAACTTAGTCAGCCGAGCACCAGAGCCAGAACCCGCGGAAGTTGAAGATGAACTCATAGAAGTCGAAGATCAACCCGCTGCAATCGAAGATGAACCAGAGGAAATCAAAGATCAACCCGCTGCAATCGAAGATGAACCGGTGGAAATTGAAGATCAACCGAAGGAAATCGAAGATCAACCCGTGGCAATTGAAGATCAACCTGTGACAATCGAAGATGAACCTGCGGAACCCCGAAGTGGAAATAATACTGATAATATTTACTATCGTAAGTAGAAATAATGGATTACTTCTTAGTAATCGAAGATCGAGGCGCACAAGTGTGTGTCATTTCCGGAACTTTGCCTCTCAGAGTCTTAGCTGAGGAAAGACGGATCCTTTACCAAAGAAAGAAGTCAACCACACTAAGCGCTGAGGAACTTAGAACAGAAGAACGACAGAAGAGCATAAGTCGATGGCAACTACAGTGGGATGCCGCAGAGAAGGGTAGATGGACGCATCGTCTCATACCAAAGATCGACATTTGGCTGAACCGGAATCACGGTGAGGTCAAATACTACCTAACGCAGATGTTGTCAGGACATGGCTGCTTTCGGGCTTATCTTCACCGCTTTAGGCATGACGATTCTCCCGAGTGCCCGTCCTGCCCCGGAGCCACTGAAGATGCAGAGTACGTTTTTTTCGAGTGCTCGCGTTTTAATCCATAACGTGAGGAGCTGGAGAAGATTCTGAAAAAGAGAATTCAACCAGAGTCAATCGTAGAAGCAATTTTGTCTTCAGAAGCTGCCTGGAATGCAACGAACACTTTTGCCACAGAAGTGCTAACAGAGCTGCGTTCCATCGAGAGGAAAAGAGTAAAAGACAGAATCTAGAAGGAAGAAATAACATCTTAGCCACCAGAAGGAAGAGCGACAGCTAATTCCTCCCCCCGCGAAGAAATGCCTTACGGCAGTACCATGGGGGATCAGAGGATAGAAGAGAAAGGGGGTTTAGGGTTTAGTGGGTAGGGGCGTCAGCGTCGAGTTTTAGTATGACGCTGCGTCGAGTCGCCACATATCCAGGCCAAACAGCTATGCCTAGAATCCGTAAAAAGGATTCCCTCCCTCCCCTAAGGGGAAAAAAAAACACACACACACACTCCTGCACGAATACATAGTTTTGCGTACATGCCTTTGAAAATTTTTTCTAGTCCAAATTTGCAGGTGCACACATTTTTTATTAATCCAAAACACACACACACACACACACACACACAAAATTACATACTAGTACACATAAGCAACATTGTTGTTTCATTGTAACAGCTCAGTCTCGCAAGTCACCGCTCGAGCGAGCGTACCGCTGTACCTGTCACGTCTCACTCTTGCAGTCACCAACTACTTACCGCCGAGTTTCCTTGCCACTATAGCACGCACCTGATTGGCTATTGATTTTAATTAATAATTAATTATCTATGGGTCTGATCGAAAAATGGCTGAGGACTTTTCGTCTCAGAATTTTTTTTTCTATCAGATGCTCTAAGGACGTCCGTTACTTTTGTGACACCCTGTTGTCGTCCCTGCTGGGATAATTTGTTAACATATTCTGATATGGCTTGATATGGCCTGATATAATTTGATATGCCCGTTTATAATTTTTTGATAAATTCTGATATGATTTTATAAGGCCGGATCTGACTTAATAATATCAAATAAAGCCAAATCTGAGTGATAATTCTGTTATACGATCATTAGGTTTTTTAAGTCTAAGAATCGGCAAATTCACATTTTTAATTTTATTTTAATTAATATATTTTATGGCAGATTTACGGTATAAATTATAAAAATGTTATAATGTATAAATTAAAAAAAAAATTTCAAAGTTGCTCTAAAAACTCTTTAATTAATTTTGCACTGTTCAATTTTTTCACAAAATTTTTTTTAATTGAATAATTGATATTTTAGAATTTTTTATTTATAAAATTAATTTTTTTCTTAATTAAGTAAAAATAAATAAATTTTATATATTCTTCGTATTATTCAACATTTTTAAGAAACTTAAAAACAAAATATTACTGTTGTAGTACCAATTGGTTACCGTTTTTTATCCGGTTTAAAATTTACAAAAAGTAAAATTTTTTTTCATTTTTTAAATATAATATGAAATTAATCTTATTATATATCAAACAATATTATGCCAAATTAACCGAAAAAATTAGGAAAACGGTAGACCCTAAAGGCCATCTCTGCAACTTCCCGCTAATTCTGTTAATACATGGCCGTTTTTTGAGCTCTTCGAGCTCAAAAGTACAATACGTGTGTTATTTTGAGCTCTCCGAGCTCAAAAAGATTCCTTTCCTATGCTTTTGCGCTCTTTGAACTCAAAAGTATGATAGAAGTTTCATAGAACACTATTTTTTGAATATTCAAACCGCAATAACTTTTGAATGAATGAACCGATTTTCACACGGTTGGCGGCATTCTACGCAGTCTTTTAAGCCACATGAAGAGTTTCTGAGTTTCAATTGGTAAAACTAGAAATTCCGGACTAACTCCGAAAAAACACTTTTTTCGGTTTTCTTTCGTTCACGATATCTCTCAAACGAATCAACCGATTTTGACCGGATTGGCGGCAATCGACGTGGTTTTTAAAGGTTGAGAGGTGATTAGTTTTTGGAATCGATCGGTAAAGCCGTTTGAAAGTTATTCCAAAAAAACCACTTCTGAAAAATTTTTTTTCCTTTTTTTTTGAGATTACTGCAAATTTCTCAAAATCTATCGGTCCGAATCGGTACAAATTTTCAGGAAAATTAAGTTTGGCGAAGCCCTTTCGAATGGCACCAACCGCAATGAAATCGGTTCAACTTACTTACTTACTTACTTACTTCCTAGTTATGGCAACCCGCTCCACTCCGTACGATGCGCTGGTAAACAGAAAAAGTATGAGTAATTTATAGGAAACAAACAAGAATAGAAACGGGCTTCATGCCCAACAAGCAGCGATTGAAGCAAGCGCTGAAATGAAGCGGTCGCAAGCGCTCGAACGCCTCGAAAAGCTGACCAGTGAGTTGAATGATTGCGTACAATCAAAGGTCAATATTCACAAGGAGATTAAGTCCAAGACGACTAGTATAGCTAACGCCCTTTAAAGGTTTGAGAAACTGGACGAAGAATGGCGCTCATCATTGCAGCGCATTTCCCGTGATACACCGGAGAAACCTGTCGAGCTGACGTCATGACTGACGAAGCAATGGACACCGGATCCGAAGGTGACGGTGAATCAGTCGCTGAAGACAGGCGTGAAACTTTCGGCAAGCCTGGTAAGAGAAAAGAAAGACCCTCTCCAGACCCAACATTCAGCCAAACAAAGAAGAAAGACCTGAAGGAAAGCCCTCTGCAAAGAACAGCACTGCAAAGCGACGAACAGATGAAAGCGTCAGCTTGGCAATGCGTTCAGCCTAAAAAAGAACTGAAGAGGCCAAGGAAACAGCAGCTCCCAAAGCAACTACCGAAAGAGCCCCGGCCGGAACGTAAGCAGAAGAAACCGTGAAAATGGATCAGGCCTGACGCTCTGATCATCCGTCCGGTCGAGAAGGAGAAGTACGCCGAAATATTGCGTCGTATAAAGCAGGCCGTCCCTGACGAACAGGTCCGCACAACTGTGGAAAAGATCCACAAAACCAAAACTAGGAACATGCTGATTACGCTTTCGAAGAAGAGTATCGACAAAGGTAAAGCCTTGCAAAAGACCATCATGGATATTCTTCAAAAAGAGGCCGAAGTAATCTGCAAAGGACCGCAGGAGACCATCTAGATCCGAGACATTGATGATGACACGACGAAGGAGCACATTCAGACTGCCCTGAAAACGTAAACTGGAGAAACTTGCGAAATACCACTAGAGGCTATCAAGATCCGTAAGGCCTACAGAGGTACGCAAACGGCTACAGTGACACTACCAGCAGCTGCAGCACAACAGCTACTGGAAGGAAGCGGCAAAATAAGGATTGGCTGGGTCAATTGCCGAATAAGAGCTACTAGATGGCCAGTCCAATGATTTTAATGCTGGCACTTCGGAAATGTTGGGCCCCAATGGAAAAGCTAAGTCGACCGGACTAAACTCTGCATCAGATGCGGACAAGAAGGGCACAAGATTGCTGATTGCAAAAATCCAGCCAAATGTGCATTATGTGCTGAGATTGAAAGTGCAGAAAATGTGGCCCACCATGCCGGTACCTATAAGTGCCCGTTATTTCAGGATGCACTCCTGAAGTTGACGAACAAACAAACATGAGAATACTGCAGCTCAATTTCAACCATTGTGAGGCAGCGCATGACCTGCTCATGCAATCCGTGCGAGAACTAGAGCTTGACTTGGTACTGATAGCAGAGCCATATAAACATCTGAGTGCCCAACCCTGGGAATCTGAAAGCACATCCAAAGCTGTCATCTGGTCATGTGGCAAGCTCCCTTTCCGAACAGCAATCGACAACAGCAATGCCGGCTTTGTAGCAGTATCAGTAGAGGGCATCCGCTTCTATAGCTGCTACGCACCACCTAGCCTCTCCATTGTTGACTTCACTGATTTCCTGGATCGGCTAACCGAAGATGCGAAGCAATACCATCCAGTAGCGATAGCCGGAGACTTCAACTCCTGGGCAGTTGACGGGGGCAGCAAACATACCAACGCACGAGGGAAAGCACTACTAGTGGCCTTTACTACGCTAGATATAGTTTCGCTCAACAGTGGTGATACGCTGACCTACACCAAAGGTAACGCAAGATCAATTGTAGACCTCACTTTTGTCAGTAATAGCCTTGCTAGAGGCGACTACAACTGGAAAGTGTTGGACATCTACACTGCCAGCGACCATCATGCGATATTCTGGGAAACATCAAGCGACCAGAAGCTCAAGAGACCAATCAAGCAGTCTAACATCGTTGGTTGGAAGGTGAAATCTTTTGACTCAGAAGCATTGCTAATAGCCCTCGATGGTGATCCGATCAACACTGGATGTGCAGAAGAACAGACTAAGGACCTGATGAGGAGAGTAACACATGCTTGTGATGCCAGCATGCCTCGTAAACGTGGCATAAATTCGAGACCTTCGGTGCATTGGTGGAACGACCACATCAGCGTCCTCTGTAAAGAGTGTCATAGTAAGAGAAGAATCTCCCAGCGCGACTATCAACGGCCCAACTCAGTGGAGCTGATCGCAGAGTACAAAAAGGCGCGTCATGAACTGAATAAAGCTATCAAAGAGAGCAAAAGAAGATGCTGGAAAGAGCTTATATACGAGCTGGATAAAGACGTGTGGGGTAGGCCTTATAAGGTGGTTATGACCCACCTGAAAAAACAACAAATGCCATCACCTACGCGTCCTCAACTTCTTCAGAAAATCGTCACTGCACTGTTCCCGCAGCAACGCAACTTAGATTACCAGCTGGCGCCAGGCGAACTGGACGACATTCCACCTGTCACTGAAGAAGAACTCCTGAAGGCCTGTGACCGTGTAGGGAATAATAAAGCGCCGGGATTGGACGGAATCCCTAATATAGCCTTAAAAACCATTATAAAGGCAGCTCCAACATTATTCCTCGACGTTTACAATGCATGCCTTAAGGAGGGGACTTTTCTTCGTAAGTGGAAACAGCAACGATTGGTACTGTTACCTAAAGGGAAGAAACCACCAGAAAAACCGTCAGCTTACCGACCACTTTGCATGCTAGATACGGCGGGTAAGATATTTGAACGCATAATTCACCAGAGAATTGAAGCAGTAGTCGACCCATTCCTGGCAGACAATCAGTATGGATTTCGGAAAGGACGATCAACCCTGGACGCAATTAAACTGGTTGTTGATACGGCCAAAGAAGCGATCGCAGGAACCAGATGGAAAGGTGGAACGAAGAAGTATTGCCTGGTGGCGACTCTAGATATCAGAAACGCCTTCAACTCCGCCAATTGGAAATGCATCATGCAGGCCCTTCAAGAAAAGAATGTACCAGAATACCTTCTTAAGATCGTAGCAAGTTACTTTGAAAACAGGGTCCTGAAGTATGACACGAAGAACGGTCTGAGGGAGTATGATATTACTGGAGGTGTACCACAAGATTCAGTTCTAGGCCCGCTCCTGTAGAATATTATGTATGATGGTCTATTAAGATTAACTCTGCCAAGAAACGTTAAACTCGTAGCATATGCAGGCGACGTAGCCATAGTGATCGTTGCCATACACCTTGACGAGATAAATCATATGTTCGATCTCACTTTTGAGCGCGCTAACCGGTGGATGGACGCAGTGAACCTGCAACTGGCGCAACACAAGACTGAGGCAGTACTTATTACCAGCGGAAAAGTGTTAGAGACCATGAAGCTGAAAGTCGGCAAACAAGAAATCATATCACAACCTTATATCCAATATTTGGGAGTGATGCTTGATGCCCGACTCAACTTCAAGCAGCAAGTGGAACATGTCAGTGCCAAAGCGTCAGTAGTGAGGGCTAGTCTCGCACGACTGATGCCGAACGTCGGAGGCCCAAAGCAGAGCAGGAGGCTATTATTGTCATCAGTAGTCACATCGGTGCTCACTTACGGAATATCCATTTGGGCCGACGCACTAAAGACGCAAGAATCATGGAGAAAGGCTGGACCAGTATATCGACTGAGTGCCCTACGAGTAGCTAGCGCCTTTCGCACAATATCAGAGGATGCAGTGTGTGTTATTTCCGGTACTCTGCCTCTCAGAGTCCTAGCTGAGGAAAGACGAAACCTATATCAACGAAAATGGTCAACCACACTGAGTCCTGAAGAACTTAGAAGGGAAGAACGGCAACACAGCATCGCAAGATGACCACAAGAGTGGGATGCTTCAGAGAAAGGTCGGTGGACGTACCGTCTCATACCTCGGATTGATGTGTGGTTCAACCGGAGTCACGGTGAGATCAACTATTATTTAACGCAGATGTTATCAGGACACGGATGTTACCGGAAGTATCTTCACCGCTTTAAGCACGATGATACCCCAGAGTGCCCGTCCTGTCCAGGAGTCAATGAAGATGCGGAGCATATTTTCTTTGTTTATACACGTTTCAACCAACTGCGCAATGAGTTAGAGAAGATTCTAAAAAAGAGAACCCAACCAGAGTCAATAGTAGAAGCAATGTTGTCGTCAGAAGCTGCCAGGAACGCCACAAGCACTTTTGCTACAAAAGTGCTTACCGAGTTGCGATCCATTGAGAGGAAGAGAGCGAAAGACCGAATCTAGAAGGAAGAAATAACATCTTAGCCACCAGAAGGAAGAGCGGCAGCTAATTCCTCCTCCCGCGAAGAAATGCCTTACGGCGGTACCATGGGGGATCAGAGGATAGAAGAGAAAGGGATTTAGGGTTTAGTGGGTAGGGGCGTCAGCGTCGAGTTTTAGTATGACGATGCGTCGAGTTCTAGTATGACGCTGCGTCGAGTCGCCACATATCCAGGCCAAACAGCTATGCTTAGAATCCGTAAAAAGGATTGGCGCCCCCTAAAGAAAAAAAAAAAACACCCACACACATACATACATACAGACATACAGACACCACCGTGGGGGTATTCAGAGAAGCTTTCTATGACCTTAAAAGGTCGAGATCTGATGAAAACTCGATTTTTGAAAAACGGGGTGAAAACAATAACTTCCCGATTTTTAAAAATCTGAGATTTTTAGCGGGAAGTTAAAAATTTCATTTGTAAAAAACTTGAGAAACTGTAAGTGCAATTTTAAAAAAACAATTTTTTGTTCTAATTTAATTATTGAAAAAAAACGAAAAAATTAAAAACGTCAGCTAACTTTAATATTATTTTTACTTTATTTATTAAATTAGAACTAAAAAATATTTTTTTTTTAATTGCACGTACATTTTTTTAAATTTTTTACAAATGAAATTTAAAAAAATAATTTTTTTATAATATTTTCAACAAAAAAAATTCTAAAAATTTTTAGATGACGGCTTACTCTACTGTCATCTGCTAATTTCAGTATTATTTAAAAAATTTAACTTAAGTGCTTGTCCACAAATTTCTACCGAGTAAGACGGCCAATCACTGCTGGGTTCAACACATTTTTTTACCATTTCATTAAGTAGTTTCAGGTTTTTATCATTATAAATTTTTTCTGACATGAATTTACACCTCAACTCCTCATAAACATCATCCGAATAAATCCACTCACTTGGCACTGTATCAATCACTTGTTTTTTCGACTCTGTTTTATCTCCTAGAAAAACTACCAACCGGTATTTCCATTCTAAATTATCGCGCATTTTATTAAATTAAAAAAATGCCGATATTCCTCTTGAATATTTTATTTATTGCTAACAGAAATGCTAACACTTTTGATACGAATAGTCAATCCTTTGTTTAACTACACAAAAACTCGTGAACTACTCCTGACAACTTGTTCAGATACAATGACACTCGTGAGAAATTGGGTATTTGCATGATTTTCCAATCCATTAAATAGTTATGTCTTATTATTTTTAAAAATTTTTTAAAATTATTGAAAAAAAATTTTTTTTTTCATTTATAAACATTTAAACTATTTAACAATAAAAAATTGTTAAATTTTAAACGAATAGGTAGCTCCCTCTTGCGTATGTGACGTCATTGTGCATTAGGGTGTCCGTTATTTACCAAGTTGATTTTTTTTTGCGGACGCCCCCTGGATTTTTAGTTTTTGACCTAAAAAAAAATATCTTACATAAATAAGCTCTCAATTACCGAATTAAACTTTGCCCTAATCGAGTTACATTTCCCATTTAAATAACATGGGAATTTGCAACTTTTTCTTATTAATTTTATTCATCTGAAAAAAATATCACTACGACTATTATCGATGCATAATCTGATAGGGAATTGAATGCTCTACAAAAAAGCTCTCTTATAATTTTTCGATAAAATCATTTCTTTAAGAGTTATTCGTGGTTTAAGTTGTGTTTATAGTTAATAGGGTGTTCGTTATTTACGAAATTGATTATTTTTGTTGCGACGCCCCCTAAATTTTAATTTAATCATCTGAAACAAAATATTAGACCATTCTAAATTTTCATAACAACCCTTGCCCCAAGGACGATGCATTTTCCATTTAAATTACATGGGATTTAAAGTTGATCAACATAAATTCTTGAATTTTTGCACTTTTACGGCAAAATTATGATCACGATTAATTATGCAAATTAGTCATTTATTATGAAACATATATTTTTTTAATATGTGAAAGGCAAATAATTTATTGTATGATAGGCTAATTCCAGTTTTTATCATTTTTGAGCTTGTATCCATTTGTAACACTTAATCAACCAATTTTAATTAAATTGAATAAATTTCTGTGCTTTTCGAAAAATTTTTTTCCAATCGAGTTAACAATTTGAATTTACTCTAACAAATATTCTTGCCAACATACGGATTTTTTCTACGCTAGCGCACTCTACCTCATTTAGTAGCTCGACTATAGTCAAGGCGGCGCTTTATGCTCTGCGAGGATTGTAAACAAATATCTTTTCTTTACATTGTTGTGGATGTTTTATCACACATTAATAATTATTATTTATGTAACAAAAACTCGTTATTCGTATGAAAGCTGAATTGAGAGTCAGTGGAATTATTAATAAATAAATAAAAACTTTAAAGTTCAATTTACATTAAATATCGGAACTCAATCAAAATTAGAGTAGTAGTCTAATCTGTAAAAATTTTTATTTGACTTATTTATTTTTAATAATGAGTAGTAATCAAACGATGGAACTTAGACAAAATATATTTCTGATTGGAAAAACAATTAGTTCTTTTAATAGTAAAAAGTTACCAACAAATAAAGAAGTTCTGCAACTTCTGTATCATCACTCAAGAAATTTTAACAAATCGATCGGTGAGAGCTGTACGATTGTTATACGTGAAGTTACAGAAATTTGGAGTGAAGCAGCAATTCCAATTCAAATTCATTCACGTTGCATAAATAAATTAAAAAATCTTCATACAGAATATAGAAACGCCCAAAAAACACGCCAACCAAAAAAATAAAACTGAAGAGGAAAAATTAGTGAATAAACTTGAACAATTATTTGATATTGCTCACAGTAATGTTTTTGAAATTATTGATGAGGAAACAAAACAATTTTTGATTGATCAAAGGTCTCAACGGATTTTGCATCTAAATATTGCTACATCAGCTAATGAATCAAAAAATAAAACTGGTAATTTGAATGAAAACTAATTAATTAGTTTAATTAATTGAGTAATACTAAATGACTTATTTAAATCTATGAATACTTAATTGAATATTTGATTTTAGCCGAGCTTCCTTTATCGTCTGAAAATGATCCTAATAATTATCAAACTGATGATGAACAAGGAAACGCAACTCCAATTGACACTTTTACATCAGATTCTGTTGCAAATAGTGAAAATAATCCAACTTCTGGTAAGATAAAATAATCTAATTTTATTCTTCTTAAAATATTACTTTTTATTGTGTGAAAATATAAAATTCTAAAGCGTTTGACACTTGTTAATTTTATTATAGGATATTTAGAAAATGTGTAAGACCAATATGTTAAAATAATTTTATTTCTTCCTAGATATTGATACATCGTGCTTTTCAAGAGCTACAAGTGGAATAAAATCTAGTGGAGAAACTGTGAGCAACTCTCAATCAACATCAGTGTCGGAGTTTGAGGGAATTGGAAGATATTACAAACGAAAAAATTTCAGAGGAACTGTGAATATTTTCACTGATGATGTCGTTGCAGCCTTTAACAGTTGTAAAATTTCTTACCGAGGATCTGTTCGCCTCGTTTCAGCTTTAGCACCAGCCCTAGGAGTTGATCCCCGTGATTTAATTTTAAATAAAAGTTCTTATCACGAGTTACGATCTAAGATTCGGAAAAAAATGGCTGAAAATATTAAAATACTTTTTGGTGAAACTGAAGTCGATGCCGGAGTCATACATTGGGATGGGAAATTAATCCCAGATAGTATGACTTCTGAGCGCGTTGAAAGACTTCCTATTGTAATCAGTTTTAATGGACAGGAAAAACTACTTGGAGTACCTGCGTTGTCAGATGGACACGGTTCAACTCAAGCTGAGGAAATTTATAACACGATTTGCGAATGGGGTTTGAACACAGCTGTCAAAGCGGTTTGCTGTGACACCACAAACTCGAATTTAGGCTGCAGAAAAGGAGCTGCTGTGATTCTTGAACGTAAACTTGAGACTGAGTTATTGTACCTTCCTTGTAGGCATCATATATATGAATTGGTGTTATCTTGTGTTTACTCCACAAAAATGCCAGGCACAACGGGACCTAATGTAGCACTGTTCAAACATTTTCAAAGTCAGTGGGATTCTACTGACAAAAAAAAGTATAATTCTATACAAAAAAAAACATTAAAAAAAGTGTTAAAAGATAAAATACCAGAAGTAAGTTCGAAAATCGATCAGTTCTTGAAAACTTGTTTACCTCGTGACGATTACAAAGAACTGTTAGAATTGAGCAAAATATTTTTGGGCACGATGGATGCTAAGAAAATCAAAGCGTTTCGATATTCCGAAACGCTTTATCTTTGATCTGGGTGATTTTAAATGGTTCACTAATAAAAACATTGATTATTTTATAAATTCAAATTCTTTAGAATTTTTTGAAAGTTTTTCTATTGATACAAGCTTTCTGCAGTTAGACAGTACTAAATGGTTAGAGGATCCTGGATATTTAAGAGGCTTAGAAATTGTAAAAAATTTAAGAGTAGTTAATGATACCGCAGAAAGAGCTGTTAAATTGACCGAAGAATACATTAATATTTTAGCTAGAAGTGAAAATAAAAAACAATTTGTGATTCAGGTTGTAAGCGAGTATAAAAAAAAGTATAAAAATGTAACTAAAGAATGTTTAATTGAATAAATCAAGTATTGTGTGACTTTGTTTAAGTTTCATTCGACTTGAAAAGTTTTTGATTTCTTACTTTAATACCATTAAATTTATATGTTCTTTGGAATAAACGACTAAATTGCATAAAAACATTCAGTTTTGCCGTAAAAGTGCAAAAATTCAAAAATTTATGTTAAGATCAACTTTAAATCTCATGTAATTTAAATAGAAAATGCATCGTCCTTGGGGCAAGGGTTGTTATGAAAATTTAGAATGGTCTTATATTTTGTTTCAGATGATAAAATAAAAATTTAGGGGGCGTCGCAACAAAAATAATCAATTTCGTAAATAACGAACACCCTATTAACTATAAACACAACTTAAACCACGAATAACTCTTAAAGGAATGATTTTATCGAAAAATTATAAGAGAGCTTTTTTGTAGAACATTCAATTCCCTATCAGAATATGCATCTATAACAGTCGTAGTGGTATTTTTTTCAGAGGAATAAAATTAATAAGAAAAAGTTGCAAATTCCCATGTTATTTAAATGGGAAATGTAACTCGATTAGGGCAAGGTTTAATTCGGTAATTAAGAGCTTATTTATGTAGGATTTTTTTTTTAGGTCAAAAACTAAAAATCCAGGGGGCGTCCACAAAAAAAAAATCAACTTCGTAAATAACGGACACCCTAATGCTCATAGTTGTGAACACTTTGACTGTCAACGTCTGAATGAAATAATTTTCTAGAAGCTTTTAATATATAACTCCAGCCTCCCTAAGCTCTTCAATAATTGACATGATTTCATTCGTGTGACTTGGATTCCCAGCAGCTTGAGATGCCATCAGCAGTTGCAAACGGTCAACAAGTTCATTTGGATCATCCCAGTATACATAGTCCATAGGTGTCTTAGTGGTAATCATAAATTTTGGTAGTCCTTTACCATGCTTTTCAGCAAAATCAGCAATATATTTCTTATACTTGTATGTTGAATCTACGTAAATACGTTTACTTGGATCATAACTTTTCCTATGAGTATTTGTTCTCTGGATAATTTCCAAATATTTTGTCTTGTCATCTTGCGTGACAAGCGTATCTTTTGGTGTTTTTGTAAACAATAATTTTAACAACCCAGGAGTTATTGGATAACTTCTTTCTTTGACAGTTATTGTATCATTTGCAAATTTAATATTTGAATCACCCATATACATTTCACCATGTTTTCTGCGTACACCATATCTCATGTCATTATTTTTGTTTTTTGAACTTAAACGTTGTAAATAATTAGAGAGAACGGGATTTTTACGAGCTGGAGTACTTGTTGATGGTGGTGGGGCAATAGCAAATGCTGTGTTGTTAGATAAACTTTCATCATCGGTCATTAAACTGTTGTATGCTGTTGGGTCAGCGTATAAAGATTTTTCAATCTCTTGTTCTTGAACCTCTTCTTCTTCTTTTTCAACCTACGGTTTTTCTTCTTTATTAATATTTTCTTTTTTAAGCTTTGAAGATTCAACTATACTCTGAAGTGGTGTCACAATAGGCTTGAACATTTCCTCCATGGCTTTTTCAGCTGTATCTTTGCCCAACTTCAGCATCTTGTGCTTCCGTCGGATAGCATCGCTAGCTTGAGATATCTGATGCAGAATATCCTTCTGCTTTGAAATTTCTTCAGGCTTCATGTTGACAGGTTAAAGTCTACAGCATATATGACTATCACACTTTAAGTACCTCAATTTATACTAATGAAACAGTCGAATCCTTTTCGATACCTACCACTGTTTAATTCACTGTCTTTATCTATTACTACAAATACATATTTATTTCAGCAGGCTGAGCATAAATCTCTGAATGAGTTGTATGACATGTCTGTATTAACATGATCATCATAAATATGCTTCAAATTCATTTCATCTTGACGAAATAGCACAAGAAAGTATGCGTTATCTCTAATTAGATGTTTAGGTATTCGTGTATAAGTTTGACAGAGATAAAAGCTGTCCACATCCTTGTGTCGACCCATACAGAAAAAAGCCTTGATGTGATCTTGTTTTTCACAAGCAACATCGTCAAATATCATCAGGGAGTTAGGCTTAGCATCTTCAGGCTTGATTACAGCCTCATGTTCGCTGAACGTGAAGAATCCAATACCATCAATCTGTTTAAGCAGTGTCTCCAGGAATTGATACTTTGGTTGGTTAAGAGACTTTGAGTAAAGATATATATTCTCAAATCTCAAACCGTTTGGATGTACAATAAGAGACAGCAGAGCGTTTGTTTTTCCACAGTTGGATGGTCCGCAAAATATAGCACGTACACTATTTGGAAGCAAAGCACCGTGTCGTTTGAGTTTTTTCACTCCTGTTCCTTGAACAATTTGATCAAAGTTGATAACTGGTAACTGAGCTCTTGGTTTCTTAAACTCCATGACTGCTCAATTAATTCTGAGGCTCGGAGGTATAAATACAGGCTTATAAAGATCACCAAGTCAGTCTTTGATGTGTCATGTCTGAGAGCAGACGTGGTAAAGGTGTAGTCAACCATATAATCAACAAGCTCCCATTCGAACTTCACATACCAGGATATCAGTACTGTGGTCCGGGTACAAAGTTAGCCAAGAGGTTAGCTCGAGGTGATCCAGGTATAAATCCTTTAGACTCTGCGTGTAAGGAACACGATATAGCTTACTCAAAAAATCGTGAAAATTTGGAAGCCCGTCACGAGGCTGATAAAATCCTTGCTGAGAAAGCGTGGCAACGATTTCAAGCGCGAGACGCTGCTATTGGTGAAAAAGCTGCTGCTTGGAGTGTGAATAAAATCATGAAGTTGAAAAGACGTTTCGGTATGGGTCTTAAAAAAGAAAAACCTATTACCAAGCGTAAGACAATTAAAAGAAAAACAACGAAGCGTAAGACAGTTAAAAGAAAGACAACGAAGAGAAAAACAACAAAGCGTAAGATGACCAAACGCAAGACAGTCAAAAGAAAGACAACTAAGCTCAAGACTTCCAAGAAGAAGGATGTTGCTTTGAGACAAATTGTTGATGAAGCTAAAAAGTCCATGCAGCCTGGTGGAGACCCAGTTAAAACAGCTCTTGAAGGTGCTCGCAAGGCTGTCAAGAAGGCTGGGGAAAAAAACGTACGATTGCCTCGTATTCTACCAGTTCCATCAAAGATTGGTGGAGTACTTCCATTCTTGATTCCCCTGTTCGCAGGGTTATCGGCGGTTGGTGCTCTAGCAGGTGGAGCTGCAGGTGTTGCGAAAGCTGTGAACGATGCAAGTGCAGCTAAAAATCAACTTGTTGAAAAGAAACGTCACAACTTGAAGATGGAGGAAATAGCTATAGGTAGAGGATTATACCTCAAACCTTACCGCACTGGTATGGGACTTTATCTGAAACCATACCCAGAGGGAGCTGGCTGCAAGAACTCAAAAAACCAGTAGAGCTACCACATCGAGCACTAACTAACATTGATTTATTAAAATATGCCAAGCTGCTTAAAATTCCAAATTTTCGAGGAGTTTTCATGAGAAATGATTTACCAAAATCTGGACCTAAAACAAATGAATCAGCTATAATAAATTTGGATGATAAACTTGGACCTGGAACTCACTGGGTTGCATACAAGAAAAATCATGATCAAGTAATTTATTTTGACAGTTTTGGTTATCTACAACCTCCAGAAGACTTGATGGAATATCTCGATGTTGGTAGCGTAAAGTACAATCATAAAAGATATCAAGACTTTGATACAATCATATGTGGATATCTGTGTTTGAAATTTCTGACTGGACAACTATAAATTGAAGTGACTCGGGGCTACAAGCGTCAGTTATGGCAGAGTCATTCACTTTGACACTATCTGGAAATTCCTCCGTACTGGAGGCAAATTATTTCCCTCCGATTGAGCTATTACCAACAAAAAATTATGTTCTTGGACTTGTTAAGCTCCTAACATTTAATTCAATACCAAATATTGATGATGGTGCTAATAAATTCTATGTGTCATTAAAAAGATCCAAGAGAAGTACAATCAATAGATTTCAAGAAATAACTATACCAACTGGGAGTTATGAAATTAAAGATATTGAAACTTATATAAACAAAACATTACCTGAACTGAGTTTCACTTTAAAAGCAAACAACAATGAGCTGAGAAGTGAAATAAAATGTGATCAGTATATAAATTTTGAACCTGAAGATTCCATTGGATCATTACTTGGATTTACCAACCGCATGCTTGAACCTAACACACCACATAAATCTGATTTACCAGTTAAAATATTAAAAATCAACGCTCTGAGAGTTGAGTGCAATATAACTACTGGGTCATACATCAATGGTGAGAAGAATCACACAATCCATGAATTTTTCCCAAGAGTTCCAGCGGGATATAAAATAGTAGAGGTGCCAACAAACATCATTTACCTACCAGTCGCCGTACGAGCAATACACAACGTGAGACTCCGCATTGTTGACCAGGACGGGAGAGTAGCAAATTTCCGTGGTGAGACTATAACGATAAGACTGCATATAAAGAGTCTGTAATGGGTATCGTATATGAGACAAAGACTGGTAGTGGGTATAAAAGGATTGCAGCATGTCCAAAGACTATCAGTCATCATCGAGCTCTGAAAGTGTTGACACGTCAGAACACAGAGTTCCTAAAAAGTCTAGGACTAAAATTACGTGGAAAACACTGGAGATAAAAATAAATTTTTGTTGTCTAGCTTGTGTAATACCATGGCGGAAATCTTAGATATAAAAAAATC
>CAJNRD030001114.1:4314044-4352949 GCA_905319865.3 Cotesia congregata
TCTTTCTTCGCTCCGTCTTCCCCACTCACTCTCCGCGCCGGCGCTTCCCTCTTGGGGACTTACTCACTAACTTACAACTAGAGGCGCGAGTACTTCGGAGCACAGCGCTCTGGGGAATCAGTCGATAACTAACTCACGGATCGGAAACCTTCTCTGGGTAAAGAAGGCCCCGTGTACTCCGTTACAATCCAGATCATAGGAATACCAAAGTCTAATTCAGAACGTTCTCCTTTTTTCCACAACCGCAAAGACTCAACACAGGACTTACAACCTTTATTCGGAACCCATGATTTATCTAATTTGTCCATTTTAAAACCGAAATATTCAGCATAAGTCTCCTTAACAAAGTCTGTGATATTTCGTTTTTGTTTTTTTAATATATAAATACCACAAATATAACAAAATAAATCACTACTATATTTACACTTTCTTCGTGACGAACTCATGTTTAAAAAGACAAGACAAATATATTAGAATGAACACTCAGCAATTGAATCAAAATATTAACATATGACAACTTATCCAGATTCACGTGTAAGTACTTCAATATTATCAAATAACTGAGTTATCAGCTGTTTTGTGAATCAACGAGTTATTGTGAATGCCAAACATGAATTGATATTGATCAGATCAAATACTGATCAAAATGCGTATGCTGTTACCGCTGGAGAAGAAGATGTTTCAATTACGATTCAAAAAATTGAGTGGATTGTACCATATATAACAATGTCTGATAAACAAAAAATTGAAGTGTTGAATTATGTAACCTCTGATCCAGCTATCCCAATCAGTTTTCGGACTTGGGAATTGTATGAGTATCCACTGTTACCAGATAATTGATAACAGAATGTTAGTCAATTGAGTTTGATGTTTATCGTGTAGAAATTAGTCAAATGATTTGAAATTGGAATTTAATTATTTATAAGTTAAATTAAATAAGATCGTAATTAAATGTTAATAATTGATTTAATGTAATTAATTGTTAATATCACGCGTCAATTATGGATTGACTAAAGCCGCGTGGCTGATGCAATCCTTTGTTAACGGTGGCGCGTAATGGCCGCGTGGCGTCACTAAATAAATTTACTTGATTTTATTTATTTATGTTAATTCACTGAACTATTAAACTGATTTAAATGAATTGAGAATTCAAAGTATAATTGAATCTACTATAATTATTTATATTTAATGAATAATTAAAATATTTGAATGAATGTGAGATGCAAGTAAGAATTGTCAGAATTGATTAGCACAGAGTAGTCGTACTAGTACAAAGTCCAAGCACAACTGTTGCAGCAGACCACGCGAGCCGGCTTTTCTACCACTAACCAAGGCGCGCATGCGCGACGGCCATAGCGTGATACGATTATTCCCGAGTTTTAACGATGCAACGTGGCCAGTTGGCTCACATTGGGTAAATGCCAATTTACCACCTGATACTAAACGTTTGTAATTGCTAATAGTACGAAAATCATTTGAGAGTGGCGCTACACGTCTCCCCACTTCTCAATGCTAAAAAATGTACGCGGAAGCCGCGTGCAACCAGTCTTTGTTCAACCCCCATAATTTATACTTCTGTAATTGATATATTTCTTGAAATATAAGTAATTATTTTTACCGTGTTACAACGTAATGTTCGGTATTTTATTATACTACACCGTTTATTAAATAATAACGGCATTTTAATCCATAATAGTACGATACGACTCTGATTATCAGTTAACAAGGAGTATATCGTACATTAATTAAATAATACGACGCACATACAAGATAAATTCGCTTGGCATGTCGTGTACTCAAGAGGTCTCGAGTAGTCAGCCATTTTGTTGAGGAAAGCGTCGTTCCATTGTTCGAGGAAGATCTTGGTTGATGGTCACCTCGATTATTCGTCTGTTCCTGATCCAGTAACCGGCCCAGCTGCAGCCACGAGGAATCTACCACCGCTGGACAACGTTAAAGCACACCGAAGTGGTAGTAGTACCTGTTGTAAGTCAGGTGGTATATTGGTAAGAATTGGACGCGGTATTGAACTTACTTTGAGCTGTATTTTTTCAATATTTGTATTTGTCGACCATTTAGCTCTATTTTTCTAACTAAGCGATCAGCGGAGCAGTACGCGGTAAAGGTTGGTTTTGTGTCAGAGCTGAACCCACTTTTCAACGAGTATCGCCACCCACGATTTGCCCTGGACCATATTCTTTACGCGAATTAAATCAATTTAGCTATTTGTAGCTTTGAAAGCTATCGGCTTGGTCCGCCGTAAAATCTAAAGCTACAGGCATCTGGAGCAGCATCGACTCTTATAAGCCACGGCTTCGAGTTGGTTACACTCTAGGTGTAACGGGCGTGTCTTTTCGGCCCAGTTCGTAGAGTTTATTTAACTAAAATTTAGATAATTTATTTCATACTTAATTAATAATTTAAATAAATTTAAGTAATTTATTTTGTGAAGTAAAAATTTGTTGTCTCTACGAACAGTCGAGACCAGCCACGTTTCAACGATTAAGCCCGAAGGCGTAATTTCTCTTATAAGTATTTGACTAGATCTCTTTTCTAGCGGTTAAACACATCTTGTGTAATCGATAAATCTTGAGTCTATCTTCATGTGGTGAGGTAGCTTTGACCATACAGCATTTATTTCATGTTTTGTAAATTGAAGTATATAAGATTTATCCAAACAGGCAATATCTTGTGGATCCATCTTGGCTAAAGACTGGAACTGATAAAAAAGCTGTAGTGACTTTTCCAGCGATGGACTTAAACCCCAACAGCTGAGAAACCAACGTTTCATTCTCTGAACTGTTTCGTAGGCACAAGCATAATTGCTTTTCTTTGAGTGATTTTTCCTCAGGAGACATGGCTGGATGGGATCAAAGTCTTTAAGATGGTTGATAAATCTCATCTTTGATAAATCAGTTACTTCAGCTGAAAAATTAATTTCTTTTTCAAGCCAATGTTTTTTTTCTTCACCCAAAACATAAACGTATGTTTTGTGTTTGAGAGTCTCTCGCAACACTTCTTCGAGTTCGTTATAGAAGAATGATCCTTCATCCCATCTGATGCCATGGCTTCTCAACAAAAAGTCTTTGGTCTCCAAGACCATAAATTCATTGGTGTACTCAGCTGGTCGTTCGAAAGTTGCTACCGCAGCAGTACTTAAAAAATCCACTTCATCGCTAAGTGAGATAACAGCAAGCTCTTTGACAATAAAAGATCCATCAAGCGTGTAGAAGCCTTCAAAATCAATGAAAATCTCCATCTTCTCAACTTAAGTGCTCAAGTTCACAACCGAAAACATAATAACGGTGTCATGGTTGTGAGCTGATTTTATATCGTTAATCTCCACCACCACCATAAAGATGAAAAAGTGGGGGTAAATTGCACTCAAATGATTGCATCAGAAAAAAAATTTCATCAGAAAATGACGTCTCTAACAAGTTAGGACTTGTTTACATAAAGGTTGACGAAATAGCGGGACAAAATGGCGGTAAAATCGCGGGAGATGACGGTGAAAGGGTTGTAGAGATAGTCAAAATGGCGGCTGCCAGATGGCGGGCCAAAAGGGGTGACGTAGTCAAAATGGCGGCTACCACGTGGCTGATCAGAAAGGGGGTGGGAAAATGGTGGAAATTCAAAATAGTACCCACCAAACGGTGGATCAAAAAGGGGCGGGAAAATGGCGGAAATTAAAATTCAAATAGTCGATAAAAAGGGTTGAAAATATGGTCAAATGATAAAAAAGGATTGACAAAATGATCGATAATTTAGCACGGACACAAACCACTCTGTCGGTAATGCAGATCCCTACATTGCCTATATCTAGAACGCTCCCAGCTATACTACTCATATATGTTCACATATATGCGTAGATATATGTTCACATATATGCGTGCATATATGTTTACATATATGTGCGCATATAAGTGTCTAGAGATACACGGAAAAAAACTTAACTTGAATCGTGAAAGTTAAATTTTTCAAAATTTAACTTTCTTGATTTGAGTAAAAAAATTCTCAAATTTAATAATTTTTTTTCAGTGTATGCTTACATATATGTCTACATATATGTAAGCATATATGTCAGGATCTATGTGAAAAATATATGTTGACATATTTTTTTTGCGTAAATATATGTTGACATATTTTTTTTTTGCGTAAATATATGCGGCATATATATTATATATGCGACATATATTTTTGACATATATATTTCTCCACGCGGGCACGTGGTGACGGTGGGCAACAGAACCATCTGGCAGAGTCCCTGGGTTAACGGCGTGTGTGCCGTCATGGCAGGTACAAGTGATAAGTACTTTACGATGCAGGGAGTCGGAGCCCCAGTATCGGCGTCTGGTAATGGTGAGAAAGCAGGCTCGCAGGCGTCGTCATTAAGCGACTGCAGCTCTTCAGAAGTGGGAAACTTGGCTACTGGAGAGTATACTATTACAAGAAGTAATTCTCATCTGTGTAATAAAAGTCCTGATTCATTTTGTTACATTTGTGGAGAATACAATTTGGAAAGGAATCAAAGATCGTTATCTGATAAGATCAAACAAATTTATGAAGAATTTTTTGGTCTCCAAATTACTAATTTGGATTAAGCATGGGTTCCACATACGATTTGTAGTCGATGTAACATGATGTTAATCCGGTGGGAAAAAAACAAAAAACAGGAAAACTTGAAATTCACAATACCAATGATATGTCTTCACCAACTGGTTTACAGAATTGTTATTTGATTGATACTTCCGAGTTCACCTGGAATACAAAAAAGAAAATTGTATACGCTCATGTTTCATCAGCTATTAATTAAGCCACAAAAAATAGAATTTGTCAAGGAAGTTAATACGGTCAAAGAAATGGATGTAGAAGAAGACGATACGCTAGTTGAAGAAAGTTCGGAAGAAGAACATTCAGAAGATGAAGAGTACTTACCTGGCGGAAAAACAAAAGACCCTGAAACGTTTAGCCGAGAAGAACTTAATGATCTGGTTCGAGACTTGGCTTTACCGAAAGATGGAGCTGAATTACTTGCGTCAAGGTTGAAAGAAAAGCATTTGTTGGCTAAAGGTGTATCAGTGACATTCTATCGAAATAGGGAAAAAAAATTCCGGAAATTTTTTATGAACGACGATCAAAATTCGGTGGTATACTGTTCAGATGTTAAAGCTTTAGTTGATGAATTGAAACCGAACACGTATAAGGACGATAAGTGGAGACTTTTTATCGATTCATCGAAACGAAGTCTTAAACAGTGTTACCAGATGAACTCAATCCATTCCCCCTAAAGCGCCACTCAAAATCCCCTAGATTAAAAAAAATCCCCTAACTTTTAAATTATCAATTTTTTCTTAATTATTGTAATTATCATTTTTTTTTAAATTGTCAAAGATCTTATTATTAATACACTTTATGTTTAATATGAAATAATATTTTATTATAATTTAAAATACATTAAAATTTTATTTATTTATAATTTAAAACTTAAAAAAAAAACATTTTTCAGTTAAACTGATAATAAAATAAATTAAAAATATTTCTTAAAGAAAATATAATAAATTAATGTAATAATATAAATAATAAATTCAATTACAATTTATAAATTGTCAAACACTTAAAATATTAAAACTCCGATAATGTATTTATCACAGACTCATCGACTTCGCTATTGTACATTTCTGAACTGCAAAATTTTTTTAACATTTCTTTCATTGGTGTAAATAATGCAGAATTTGGAAAATTGTCTTTCACTCGCAGAATGGCTTCAGCAGTCTTTACCGACATTTGATTGCGAAGTTTATTCTTAACAATATTCATAATAGAAAATGATCTCTCTACACTTCTATTTGAAAATGGCAAACTTAATAATGAGGTAGCAAGTTTAGAAATATGACCGAATCTTTTTTTTCCGCTTGCTGTTGTCATCTGGCTAACTCGAGACCAAAATTCATCGGTAGTTGTTGCTTCTATTTGAATCTTATGAACAAGGTTCCATTCACTTACGATGTCATCAACAGTACCTCCAGAAATATTTTCAAAAGTTGATACAATTCCTGAGATATCTTTCGGAAAAGTCAAGTTCATATCTTGTATTGAGAATAAACTCATAGTTTTTAAGATATCGATATTTTTAGGCACCCTTTTTTGTAGTTCGCAGCCCAAGGTTACTAAAAAAAGTTTGAATCTTTCTTTTATTCCATGTATGTCATTATAAAATTTTTGCGAAACTAAATTTTTCTGCTGCCTATCTGTTAAATCTTTTGTAGCTTTAATATAAGCATCATCACATGCTTTCGTTACTGCATATCCAAAATTCATATGATTAACAGCCATAATGTAAGCTTGAAAGTTATAACCTGAAAGGTCTTTTCTGTTCATTTTTGCTAGTTGTTGTGGAACCACAATTACTTGCAAAATGTCGTACAATAGATCATTCAAATCTTCAAACAGTTTTAAACATTCAACTTGGTCTTTTTGAAACAGTTCATTTAAGCTGGTAACTTTTTTTAAATATGTTTTCAAAAATGTTAAATAAATTAAATTTTTATCATCTTCAAACATACTGTGTAACTGCTCGGCCGTGTAACATCTTTCTTTTTCTTTAGCTATTTGGAAATGTTGCTTAAGTGGTTCCCATTGATCCAACATTGTAGAAATAGCAGATATACGAGCTAACCACCTTGTTCCTGAGAGTCTAGCAATTTTAGTCGGTTCTTTTGTATTTTCAGTCATTGACTGATACAACTTTTGATATTCAATTTATCTCTTACTGCTCATGGAAAACCAATTGTAACACTCTTTAATTAAAAAATCTATATGCTTAGGTAGACATTTAAAGGCTTCTTCAGCTGCAAGATGTAAAGAGTGGCAAACACACTTTACAACGACTAAATGGGGAATGAGAGCAGTTAAACGAGAAGCGAGAGAATTGTGTGCTCCAACCATAGCATTAACTCCGTCAACACCAATGCCAATAAGGTTATTTAAATTCAATCCACTATCTTTAATATTATTAGTAAATGCATCATATAAAGCTGTAGCTTCGCCAAATTCAACTCATACTAATTTATAGAAAGAAGTAATAACTTTCTGTTTACTTTTACTGAAATAGCGGATCATGATACACATAATTTTTTTTTTTTATCAATGGCTGTTGACTCATCTATTACTGCAGAATAATATGAATCACCAATATCTTCAATTAATTCTTGAAGCATACAAGGTGCGATGACGTTGAGTACGAGTGATGTACATTTTGTGCGATGCAATTTGATCTCATTCAAAATTTTACTCGATTTATCCAAGCTTTTGATTAATACACTCAATTCAACAACGGCACGGATTGAACAATTTTTTGCAATAAATACAGCAATTCGTAATTCTACGATTTTGCGTTCTTCTAAAATTGTAGGTTTAATAAAAGTATCTATTTTTTGGTTATGTACTATAGTTTTATCTCGTTTTATTGCTTCCTTGTGTTTTGTAGAATTAAGATGATCATTTAAATTTTTTTTATGAGCTTTAAGATTACTTTTACATAATTTACAGTGGGCTGCTTGAGAATCACCGGGTACTTCTGAAAGCCAACCTGAAAAAGAAATTATATTAAATGGAGCAAATTAATATTAAAAATAAATTATTTATGTAATTATGATTGTTGATTGATGAATTCTTATTGATGTTATTTTTCTTGGTGCAAAGAATGTTCATATTAGAATTTTATATATTTACCTTTGAAGTTTACGTCAAGTTCCCACTCTTTTCTGTACTTTTGTACATATTGATTTTTATTTTTTTCTTTTGTCATTTTCTTAAAAATTCTTAACCAGAATAATATATAAATATATTAGAGTTCTATAATGTCCAAATAGTAATTAAATATAAATGACATAAGGTGTCCATGTTTTCAAAGTGAAACAGTTCTAAATGTAAATATAATCAGTCTGTCATTAACCTAACCAAGAATAAACGCATTTTGATTTTTTTTTAATCATTATTGATATTTACATGTCAATATGTAAATATTTCGCTAGATGGCATATCGATTACCATATTTGACGTAATAATTATTTTGTAAAATTAATTTATGATTTTTACAATAGATTGCACTGCTAACGATTCTATATTGTTTGACTTGCTCTTACTTCTGTACGTACACATATGTATATGTATATATTACTATAATATATTATTTTAATTAATATCAGAAATTATTTATTATAAATAAATAATTGTTTTTTTAATTTTTACTAAGTGAAAATTAAAATAAAATTATGAGTTATCTGCAAAATTTCAAGCCGGTCTTGACGCCTGATCGTCACATTATTACCTCGTGCGATGGGTTATGTCTTTTTGTAGACACTCGTTGTAAGTAAATATATAAAATTTTAATTGAAATTATTCAATTCTGTATAAATAAAACTGACAGTTCAATAAAAATTTTTCTTTTAATTCAGCAAGAGAAGTTGTGTTTGTCAAATTGAAAATTTATCGACCAGCGGATCAAGTTATGCAGCCAGATGATGGAGGAAATGATGATGAGGCATTTGGAGAAACTTCACTCAGTAAGGAAAAAAATAGTATCTTAATTCAAAAAATAATTTTCCTCTCCTTAATCTTTGCAAAAATTATATTAATTAATATATTTTTAGTTTCAGATGAGGATGCTGCTTAAAAGATAAAATCTATCATCCACAGATTCGGTAGAATCTGGCGCCAAGTTCCGTTCAAATCCGTTCTAAACGGAGCGCCAGACTACCGACTGTGTTTACTGTAAGCAGAACGGTATTTTGAGGTTGCAAAATTTTATTTAATTCTACAGTATTTTTTTTTTCCTAAATTGTATATTATAACAGTAATTCATACTTTATTTTACTGTTATCAATTAATTATATTCACTTATAACAATTAATCTACTTGAAATTATTAAATTTAATCAGCACAAACTATAGCAACGCAAAAATTTCGATCCTGACTTTTTTTCGATGGGGAAAGTGATCTGCCACAGACTAAATAATTCGAGAATGCATAGTAATCCTTCATTAGATGAGAAACTACAGTTAAAAAAAGATATTTCACAGCTTGCATCTACACCCGCAAGGGTGCGCTGGAATTATTTTTACATAAACTCATAAACTGTAGCTTTAAGGGGATAGTTTGCTATTGGCAGGGTGCGAAGTATATGGTGGGAAGGGCTGGCGCTGACTACCACTTTTACGTGTAAATCTTATGAGAAGAGCATGATTTAACGCTAATGGCGACCACTGGAACTAAATTACTCCGTTTGATTTAACACAGAAAAAGCATGAAAAATGAGGGCAGTACCATCGTGCACCTGGCCAATAAAAAATGCAGCCAACGCGAGATTTAAGTTGGTACCAATTATAATTTTTTATTTTAATTACAAAAAATACTAAAATCCGAACAAAAACAGATTCACTATAAAAAAAATCGCGCCAAGTCCACGTTCATAAGACTATTAAGGAAAAAAAAATTAGTTTTTTCTTTACAAAAAGAGATAGAATAAAAAAATTAAAAAAATTAAAAAATCCAAGTAACCGATATAATTGTTTATGAATTTCGGAAATTAAAAAAAATTTTGTTGTAAATTTAAAAATAAAAAAAAAATTTTGGAACGTACTTGGTGTGCGCGGTTGCAAAATATTTTACTTTTAACTAAATTCGTAAAATCTATTTACTAGGACTTTAAAAAAATTGAAATACACAATATGACGCATACCAAGTACGTTCCAAAATTGTTTTTTTAATTTTTAAATTTACAAAAAATTTTTTTTTAATTTCCGAAAATCATAAACAATCATATCGGTTACTTGGATTTTTTAATTTTTTTATTTTATATCTTTTTGTAAAGAAAAAAACAATTTTTTTTTCTTAATAGTCTTATGAACGTGGACTTGGCGCGATTTTTTTACAGTGAAACTGTTTTTGTTCGGATTGTTTATTTACTTTATGTATTTTTTACATAAAAAAAAATATCTTTTGTAATTAAAATTAAGCATGTGATCATACTCATTAATATTTGAGTAGAAAAATGCTAGAAAAATGCTTCCCCTAGATTTTCTACCAGGCCGTCTAAATTCCACTAAGTTTAGGGGAAAATCCCCCAACCTGGCAACACTGGTCTTAAAGCTGTTTTGCTTCATATTGGGAATGAATTTGCGCCGATTCCAATAGCTCATTCGACAAAACTGAAAGAAACTTATGAAAATTTACAGATTGTATTGGGAAAAATAAAATATTCAGAGCATAACGGGAAAATTTGTGGAGATCTCAAAATGGCAACACTTCTTTTAGGTCAGCAATCGGAATTCACCAAATATCCTTGCTATTTATGTTTGTTTGATAGCAGAGACCGGAAAAATCACTATTTCAAGAAAGATTGGCCATCAAGATCTGCATTGAATCCAGGTTCCCATAAAGTTATACGACCACCCTTAATTCAGCCTTCCAAATATTTGCTGCCACCACTACATATCAAGTTGGGACTCATAAAACAGTACGTGAAAGCTCTGAATAAAGATGGTGATTGTTTTGCATACTTGACAGAAAAGTTCCCTGCAATAAGTGATGCGAAATTGAAAGAGGGAATTTTTGATGGACCCCAAATACGATCTTTATTTCAGGATGCAAATTTTGAAGAAACAATGAACGACACAGAAAAAGCAGCTTGGGTAAGCTTCAAAAATGTTTCACAAAACTTTTTGGGAAATAACAGAAGTGAGGATTACAGCACTTTAGTTGACGCATTGCTGGAAAACTACAAAAATTTGGGTTGTTTAATGAATCTCAAATTACACTTTTTAGATTCTCATCTTGACCACTTCCCTGACAATTGTGGAGACTATAGTGAAGAACAGGGAGAACGTTTTCACTAAGACATCAGTGAAATGGAGAATAGATACCAAGGAAATTGGAGTGTTAACATGATGGCAGATTTTTGTTGGATGTTAAAAAGAGAAGTACCCGAAGAAAATCGTAAACGAAAGAGGAATCCACTACGAAGATCATTTGAGGATAAAAGAGAGCGATACAAACGAAGGAAAGTTTAGGATTCGTAAAAATCATTTCTTTCTATATTTACTTAGGGTCTCAAATTAACAAAATAATATTTCTTTCTATCTTTTTGTCTTGTGTATTTCACAGATTTCTAGTTATTAGATATATCTACATTATAGAGTATTTATTTTAGGCATTAAATCATGTTCAATCAATTTTTTTTCTGTTATGAATGGTAATTTTTACAATTTTTTCGAATTTTTCCAGCTTTAGAGGGTGAATAGACTAAATCAATTAAGATGCGAATTGAAGACATGAAAAGATATAAAATTTTATCTGAATTGGACCAGAAAAAGTTTTTTTATCATGAAAACTATATTTTTTCAGAATTTTAGAGGGTTTGTGTGATTTTTTTACATTTGAAATGGCTCTTGGTCTCAATAAAGTTTCGATTTATATTCAGCGGATCGAAATACATGAAAATCACGCTTAGTTTAGTTCCAAAAAAATTTTTTTATCATTAAAACTGCCGATTTTCATCATTTCTACGGTTTTTCGAAGTTTTCTCGAAATTTTGGGGGTGTAGGGGTCAAACTGACCTCGAATTCGGATTCAGCGGACCAAAATACGTACCCGTAGGTAGATCCGGTCACATGCACATTCTACTTAATTTTTTTTGTGTGCCGGTGTTTGTAATTATAATTAATAATATTAGCAAATATAAACATGAAACTTACTTGGGTGTAATGAAAGTAACATCTTCTTGGGAGAATCGTAGGGAAATTCAATTCCAATGAATTATGCAAACCAATTTCATAATCGCTCATATAAGAAAGCGGATTAAAAGCTGGAAATTTATTTTTAATAAATGCAAAAACTTTGTTCTAACAATCTTCCGACTTATTCATCATGAAAATTATCATCACGGGAACAGGCTAAAAAATAATTTTACAACCGTTATTGAAATGTCAAGCAATAAGTTCATGAAGTTATGTTCTTATTGGGGAATTCAAAATCAAATTATTTATCCTTTCAATCAGTTCAAGAAATAAATTAATCCGTTAAAACAGTAATACCTTAGCAGGTTTTGTGACCTCCTGACTAAGATATCCTATTTCGCGCCAGAGATGTTCTGGACGCCACCAGGAGAGTTAATTGATGTTGAGTTCACTCGGCCTCCTGGAACCGAGTTACTAAGGCTAGCTCACACTCAGGGAGTGGGTATCCAGAACTGATATTCGGTCACAGAATATAATTTAATCAACTAATTATTACTAAGTGAGAGGAAGAGGCTAGGTTGTTGAAATTATTGGCACGGCACAAACACAATTAACCAACAATTAACAGATTTATTTCCAAAGACTCTACTAATAATGACTTGACAATTAACTATAGAACTTGATCCCCAGAATAGAATAATTACTTAATGGCCTGGTCTTCGCCATAGCCTGATTAACACACTACTGAATCACTTCGAGGATGCTAACCAGTTAGCTCGCAGATCACAACTAATTAAACTAAACTATCCCTAACTGAGCCGACCTCGTCTTCGCAAATACAACTCGCTCCGTCTAGATAATGATTAGCCCCCTGGCTTCTTTAGAGATCCTCCGGGTTGTATGCTCGAAGATCGACTGATTAAACTAAACTATCCCTAACTGAGCCGACCTCGTCTTCGCAAATACAACTCGCTCCGTCGAGATAATGATTAGCCCCCTGGCTTCTTTGGAGATCCTTCGGGTTGTATGCTCGAAGATCGACTGGCTGTTCCTTTTTTTTTTTTTAGACTTTTAAAAGATTTTTATTGATATCATATAATTAACATCGTTATTACAAAATTATTACAGTATTTATGATTTCTGACCGTTGGTCTCTACTCACATTCAATATATATAGTTTTGTTTATGCTTTACATATTTTATGAAAAATAACATATAGGATATTTATTGTTTTTAGGAAAAAAAGTTTATAAAAAACCTAATTAGATTTATAATTACAGTAGTTGTTGTTTCTTACATACTAAACTTAAAACTAGGACTAGAGAGTTGCTAATTGATTACGGTCAATTAGCATTTGATTAGGCATTTTGTACTTATGCCATGGATTTATATTCATATCACCGCATATATTGTTCATGAATTCATAATTTTTGACTGAATTATAGAAGTTCATAGTATGACGATAAATGATATCTTTAATTAGTGGCAAACCTGTTTGCTTATGTAATTCTATGATAGATATACGAGGCTTAGCATTTATAGCCATCCTTATTATTTTGTTTTGGATTTTTTGCAAGCGGTCAAAATTATATTCTTTAGTATTACTCCATATAGGAGTCGCGTATAGTAATATAGGTCTTATGCACATAGTGTATATAATTAACTTATTTCTTACAGATACTTTACTGTTTCTATTGATTAATGAGTATAGAATAGAAATTGCTGCGTTAGCTTTGCTAATTACAGTCGATATATGTTTGTTAAATGTGAGTTTAGGGTCGAGTATAAGACCCAAATATTTCGCGTCATCAGTTGCTTTGAGTTCTTGTCCATTCATTTTAAGGATTTCGGTGGGAGATTTCTTTTTATGCGTAAATATCATAAATTCGGTTTTATTTACATTAATTTTTATTTTCCATTTAATGTAATATTCATGTAGTATGTTTATGTGTGACTGAAGGTTTTTAATTATTACATCTTTAGACCAGGAGGTGGTTAATATCCCTGTATCATCTGCAAATAAAGTTAATGTTATTTTATTATGTTTTGGGATATCATTGATATATAGTAGAAATAACAGTGGTCCAAGAATGGACCCCTGTGGTACGCCCGCTGTTATTTTGCGTTCAGAGCTATGAGTATCCCCCACCGCAACCCTAAATGAACGTTGATTTAAATAACTAGCAATAAATTTGATTATGTATTTTGGTAAATTGTAGTTTGCGAGCTTGTAGATCAGAGCTTTTTGCCAGACAGTGTCGAATGCTTTCTCAATATCTAAGAGAAGCAGTCCGCTACTATGATTTTTATTAAAATTTGAACTAATATATTCTGTCACTCGCAGTAATTGTTGCACAGTACTGCGATTTTTCCTAAATCCAAATTGCTCGTTGATCAGGATATCATTTTTATCAATAAGGTCTCGCAATCTATTATTTATTATTATTTCTAATAATTTACCAAGAGTGCAAAGCAAACTGATGGGACGATAGTTCTGGGGAAATAATTTATCTTTTCCTGGCTTATGGAATGGTAAGATAATTGCTTTTTTCCATGAGTCAGGAAAGTATGATAATAGCAAGCATGCGTTAATTATATACACCAACTGTACTATTACCTTTTTTGGTAATTGTTTCAGTACAATATTTTGAATAGAATCATGACCAGGTGCTTTCCTTGCTTTAGTCACTTTAATAGCCTTGATAATCTCTTTCGAAGTAGTTAATGGAATTGAATTGCTGTCTAATTTTTCAGTTATTATACTTCTATAGATATTATTAACATTTTTTTCAGTTTTACAATCACTGAGATCTTCTGTTAATGTGTGCGTCTCTTCAAACACATCAGCAATTGCATTTGCTTTATCGTCATTACTATAAACTAGCCCTAACCTTGAATGTAATGTTGGAATTTTATTATTATTTGATTTTGTTAATTTAATAGCATTCCACAAAGTATTATCTTTTATATTTAATGATTTAAATTTCGATTCAATAGTTTTGTTTTTATATTTTCTAATTTCTATTCTGACTTGTTCGACCAATGCCGAATAATTATTTTTATCATTTATGTGCCTAGAGCGCTGGAATTTGCGACGCCAATAGTTACGTTCTTGTATCATTTTAATAATTGAGTTAGGAAGGCTCGAATTTACATTTTGTATTTTTATATGCGGAACAGCAATTTTAGTCGTATAATTAATTTG
Source organism: Cotesia congregata (assembly GCA_905319865.3). Lineage (NCBI taxonomy): Eukaryota > Metazoa > Arthropoda > Insecta > Hymenoptera > Braconidae > Cotesia > Cotesia congregata. The sequence continues at coordinate 4,328,985 of CAJNRD030001114.1, forward strand.
TTTGGTTAACAGTTCAACTGTTTTATCAACATCGTCTATTGTATGTATTTTATTATTTATGGTTATTTCTTTATTTAAACGACTTCTAAATAAATTCCAATTAGCACGCTTGTAACATGGAAAGGTTTTAATAACTGGCGAGTAATCGCAATTATTCAGAGTGAGTAACACAGGGAGGTGATCAGAGTCGAGTTCATTGATAGTCTCTGGCTTACTAGCCTGTACTATATTTTTATACAGCACTACGTCTATTACTGAGGGTAGACACCCATTGTTAGGAACAAACGTAGGATTATCTGGGAAAAGAATGTTTATCGGATTACGTTGGATTAAATTAAATAATATTTTACCATTGGCATTTGCTCTTTTAGCGTGCCAGTTGGCATGCTTTGAATTTAAGTCTCCTGCTAATAAAACTTTATTATTTAGCTTAAATATATCAACAAGATCTGGCTCTTGAATTTTAATTTGAGGTGGGCAGTACGCTGAAACCAAGAGAATATTTCCCGGTATTTTGATTCCATGAGCTTCAATGTGCTTAGTATTTATTGGAAATTCCGAATGCTGTAAACTATTTTTAGCAAATATAACTACCCCACCTCCGTGCGTTACTCCATTTCTATCTTTTCTATAACAGGTGTAACCTTGTAAATAACATTTGTTTGCATGCGTGAGTTTAGTCTCATTGATCAAAAGAAAATCGATGTCAAATTTATTTACCAAGTATGGTAATTCTAATAGTTTGTTAAGCAAACCATTCGCATTCCAATAGGCAATGTTGATTGGTTTAGCAGCCATTATCATTTATACATTCACTTATTACTAATATTTTTGATATATCATCTTTACAATCTTTTAATTTATCATATAAATGCTTAGTTACTGTAATTAACCTTTGAATATCACAAATTTCATTGAGTTTGTTTATATGTACTACTAGGTTATTGAATTCTTGTATTCGTTTAGTATTATTGTCATTACTTACTTTACTTATCTTACTACTATTTCCTTGATTTTGTACCTGGGGCCTCGTCGTTGGACTTGGGAAGATCGTGATATCGGACTGCTGCTGGTGATCGGGAAGGACCTTCTGTTGATGATCTTCTGCTGTCTCTACTGGCCATGTATGTCGTGGATAGGTTGTTGCGTGATTAAGTTGCGGCCTTGATTGCGGTGGCAGTGGAAAATGTTGTTGGTCTAGCTTAAACGGTTTAGTTACGCTCATATTACTAGGCTTTCGGCGCTGTGACTTTTGGCTCTCTACTTTTTCAGAATGATTTATGTATTTCGGGCATAAGCGATAATTTGCTGGATGCGGACCTTCGCAGTTTGCGCAAACAGGCGGTGTTGTTTTGTCTTTTTTACACTCACTGGTGAGATGTGACTGTGGGCATTTGACACACTTGGGTGGATTATTACAGTTTGAGATACCATGTCCGAATTCTTGACACCGATAACATTGCGTTATCTTTCTTGAATTTCTGTAGGGTTTCCATTTGATTCTAAATGATGCTATCGTTTTAATTTTTAATAACTTGGTTATTTTCTCAGCACTGTCTACAGTCACCAAATAGATCAGAGTATCATTTTCTACTGTTGTCGTTTGCATATTCAACCTCGTCTTCTTCTTTATCATATTTATTTTTTTGAGTGTGATATCATGTGCTGCGGCTTCATTTTGTATATCTATGATTTGTGCAGGTAACGGTAGATTTTTCAAAACCAAGTGTTTAAGTCTGTCTTCTTTACATGTATAAGAATGGTGCGGTACGCCATATAATGCTAATGCGGTTTGGACCCGCTTAAAATCTTCCTTACTGGTAGTATAGATATTAATACCTCTTGGAGTTAATTTAAAGGATACTTCCTGTTCACATTCTTTACGCATCTGTTGCAGAAATTTAGTCATGTCCAGTATTTTTTGGTTTACAACGATTGGAGGTATTTTTTGCACTTTATTAGCACTGAATTCAGGTTCTTCTGTTGATATAATTGATTTATCGCTGTCGTCGTTGTTGTCGGCTTCGCGATTCCTCTTTCTTCTTTTGCCACCATTGGCCTTTTGCCAGTCTACTTTATCACGTGCATCCATACTGCCAGTCACGAACGACTGCCAGAACTTACACTCCCACAATCTGTTCGAGTCTCGTGATCACTCAGAGTCTGATCGTATCAGGACCCAAGTGACTGGGTGTTGATTCGTAACCGGAACTGCCAGCACTATCAACATTACCAGCACTACCAGCACAGAGACTAGTCGCTCGACTCAATCATCATGATCACTGGCTGTTCCACCGCTCGACTGACTATTTTAGGGCCTCAAGCTTCCCACTCCGAGAATTAAAACGAGCGACCGCGCCGTCTAGTGCTTGAAAATGAAACTGACGAAGGCCGGTACGCAAGGCTCCTGCACGAGCACGAGTATATCAATTTGCACTGTGACACCGTTTATAATATAGAAACTCAAAATTTTTTTGTTTATACAGCTAGATGAAATCGTGATTAATATAAAAAAATTTCAATTAATTAACAATAGCTGGTACTGAGAGAAAGAAACATTATTGTCCAGAAAAGAATTTCTTGGCTGATGAATTTATAGAAATCAGCTATCGCGAATTCTTAACTTTGCAATAAAACAATATCAACATCTACCTTCATTATCGAATGTTTTTCTTTGATCAATTCTACCAATTCTTTACACTGGAAAAATGATTTTCTGAAAAATTATCAATAATTTATGTTCTGTCAAAAAAATTTTCGTGAAAAAACTGTTTTTCTTCTCAGTATAGCCCATCTGTATAATTTTCAAACAATAGATGCTTTATGAGCTTGCGCAGAATACGTTTCTTATGAAGTCCCGATTGTCTTTTGTTCTTTAGTGATTTCTTCATTTCTTTCTCTACCTTCGAGGAAATCTATTTGAGTGATAAAAGGCTTATAAGATAGTACGTTGAGAAAAAAATTATTTTAAAATTTTGCTATATCATTTGTGATCGTATAAAAAAGTATTATAAAAAAATTTATTTTTCAGAAATCAAGATGAATCCAATTCCAACAATTGATTGGGAATTAGTGGAATTATTCACTGTGCTATTCAAAGGAAAATTTTACAAGCTGTGTGTAACTGCTATGGAGGAGTGATGCACCTAAATGATTTGAGACAAGAAAGTAAGTATCAATTATATCCTTTCTTTCACTGTGAACTTGATAAGTAAATAATCAATGCTTGTTTTTCAATAGTTGAAAGAAGACTTGGATTACAAGAAGTTGAATACACCATTTATTCGGAAAAAAGTGTCCGTGTAACTGAATATGAATTTTTCGACATGGATTTTAAGCAAATTTTTTATATTGTACGTGAACAATAAACTTTAATAAAGTTATTATTAAAGTAATCAATCAATTATTTTTATTTATTAAATACCGTGTGGCCCGCGTAGTGATAAAATGAATGAAAGTGTAGTCATAACTCAACCGCGATCATCAATTTATTTATTCATATCAACGAATCTATAAATATGTTAAATACCGTGTGGCCCGCGTAATGTAAAAAATAATACCTCACAGAGTATTTACTACTCGCGATTTAAATAATTTTTTTTTTTTATCAATTAATTCATTAAATAAATTAAATACCGTGTGGCCCGTGTAACATAATGAATAAAGCATCAAAGGATATGACTTATCTAATAATTTATATAATTTTTTTTATCAATCAATTAATTTAAATTATTAAATACCGTGTGGCTCGTGTGACGTTAAACATAATGCATCAAAGGAATTGACTGCTCTGCGGTTTATATAATTTCTTTTTATCAATCAATTAATTACATATATTAAATACCGTGTGGCCTGTGTAACATAAAAAATGAACCATCAAAGGTTATGACTTATTCACGGTTTATATAATTTTTTTTATCAATTAATTAATTCAAATTATTAAATACCGTGTGGCCCGTGTGACGTTCAATATAATTCATCAAAGAAATTGACTGCTCTGCGGCTTATATAATTTCATTTTATCAATTAATTAATTACATATATTGAATACCGTGTGGACCATGTCGCATTGACATAAATGAGAGTGACTGTATTACTCAGCCGTGGCCACTAATTTATTTATTTATATCAATTAATCTACCAATATATTTAATGTTGTGTTCTTCCTATGAGTCTAAAGTAAAGAGTTTTTTTAACATTAATTTTTTTTTTTTGGAAGCTCTTAAAAATATTTTGTGATATAATATTTATTCTTTAATCTCCCAGGTGCTCATATGTTTTTTACGCTTCTTATTATTTTAATTATTTTTCTAATTCTTGTTATATTAGTCATCGACCTGCCATCTCTTGACTTTATTTTGCATTTTTTCGAAATTTCTACCTTGCCTTCTATTTTTTTTTGTATACGCTATTCCATCTTGATATTGAGTATTCAAAACACTAATCGGCGTCACTTTCATGTTCTAAGTGGCTAACTTAATGTTTGACGAAAATGTACGGACCCATTTCAATAAGACTTCATATTTTTTATTACTGTTCATTTGAAATTTTCAAAATGTCATCTTTATGGAAGCATTATACACTTGTTTCAAATGGCATTGCCAAATGTAAGTATTGTCCAAATGATTATAATATAAGAAAAACTACGTCATCACTAAGATACCATTTAAAATATAAACATTCTCATAAAATTGAACCTCTTACACCTAATGAAGAGACAGAATCAGATTTACGGTAAGTTTTTTTCTATGTTTTGTACTGAATTACTTAATTCGTCAAAGTCAATATTTTCAAAACAAAAACATTAAATTACTTTAATTTTTTAAAAATGTTTTATATAAATGCATTATCATTAATGTTCAGCTCTGATGAAGAATCAAATCCAGATCCTTCGGGCAACAAAAAAAGCGACGAATCACGAGAGAATATTACAGCCGTAAAGTATGTATTCACCCATTTTTTATACTAAAAATTACGACTCTGCATCAATCATTCATTTAATGTAATTAACTTCTTTTTAATTTTTTTTGTTTCAGAATCCTAAGTCAGAAGCAACTACTAGGGGATGCTCGAATATTTTTTGATAACAACAAATATTCGAGCAGTTCTTTTCTATGTATTTACTTTAAAATGAGAAATATTTCTTTGGAGTTCGAAAATACTTTTTTGTTTTTTATTTATCATTATAATATTTAATTTAAATAAATTATTGATTGTAGAATTTATTTTTATTTTGGCAGATACAAAAATATGGTTAATGAAAATGAAGATTTCAGGAAATCCGTTGAAAAAACAATATTATAAATGATGACAGAAGAAAATGTAGGATGGACACCAGAGTTTGCTAGTAAAAATAAGAGAGAAAAAGACAGAATATCTTTTCAGCTCTGAAATAGCATTGTCTCAAAGCTTCGAAAGAATGGCTAGTTTTGACTCTGACCAACAAAATGATGTAAGTGAAAAATACCAAAGATAAATCGAAAACTACAAGAACGGGCCGAACATCCCTCGAAGTGATAATCCTCTTCAGTGGTGGAATATAAAACATCATAAATATCCTTTACTAGCTAGGCTTGTTCGACGATTTTTAGCAGTTCCTGCATCAAGCACACCATCGGAAAGAGTTTTTTCTACTGCCGGAAACATCATTAGTGCAAAGAGAAACTGCTTATTACCAGAAAATGCGAACTTGTTAATTTTTCTTTATCAAAATAGAGATCTTACTGATAGTAAATTTAGAAATTAATTAACAGCTCACTGTAACTGAAAAATGTTTCAAATACTAAATTAATACTTATACTTAATAAATTATTCTATTACTGTTTTCAATTTAAAAAAAAAAATTCATTCATTCATAGGTCATTAACTTACTTTACTCTTGTTTTTTCTGTTGTTCATAATTTTTTTCCCAAAAAACGAGGTTAATATTTATTTCAATACGTATACGCACCTCAGTATATAACAAAAAGCATATAAAAAATTAGCTATTTAACCGGTTTAGCAGTTGGCTAATTAGCTGAGTTAAGCTAGGTTAACCGGTTAAGCCGTTGGCTAATTAGCTAAGCTAATTCGGCTAATCGGTTAAATTAGCTAAGCTGGCCAGCTAACTGGCTAATTAACTTAGCTAACTTTTTTAGCCGGCCTAACCGGCCAAATTGTACAGCCCTAATAATAATAATAATAATGATAACTAGCGGGTGCAGTCATTAAGTGACTGACGAAAATTTCGAACTATAAATAAAGAAAATTTTGCTTAATTAAATAAGAAATTTTATTAAATTGCTTTATACTTTCTTCACTATTGACATTTTCAAAAATATAAGCTTATCTCGATGTTACACTTATCAAGAGCTTCCATTTGAGTATCCCTCGCGGTTTTGAATCACGGTGGAGCCCTGGTGGCAGTGGAACTACCGAATAACTACAATAGGTCCTTCGTGGATCCACAGTGGTTTTGTTCCATTTAGCCACCGTGAACGCTTCGTGGTTCCACGATGCTTCCACGTTGCGACCCGAGAGTTGCCATCGTATATCTACGGTGATTAGGTTTTTGGTTGCAACCGTGGTTCCATCGGAAAAACACGAAGTATCGACAAATTTCCGAAGGCAATGGGATTGGTGGAAACACCGGAGAACCACGGTGCACCCTCAGAGTTGACATGGTGTATTTACGATGTAAACATTTTCGGCTACTACGGTGGTTTCACCAAAAAAGCACGAAGTACCCACCAATATCCAAGAGCGATGAAATTGGTGGGAACATTAGGGATCCACGGTGCAACTTCAGTGCTTAATGCGTAGATAATGTACATATGGGGTATTCCATGCCAAATCGACCACTTTTGAACCCGACCCCTTTAGATTCAGCTGAAACTTTACTGTTCTTTTCTACCCTTTGAAAGACATTTTTGAGAATTTTTTCAAATTTTTTTATCCAACCCAAAAAAAGTTATGAATTTTTCAAAAAAGTGGCTTTTTTATTTTCAAATAGCCATAACTTTTTTAAAAATTGACTTTTGGGTACCTTTTTTTTTTAAATTTTTGTTTTTGAATGAACTTTTCGAAAAAATATACGAAAAAAATTTAACATGATCAATTATATAAAATAATCGGTTTTTTTAAGTAAAATCGTCATTTTTTCGAAGTCCGTCATGTTCTTTTTTTTTTTTTTCTCAGTAACATCAAATTTTCATAGAAATTTAATCAACATGTTTTTTTCGAATTCTATTTAAATAAGTAGGCAAATTAATTTTTACATATTTATTGTTTGCAAATACTAAAATTGATGGTAGAATGAAGTTATCTTAGTATCGAAAACATGGACCCTGATTCCTTATTGGTTGAGATTTAGATTAAAGTTAGCTTAGTATCGAAATAACGTTCAGAATTAGAACGCGCGCGGATGCGCGCAATTTAAATTCCTAGTTGTTTGCAAAATGCATTCATTTTAATCTGTTACATTCCCGCGATCCCGCAATAAGAACAATTTATAAATTATGTAATCAGCAAAAAAAACATGTATGTAAAATTCTTAGTCCGTTGACTGAAATACTGTATATAATGTTTTGAAAACCTTACAATGACTTTTTCCCCGCTGCTAAAGAGACTTTTTTTTGTAAGGAACCAGGGTAAAAAAATTTATATGGGGTATTCCATGCCAAATCGACCACTTTTGAACCCGACCCCTTTAGATTCAGCTGAAACTTTACTATTCTTTTCTACCCTTTGAAAGACATTTTTGAGAATTTTTTCAAATTTTTTTATCCAACCCAAAAAAAGTTATGAATTTTTCAAAAAAATGACTTTTTTTTTTCAAATAGCCATAACTTTTTTAGAAATTGACTTTTGGGTACCTTTTTTTTTTTTAAATTTTTTGTTTTTGAATGAACTTTTCGAAAAAATATACGAGAAAAATTTAACATGATCAATTATATAAAATAATCGGTTTTTTTTTTAAGTAAAATCGTCATTTTTTCGAAGTCCATTTTTTTTTTCTCAAAAATAACTTCAATTTATTCGACAACTATCCCCGCTAATCCTGAGCAGGGCCGATTTTTTTTTATATTTTTTTTATTCATTTAAAAAAGAAATTGTCAAATTTTCAAAAATGGAAAAAATTTTTTTTCCTTGAACTTTATTTCTATCATAAAATAAAAATAGTTCAACGCTTTTGTGATACAATTCTCAATTTATAGATTTCATTTACGAATATAATCACCGAGATTCAAATTTTAACTTATCAGTAAGGTCGATAAACTAGGGTAGGACAATTGTAGACTTACCTACAGTCAGTATACTAGAAACTATACGCTAGTGTGTATCGATTTATAAATACGGTTTTTTCATACTGTCTAAAATATAACCTGTAAATTGCTGTTAATCTTTTGTGCGATCAAGTGTCTAGTGAAAGATTGTTGATATTACATTTGGTTCATAAATAAATAATTATTATAGTTCATGAAGGCTATTTTGATTTGGTGTAATTTGAAAAGCTAATTGTTTTATTCTATGAATCTAAATTGATTGGAAGAATTTTATGAAGACATTATGGCATCAATAAAGCAATTCGATCGATGTTGTAATCCATTTAAGTTGGAATCACATTTAAGAAAAATGGGTTTACGTCCAGCAACTGACATTATGAAAGTAACGTTAGGATTAGATGGAAATTATTTGTTATGCAGTTCGTGTCGAAAAGAAGCTTCAAAATTAGTAAAGGAATAAACAAATACTATTGATGATCCTAATGTTGATGCAAGTGACCATGATGATGATTTTAGTGACAATAATGAGAAAAATGATGATGCTGACAGTGATAGTAATACAACTGCCACGGATCTCCCGTTATCCTTATCATTCCGTACGTTTTTTTAAATTATTCATACATTACTTAAATACATTCCGAGCAACTACATGTTTCATTGTTTTTTTAAGGTTCCTTGTCGTTTAATAGCGAACCCAGAAATTCACAATCAAGCTCGGCATCCCAAGTTAGCGCTGCAACTCAATTACCCGTTATAAACGATGCACTGCGACTGTTGAATCAATCGCCGATTCCTACAAAAAAAATTGAATGATTATCAATTTTTAAATAATAAAATAAATCAGATATCTGACAGCTTAAAAAAAATTTTGCTCTCAGCTGCCAATGAAGGATCGATCGACGACGATGGTGAAAATTTTCGCTCCTTAATTAAAATGCTACATGATAAATTCAATGATAAAAAAACGGATAAGTCTCTAAAAATACAAATTTTAACATTGTTACCTGAAAAATGGAATGAAAGACGTATTTGTGAAACTATGAACACATCACGACATTTAACAAGGGTAGCAAAAAAGTCGGTTGAAGAAAAGGGTCTACTTTCAACACCTGAATCGAAATTAGGTAGGTATATCGTAGAATTGATGTTTCTGGTACATCTGAAGACTGAATTACTTAACATTTTTTGTATAGGGAAGACAATTACTCATCAAATGTTATTAAAAATTGAGAATTTTTACAACGATGATGAGTATAGTGCTTTGATGCCCGGTATGAAAGACTTTGTTTCAGTACGAAATGATGATGGTAATCGAGTACACGTCCAAAAACGGCTTGTTCTGTCTAACTTAAAAGAACTGTACCAATGTTTCCGTGAAATAAACCCAACAGAGAAAATTGGATTTTCGAAATTCGCTTCTTTACGACCGAAACATTGTGTGTTAGCAAGAGCAAGTGGAACACACATCATCTGTGTATGTACGATCCATCAAAACTTTAAGTTGATGATGCTTGGTAATTATCAAATTAATTAAAAATTATAGGTGTGTGAATTTTCTGTTTATTTAACAACTTTTCTCTTAGGTGCAAATCTTCATTCCTTAACAATAAATACAGAAAAGCCCATGAAACACTATAGTGATTGTTTGGACATGATAATTTGTGAGACTCCATCGGTGCAATGTTATTTGGGTGGATGTAACAACTGTCCAGGGGTAGATGAGTTGAGTAACATTCTACTAACATGTTTTGAGAATCAGGAGATCAAGAATATTACGTATAAGTATTGGATATGAAAACCGAGAAGTAGTTTGGAAACTTTTATCAAGCCGACAGAAGAATTTATTGAAAACATTTGTAGTGAATTAAAAGTTCTTTTACCTCACTCGTTTATTGCTAAACAACAAGCCAAATTTTTGAAAACATTGAAAGAAACACTGAAACCAAATGAATTTGTCATTATTTGTGATTTTGCAGAGAATTACGCGTTCGTAGTACAAAATGCAGTATCTGGTTTTCACTGGAATAATAACCAGGCAACAGTTTTTCCGCTGATTATTTATTACAAAGTAAATGATGAATTTGAACACAATAGTTTAGTAATTATTTCAGACTGTAATAATCACGATGCCGTTGCTGTTCATGTTTTCATCAAACTAATAACTGATCATGTAAAAAGTCTCGTTATTTTTTCAAAGTTCGTCACTTTTTTTTCTATTTTTGTTTATCAAAAAAAACTTCAACCAATTTGATAACTATTCCCACTCATCCCGGGCAGGGCCGATTTTTTTCATATATTTTTTATGTAATTGAAAAAAAAAATTGTCAAATTGTCAAAATTTTTTTTTTTTTTTTCAATTAAATCAAAAAAATCGGCCCTGTCCGGGATGAACGGGAATAGTTGTCAAATTGATTGAAGTTTTTTTTGAGAAAAAAAAAAAAAAAATAAAGAAAATTACAGACTTCGAAAAAATGACGATTTTACTTAAAAAAAACCGATTATTTTATATAATTGATCATGTTAAATTTTTTTCGTGTATTTTTTCGAAAAGTTCATTCAAAAACAAAAATTTAAAAAAAAAAAGGTACCCAAAAGTCAATTTTCAAAAAAGTTATGGCTATTTGAAAATAAAAAAGCCATTTTTTTGAAAAATTCATAACTTTTTTTGGGTTGGATAAAAAAATTTGAAAAAATTCTCAAAAATGTCTTTCAAAGGGTAGAAAAGAATAGTAAAGTTTCAGCTGAATCTAAAGGGGTCGGGTTCAAAAGTGGTCGATTTGGCATGGAATACCCCATATACAAAATAAATACATTGAAAAACAGCGGAGATGGAATTTTATATTAATGGACGATTAAAATAAGAACAATTCACTGACTTGAAAATAATTACAAAAAAAAAGTGAAAGTTTATTTTGGAAATTTGACATAATGTTAATTTTTTTTCAATTTGAGACAAGATTTTAAGAATCATGATTTGAATGACTAAAAATTTTTCATTAATTTCGATGATGGTTTCTTTTTGTCCGACTTTCTTCAAAAATACAATGAGTTAGATAAGAAAATTTCATATTTTAGTATTACTTAAACAATTTTTATTGTTAAAAACTGATAATTGCTATTAAAATTTTCTTTTTACATAAAATATAAAAAAAAAATATTTCAACTTCTCAGACATTTGCTAAATTATTTTCTCAACTTTTTGCTGAAAAACAATATATTTACATAAACAATATATGGTGACTATTAATAATTACAATATGATTGAAATTATATGTAAAGAAATTCTCAACTTTACTCAAATCAATTTATCACAAGACTTTTCAACTGCCTTATACCGACCAATCAGAATTAATCAACTTTTATGACATACAAAAGCGTTTTATTTATATTTTTTTGAAATTAAAAAAACTTAATTATCAAGATTTGTAATGGTTAATCTTTATAAAAAGGGCACTCATATTACTGTAAGAAACGTTGGAAACATAATAGATCTAAATTCGAATATATTTTTCCGATATATATATATATATATATATATATATATATATGTATGTATGAATGTATAGCATACATCTGAGTACTTACTGCATAATAGTCATATCAGTGTAGATAATAATTTAATAACAATTAATTACAGCAATGATTCTTGTGAAATGTCTTTTCTTATTACTTATTACTTTCAACCTTTCATTAAGTCATTTAATAATTATTACACTTACCATGATGATGATTATTATTATTATTATTATTTACCAGAATCGTCCCGTTTCTGTGTAAACCTCGTATCTAAAAAATCTTAATTTTCAGTAAATCGATAAAAACGTATAGAGTTACTTAATTTTCATAAAAAGTTATAACTAATTTAAAATTTATACTCTTTATTTATCGTCTTAAAATAATTAAACATCATTTTTGCTATCTGCATCGATACCTTGTTGTTATCATCAATTTAACGTAGATACGAGTTTTTTCATCAAATACCCTGGTAACTTTTTTGCAGATACGAGGTTTTGAAATTAAAAAAAATTTTTTTTTTCTATAAGATCATTGGCGAAAAATTTTGTTATGCAAGGCTTTCACATTCAATTCATTATTATTTTATATTTATTAATTAAAACAAATTCATTTGATTTTGATTTAATGTGTTATAAATCATATGATTACTATTTATAATATGATTTAATTATTTTTTTCAAATATGTTTACAATTTATTGAATAATGTACAAATTAACAGCAGGATAATCTGAAAAATAAGTAATAAGAAATAACTTGAACAATAACTAGAACTAAGAAGTAAGGATCAATTTTACAATTTTTTAAACTTATTCTTCTACAGTAGATTCAACTTTTAATTGATCATAGAAATTATGATAATCTTGGGGTAGCAATCTTTTCAAACTTTGCAAATCTTTGAATTTTCTTGATGTAATAGAAATCGGTTTTTTATATAACGGAGTGATAATATTTTTTCGATTTACATTTATTCTTGATTTTGTTTGAGGTAATAAGGTCCAATCGTTCTGGTAATCTAGTTTATAATACAGCCCAGTTGAATCGTATTTAAGACATTTTAAATCAGTAACTTGTGGATCTCCTGTTTTTGAACCGGGTCTTATCGATTTGTAAAAATTTATTTTAGAAAAATCCTTAAAAAATGTGTGATCAACATAAATAACTTTATATGGCTCTGGATGAGTAATTTTCTTAATTTTTAATATTTGTAATAAATTAATAAAGAATATTAGCGTAGAATAATTGGTTCTTTTTCTCTAAATACAAAATATCGTAATAATCTTTATGATTATAAATAATCAGTCGAATTAAAGTTATCAATTACTGCATATCCGCAACAATGAACGTCACTGCAGTCATTCGATAAAAATCATTTCTCATTAAGAAAAATAAAAATTTTACTGTATAACCACAGTAGAAATGAAATTAATTCATATAAATCATTCTTCCAGAAGAAAAAGTTTCTTTTTGAGATCAAAACGTTTATAAAATGATTATACTCTGATTAAAAATTACATAATGGATGTTTTACTTACTTTGAAACGGCAGATTCATAAATTTGGCTAGGAGTTAAGAATGGAACGGAACTATACTTCCTCAAATTATCAAGCATTCTGTCTTTAACTGGCAAATCTTCATTTCCAAAGTGATTGTGGCCCTTCTCTGATGTTTGAGTATACACGTTATTAATGAATGTTCCGCGAGCTGTACATCCTTTCTTGTCACGTACACATTTCACGTAGCTGTTGAACAACATTTAAATTAACAAGACAAAACTTACTTACTTATTTAAATTTTCTAGAAGAGTATAAAACATGGAGATTAAGTTCAGACACATAAAGACTAAGTCTTAAAATTTAGAATTACTTCACAACAACACCATCCTTTCGCAGGTAAGGTTTGTGGTCTCGATGATAAGCAAAACCTTTCCAATGCCATTTCTCTCGATCTGCTCTTTGAGTTTCCATGAATAAAAAATATTTAAAAATTGATAATTTCGTTATAACAATAAACAATAGTTCGAAAAAAAAATTAATAACCCAAACAAACTCGTTATAGTATTCAAGAATTCAGAAATAACAAAGAAGCATAGAACAGCCATCTTTGAATTGATCGGCAATTGTTTTAGCCGCTCAGACGGTAATTTTTCTGAGATAAAATTTTTGATGACTTAATTGCTACGTAATACACTTATTATTTATAATAAATACTAAGTGTTATATTAATAATTTTACGACAATGTATTAAATACCTGGTTTCATTTTTAGCGGCGTTTAAACACTTGTTGTTTTACCTTACCAATAGACCAATAGAAACGACGAATCAATTGATTTAGTAATAGAGGATCGGATAGGCAGGTACATATAAAATAAAAATAATATATAATATTGGTTTGAAAAAAAGTTATTGCTTCAACTAGTTATTATTAATCTGTGAAATGACAATTGTTTATTACTGCGTACACCCAGTTATTAATAAAATCCCAAAAAAAACTCAATATTTTATGGTGATTAATCATTTTTAGTGCAGATATCAATTTTTCCCCATAATTATATTAGATAATTAATTGTAGAAGAAGTTATCGCTACGAAATATTTAATGATTAACTGTTAAAGGCAAGTAATTCAATACTGTGGACATACAGTTATTAATGGGAAGATTAAAATATTTAATACTTCTTGTTCATTAAATATTTTCTGTGGAAGCCGTTTTTAACATCAAATTTGAATGGATAACTGCTCTATAAAAAAATTTATTCCTACGAAAAATTTTTACTTCTTCTGTTTTGTGATTTTTATGCAACTTTTTGTGGTTTTAAGAGTTATTATTAGTGTGTGTTATTATTAGTTATTATTACATATTACTTGTGTTGTTTGATTTTAAATTTTATAATTTGAATTTACTTTGGCGCCCGCAAGACGTACATCAAATCTCATGGTTACTATTCTTGGTGTTTACATATTCATGTGCATTCCCCTTAACGTGGTTCCCTCTAGCTTCTTTTCGTGTAACTTGTCGCGTACATGAGAACTTTAAGATAATTTACTTTGTTCGGAACTATTCTTACTTAATTTCTTGTAAAATTCACGTGTCTACATTGCTCTTTTATTGTTTCATTTATTGCACTCGATATAAAAGGAAAAAATGTCATTGCCAAAGGCTTTTCTGCAGTCCTCAAAATATGATAACTACGCGGAATTCTTTCGTTCTTTAAAATATCACGAATTGCTATCTGGACATGAATACAATGTCAACAATTCGACATCATTGGCGACATGCAAAGTTAATGGTATTCACCCTAAATTCGAATATTATTATATTCGGTACATCTGTAAATTTGGGCCTAAATCGTGGAAAAATCGTACTGAAGATCTCAAGTGAGTACAAAAATATTTTATAAAATACAATGTTCTTTTTTTAAGGTTATATAAATTATCCACACAATGTAATTAACATTTTAATTTCTAAATTACAATATAAAAATAAATTGACGCTTGATAACTTTTTTTGCTTCCTTTCAGAAAGAAATTAGTAAAAAATACACAGATTTTTAAAAGTTTTATCGATAATTTTTTTTTAATTTTAACAATTACAGTTTGTTTAAATTTTTTACCGCCGTTGAGCTGTTAAAAACAGTTAAAAAAATATTTTTGATGCTTCTTAACTTTTAGTATCGTTCATTCTTTATAACTGTGATATTTTTAAAATAGTAGTACTCAATCATTACTTTCCTCATTCTTATTTTTTGTTAACAGAAAGGACCCTGAACTTTGTCCTGCTATGTTTACTGTTCATTGCCGTGAAAAAAAATATCTTCAAATGGACAACTTGAATGTCCTACACAATCATCAGTCCGTATATGTAAGTTAATTTTAGTTTTAAAGATAACATTAATTTTTTAAGTTTCTAAGTTTCATTGTTTCATCTCTTTCAGGGCAGGGATTATAATGATAAGTCTGATAACTCAAACAAGCGCCCCAAGCGACAATCACACGCGAGTAACAGACCAAAAAAATTAAATAAAAGTGCTCAAAAAAACAAGAAAAAGAACCAAAATAAAGTTGACGACCATGAAGGAGATCATGAAACTTCCGGTACTTCAACTCCTGCTGAAAGCGCGCTTAAAAATCGTCGTCAACATCATAAACAATCTAAAAAATCAGCCGAACAAATAAATCTAGATCATGAATCTTCTAGTAGTTCCATCGAAGATCTGAGCTCCTTGATTGAAAGACGTCGACGCCAGAGAAAAATCAGAAAAATAGCTAAATATGTAAGTTTATTTTGATTTTAACGTTAAAATTAATTTTTTTACTTTTTTAAGTTTTATTGTTTTTTGTTTTCTTTTAGGGTAGGGATGATATGTCTGATAACTCAAAGAAGCGTCAGAAACAACAATCACGCGTTTTTAAGAGATTGAAAAAATTTATAAAAAATGCTCCTAGAAATGAGTCAGAGGAGCCAAAGGATGTTGATGATTATGACAGAGACCTTCACACTTGTGGTACTTCATTTTCTCAGGAAAGCGCTCGTGATAATCGTCAACATCGTGAAGAGCCACTGCCTAAACTACACTCTGACCAAACAGTCAATCAGGATGCGACTAATTCTCAGAACACCAGCCTGCCCATTGCTTCTAACGAGAAGACATTTAACAAGGAGCCTGCACTCGAAGAAAACTTAAATGCAACGGACGCTGGGAACCAGGATGCCGATGTTGGCCAAGGACCGAGTCCGTCTGCTGTTGAAAATACAGAGCCATCTCACGAGACACCGTCTGGAGTCAACACCAGTCTAGATGGCAATCAAAGTGAGGATGCTACGAATTCTCAGAACATCAGCCTGCCCATTGCTTCTAATGAGAAGACATTTAACAAGGAGCCTGCACTCGAAGGAAACTTAAATGCAACGGACGCTGGAAACCAGTATGCCGATGCTGGCCAAGGAACAAGTCCGTCCACTGTTGCTGATGAGCGAACATTGAACAAAGAGCAATCGCCTGGAGTCCACTCCAGCCAAAAAGCCAGTGAAAACAACTTCGCCAATGATTATCAGAAAAATACTTTACCTGCTGCTATTGATAAAATAACTTCTATAGAAGTGCCAGCACCCGTCAACTCCAACTCCAACACAGCCACTAATCAGGATACCCTGCAACCTAAATCCTCAAAAGCAGGTAAACGCAAGCGAGGAATGAAGTTGCATCAATCAAAAAAACATAAAACAAGCACTGCAGAATGGTACTGCAAAATGTGCAACATAAGCAAGCGTGCAAACATGTTACCGTGCTTTAAATGTTGTAAATTTTGTTATGAAATTTGCTTTAAAAAAACAGATACTGGAAGACAGATGTGCCAAGATTGTCTTTAGTAAAAAATTATTTCTCTACAACTACTTAAAATTAATAACTTGTTATTAATAATTATATTAATAACTTGTTTCCTTGTTACACCGTAATTAATAATTATCATTTTACAGATTAAAAATAAATACTTTGGAGCGATAATTTTTTTTTTAAACCAATATACTCAACGTTAATTAATCTACACTTACAATAGTTAATCACCATGAAATGTCAGATACTTACGGCATTTAATCATTAACTGTCTGTACACAGTAATTAACAATTGTCATTTTACAGATTAATATTAACTACTTTGAAGCGATAGTTTTTTTTTACTAATAAATTCAACGTAAATCGATCTAAACTCAAAATGATTAACTACCACAAGATATCAGATACTTCTGGCATTTTATTAATAACTGGGTGTACACAGTAATTGATTTATTTAATTTTACTGGTGTCATGAAAATATTTTACGGCAATTATTTCTTCTGAAACTAATTATCTGATGAAATTTTTAGCATCAATTGATTGGCATAAAAATTAATTAATCAATATTTAATATAAGACAATTTCAGGATTTTATTAATTACTGTCTGTACACAGTAATTAACAATTGTCATTTTACAGATTAAATATAACTACTTTGAAGCGATAATTTTTTTCAACGGATATTATATATTATAATTTCTAACATGAATCAATCTACACTTAAAATGATTTATTACCATAAAACATCAGATTCTTTTGGTACTTTATTAATAACTGGGTGTACACAGTAATTGATTCATTTACTTTAACTTTTGTCTTGAAAATATTTCGTGCCAATAATTTCTTCTCAAACTAAATGTCTGATATAATTTGTGGCATAAATTGATTTGTAAAGGAAATAATTAATCAATATTCAATATAAGACAATTTCAGCATTTTATTAATTACTAGCTGTACAAAGTAACTTATAATTGTGATTTTACACATTAAAAATAACAACTTTGAAGCGATAACTTTGGTTTTAAACCAATATATTCAACGTAAATTGATCTACATCCAAAATGATTAACCACCATGAAACATCAGATTCTTTTAGCACTTTCTTAATTACAGTCGGTACACAGTAATTAACAATTGAAATTTTACTGATTGAAAATTACTACTTTAAAGTAGTAAATTTTTTTTAATTATTATTATATATTATCATATTCAACATAACTTGATCTACGCTTGAAACGATTAATTTCCATAGAATTTCAGGTACTTCTGACATTTTATCAATAACTGGGTATACACAGTAATTGATTTATTCAAATTTAACCCTTGACTTGATAATATTTCGTAACAATAATTTTTTCTAAAACTAATCGTCTGATAAAATTCGTAGCATAAATTTATGTGAATAGAAAATAATTGATCAATATTGGATACATATTATTTTCAGCATTTCTTTAATTACTGTCTGTACACAGTGATAAACGGTTGCCACTTTACAGATTAAAAATAATTACTTTGATGCGATAATTTTTTTTAAACCAATATATTTAACGTAAATTGATCTATACCCAAAACTATTAACCACCATAAATATCAGATACTTCTGGCACTATTAATAACTGGGTGAACACTATAATTGATTTATTCAATTTAACTGATGTCTTGAAAATATTTCGTGGCAATAATTTCTTCTAAAACTAATTGTCTGACATAATTTGTGGCATAAATTGATTTGTATAGGGAATAATTAATCAATATATGATATGACAATTTCAGTATTTTCAGATTACTGTCTGTACACGGTAATTAACAATTGTCATTTTACAGATTAAAAATAACTCCGTTGAAGCGATAATTTTTTTTTTGAATCATATTCAACGTAAATTGGTCTATACCCAAAATGATTAACCACCGTAAATATTAAATATTTCTGGCATTTTATTAATAACTGGGTGTACACAGTAATTGATTTATTTAATTACTCTTGTCTAAAAATATTTAGTGGCAATCATTTCATCTACAACTAATTATCTAATGAAATTTTTAACATAAATTAATTGGCATAAAAAATAATTGATTAACATAAAATAATAGATACTTCGGGATTTTATTAATAACTGGTGGTCTATACATATTAATACTAAACACAATAATTGATTGATTTTATTATACTGAAGATTTGTAAATATTTCTTGACAACATTCTTTTCTGAAAATAATTACCTGATATAATTTCTGGCATAAATTAATTAGCATAGAAAATAAGTAATCATTACAAAATGTTAAAATTATTCATCACCATAAAATATCAGATATTTCTGGCATTTTATTAATGGCTGGGTGTACACAGTAGTTTATTAACTTTTAACCCTTGACTTGATAATATTTTGTGGCAATAATTTATTCTAAAACTCGATAACTGATAAAATTTTTAGCATAAATTATTTTGGATAGAAACTGATTAATCAATATTTAATTAACCACCATAAAACATCAGATTCTTTTAGCACTTTATTGATTACTGTCTGTACACAGTAATTAACAATTGTAATTTTACAGATAGAAAATTACTACTTTGAAGTAGTAAATTTTTTTTCAATTAATATTATATATCATCATATTCAACGTAACTTGATCTACAATTGAAATGATAAATCTCCATAAAATTTCAGATACGTTAAATTGTAGATGGCGGCAACTAAGTAACAGTGCGTTCTATAAGTCTGTAATAATTGTGCAATAAGGTGTTAAAATTCTTTATTAATTCTTGGAAGTGGGGAATATTCTTTCGTATACACTGTTTCTCATTTTGGATAAATTTTTTTTTTTTGTTTTTTATATATTAAACGAAATTTAAAATAGTTATATGAAGTCTTTTGTCCAAGCATACATGCAACCGCTTTGCTGACATCAGTGTAATCTGAATTAGTTAATTGGAAAATTACTGGAGTTCATAAAACAGTGTGTCAAGTTACATGTATATCAAAGATACCAATTTTTTGTCATCTATTAATTGGATAAGTGAAGTGCATTCATTATTTGTTAGTGAAACATATTTTTGTTTAATCAGAGTAATCCGATAACCTTGCAATTACTATTATTGGCATTTTTAGTTAACATAAGGCATAGTCCGCCATCTGGCGGAGTTTTATGTTACTCATTGATACTTGTACTTTGATATCTACCCATTGAAGTTTAGCATCAATCAAAATGGGAAACGATAAGACGTCAACACCAAATAATAATACTCCAACCAAAAAGTGTAAAGGATGTTCCAGCAACATAGCAACTGAGCAAATTAAGTGCCCGAAATGCCCCGCATTATATCATCCCAGTTGTGCCAAAAATACAACAGTTCTACCGGGAGGGGGATTCCAAAGATGCTGCGGTCCCAAGAAAACCTTATCATTGGAGGATATTCGTAATCTGTTAGAAATTGAAAACAAAAAACTTAGTACAAACATCAAAGCTGAAATTAAATCTGAAATTGAAACTGTCTCACAAAATATAAATTCACTGCGTGTTTCTGTCGACACTAACACTGACGCAATAATCAAAAGGTTAGACGCTGTTGAAGATAGAGCAGACAAATTGAGTACCAAGCTTGAAGCACTGGAAATTGCAACCAACAACAATTCCAAGAATATTACCTCAGTATCTGAGTCACTAAAGAATATTGCACGAAATACTGATGATAACGCTATACTGATGGAAATGGAAGATCGTATTTCTAGACAATGTAACGCAATTTTCTATGGAGTTGATGAATCGAATCTGGAGTCGCCTAATGATCGTCAAGAATATGACGCAAAAGCAATCAATGATCTATGCAATAGTATAGCTCCTGGTATCAGTAGTAAAGGATGTACTCGAATCGGTAAATTCTCATCGTCCTTAGCTTTGCCAAGACCTGTTAAGGTCTTTCTTTCACAAGTGCAACACGTTGATTTACTAATAAACGGGTTGCAGAAATCGAAACATCAAGCAAATGTAATTCACTCAATTCTGAAATTATCAATTACCAAGGACAGAACGAACCGGCAACGTATAGAATACAAGGATCTTCGGACCGAGCTCACTCGACGCAAAGCCCAGGGAGAGTTGAACCTGAAGATAGTCACGAGGAATGGAGCTCCGATGATAACCACTCACAACCGTCAACTTCTCGCATCGACGCCGAACGTGTCTCAATATGCCACACCTTAATAAGCAATTTCAATATATTTTATCAGAACGTCAGAGGGTTAAGATCTAAATTAAGAGAAGTATATTTTAAAACTATAGTACCTGAATATGATTTTTATGTACTAACCGAAACCTGGCTAAAACCAGGTATCTATTGTAATGAATTATTTAATGACAAAGAATATTTTGTTTTTAGGTGTGATAGGAGAGAGACATTCAGAAAGTCAGGCGGTGGGGTTTTAATAGCCTGTAGAAATTATTTTAACATCAAATCTATTAACTTTAATGATATATTACTCTTATTTCCACAAATAGACCTGGTTGGGATTTCAATAATTGATAAAGGCATAATAATTAACATATTAGTACTATACGTCCCACCTGACCTTCATGAGCAAATAGTTGGTGACTTTCTGGAAGCACTCTCTCTGCATGATGTCATGGATGTTGGATCGTTGATTGTCATGGGTGATTTTAACACCCCAGCTTTTTCTAACTACGATAACAGAGTATGTAATGCTAAAGCGGAGAATCTAACTACATTTGCGAATTCTAACAACCTGCTGCAGTATAATCAAGTTCGTAACGTATATGATAGAATTTTGGACCTAGTGTTCTCATCGTTCGACTGCATAGTCACTAGAAATAATTCTCCCCTAGTCAAATTAGACTCATACCATCCTGCGCTAACAATTAGTTCTGAGATAATCGTTGAAAAATCAAATAAACTCTCTAAGAAGCCCTTAGGAAAGTATAATTTTCATAGGTATGATCGGGGTAAACTAATTGAGGAACTTGACAATATATCTTGGCTTAATATGAATAGCTCTCTACCACCGGACGAGTTGTGTAATATTTTCTATCGGGAAATTTAAACTGCTTTTGATAAAGTTATACCTAAAATTAAAAGTCATAAGTAGATAAGCAAGGCCGGTTTGACCACCCGATAAAGTAGATTTCTGCAGTACCGACCCTGGGTTCCTGCCTTGTCGACGGTCGTTGGTGGAGTTTCTGCGATATCGATGGTTGGTTTTTTATGCTCTACTTACCGACTGTTGTTGGGGATTATCATCGATTTGTTGGTCGATTTTTTTACCGACTGTTGGGGGATTATCATCGATTTGTTGATCGATATTTACCGACTGTTGGGGGATTGTCATCGATTTGTTGGTCGATTGTTTGAGGTCAAAATGCTACCACCCCAACAGCAGAGCTGATACCTTTACCGTGTATCAGCTTTGGTGTTGATGTGATATGCACTTATTTGATGTGATGATGAATTTTGTATATATTCAAATGACTTGTAGTATAAGTATATGCGAGAAAGACCGATACTTACGCCGCTCTGGTGGGATCAGACAACTAAGTATATGTCAAAAAAAATCTGTTTATCGATTTGTGGTAAGTTTTATCGACAGTCTGATGTCAACTAGTGATCTATGTTATCGACTGCGAGTATCAACAGTCGGTATTATACCGAGTGATGTTCTGTTTTATCGATGCGGAGGTAAGAGTTTTTTGTATTTTAACGTTTTTTAGCCCCCTACTCTCTCGATTACATCATGTTTTTACGTCATCCGACAAGTTTAAACCTGTTTTTGGCGTTGTCATCGTCGTTGGGAGGGGATCGTTGGTGGGGAGTTATACTTACTTGCCTCCAAATTTCAGTCTTCTGCCTGCAGTTACTTCAATCAGTCGTTCAGTTTAAAAAAAATATGTGTCTTTTTTTAAAAATATTTAAAATTGTGTACTCTACGGAAAATCAAGTAAGTCATTTATTTCATTATTCTATTTTATAACTAATTTCTACTATTATTATTATTATTAACTTTTTTCTATCTATTTCTTAGCTTAATAATTCAAAAATGGATTTGAGTGCTATCAATAAAATCAACAACTTACCGAACTTTCTACCAACTAAAAAGTTTGAAGAACTGCAACTCAACAAGATTTATCAAATCACGGAAATTAAGAAAGTCAACACAAAATATGGACCAAAAATTTTGGGAATTGTGGAAAATGAGTTTTCAATTTTCTTCCCGAATCGAACCAACCGGATGCTCATTGATGATGAAGAGCAGTTAACTTCACCGATCGATTTGGCCTCAGCAGGAGAACTTCAATTATTTATTACTTCAATTAAATTTATGTTAAAAAATAAATTAAATCTATGTTACAATTCCAAATTTAAGAGGAGTTTTCATGAGAAATGATTTTTGTGATTTTGATATTTCTAGAGAAACCGTTGTTTTTATAACGGAAGAATGTTTTATTGGTGATAGGAAACCCGAGAAAAAATTTTTCTATATAATCATATATAATTGTATATAATCATATATGATTATATAGGGAATCACATATATAATTATATAAAATTATATATAACCATATATAATTATATATAATTATACATGATTATATATGGAATTGTATATGAGGTCATATATAATCATATATAATTATATATAATCATACATGATTATATATCGAATTGTATATGAGGTTATATATAATCATATATAATTATACATAACTATAAATGGAGCTATACACAGCCATGCAAGATTATATATAATCATACATGATTATAAATGGAACTGTATATGAGGTCATATATAATCATATATAATTATATAGAATTATATATAATCATACATGATTATAAATGGAA
>CAJNRD030001114.1:4355692-4371694 GCA_905319865.3 Cotesia congregata
ATGAGCTTATATCTTTAAAAATGTCAATATTTAAGAAGGTAAAGGGTAATTTAAAAAAAAGTCACTATTTAATAAAGCAAAATTTTATTTATTTATAATTCACGTCACGGCAGTCATAGAGACATAGTGACTGCAAGGCCTCTAGTTATTATTATTAATCATAAAATATTAAAATTTCTTTAAATAATAAAATATTAAAAAAATCAACCTGTTGAATATAGAAGTTCCATTAAAAATGTTTTCGCTATAGATTAAAGAAATAATAATAAAAATGAAATATTGCGCCTTTACATACGCTATTAATGTCTGACAAAATATACTATTATTATTATTATCATTTTGATTGTAAAGTAGAACGAGCAAATACAAGTCTATTTTTTAAGACTTCATCTCAACTTTTCAACATTTACAATATATCCGATTCCTCAACGCGAGCTTCAATATCTTCGATTCTAACTTTTCCCCGGGTCTTCGCTCCCTTTTTCCTTTTCGATTATTCCCAGAACGTGTACTCGCTCCTCAAACAGTAACAAAGGAAATAATTCCATGTCCTCATGCGCCATTGGAAAATTTTAAAATAGCGTACAGTCGAGAGGAAATTGAAAAATTTTAATAAAAAATATTTTTCACCAACACAATGCTTGAAAAAAACATCTTTGATCTGTCAAGCTTTTTTTCCACCAAATCACAGAGATTTTTTATTAACCCAATTGTCTTATTCTTTTAATAAAAAAAATTCGTGGTTTTTGTATTTAAAAAAAAAAAATTAAAGTTTGCAACACAATAGCACAGAAACTAGTATGTGCTGAGCACGTTCTCATCAACAACTTATCGTACGGATGACAAAGTTATGTTTGAAGTACGAGTTTACGTATGAAACAATAAAGTTCCCGAGTAGAGTATTTTGTCAAACATTGTTTCGACGGCGAGCCAGACAAGTTTAAGGTAGAAATAAAAGTTATCAGGTACTGACTAGTGACCAGAAAGAGAAATAAACTTAATCAATAATTTAATAATAAATTTTCTAAAAAAATTATGAGAACAAACATTTTAACGATTATTATCTATATTATTAAGAGAATAAGAAAAATTTTGTGTCCAAGATAGTCATTATATGACAAAATCGGTTTTTTTAGTGAAATTTAGTGTCATTGCAAAGGTCTTAATTTGAATTTGTCCCTTTTCAACCAATTTCGGCTGCAATTGAAACAGTAATTATTGACCACGGTATGTTCTCTGCACCAGGCAGAAACCCAATCTCAAAGGTTTATTTGGATTCCTCCCAGAATGTCTTACTCTACGCAATTCATATTTCTAATTTTGATTTGATAAAAATATAGAAAAAAAAGGTCTGGTTCAAAATATTACGTATTTTAACAGCTCAATCTGAAAACTCAACATGTGATTTCAATCAATATAAACTAATGTAACCAATTCATTGCTAAATAAAATCTCTGTATTTTTTCTTGTACGTAGGTTGAAAACCTCTTAGTGCAATAAAAGAAATTAATTATATTATTAATTATTATTTATTATAAATGTTTGATAATTAAGAAATCACATCAAGATAATTAAATGAATACATGATTATTCATAATGATCACAGACATATTCGTCAGAATAATATTCGCCGATACCTGCGCAAGAATCATGAGACCATATTTATTACAATTTTTACTTTATTTGGAAAACATCCAAAGTTTGTCCGATACATAAAACCGGTGACAAGAGTCTTATAGTCAATTATCGTCCAATAACTTTAATTTCCGCTTTTGCCAGGGTTATTGAAATGCTTCTATATGACCTAATTTTACCACACTTCAGCCATACTATTTCGCCCTCTCAACACGGATTTGTAAGCAAGAGATCAACAGTAACTAACCTATTGCCGTATACGCAATTTATATATGACAAAATTACCATGGGTGAGCAGGTTGATGTGATTGAAACTGATTTCTCAAAGGCGTTTGATAAGGTGGACATCTGTTTATTAATTCGCAAGCTAAAGATGCTCAATCTTCCTGAGAAAATTATAAACCTTCTAACAAGCTACCTATTTGGTAGGAAGAATATAGTTATATTTAATGGCTACTGCTCTAGAGAATTTATATCAACTTCGGGTGTTCCGCAAGGATCTAAGCTTGGTCCACTGTTATTTTTAATATTTATTAATCAAATTGGAGATATCCTTCCGATTTTTCTTGAGTTGTTTGCAGACGATACCAAATTCTATATGGGCATTAAATCATACTCAGATTGTCAATTTCTACAGAGTAACATTGATGTATTTTCAGCCTGGTGTAAGGACAATAAATTGACTCTCAATGCCTCAAAATGCTGTGTAATATCCTATAGTCGGTCCTACAATATTATAAAGTTTCCTTACATGATCGAAGGTGAGATACTCAATAGAGTGAGTACCTGCAAAGATCTCGGCGTAACATTTGATGATAGATTATCGTTTTCTCCGCATATCAAAAATATAATTAACTCGGCAATGAGAACACTAGGTTTTGTTATTAGATTAACTAAAAAGTTTACGAACATTAAAGCCATCTTAACACTTTATATTGCGCTGGTACGTCCTAAGCTGGAATATGCTGCAGTGGTCTGGTCTCCTTTATATGCTAAGCATAAGCTGGAACTGGAAAAGGTCCAACGTAGATTTTTAAAGTACCTTGCTTACAAAAAGTATGGGATATATCTTGAAAGAGGCACAGAATATCATTCTCTCTGCTTGGATGCTGGGTTACTCACCCTGGAGGAGAGGAGGATCTGTGCTTCGATACTTTTTGTAAAAAGCCTATTCAATAGTAGCATAGAATGTCCTAGATTTTTGCAACAGTTTGCAATAGCAGTCCCACAAGCTAACACTAGGTCAAACCCTACGTTTTATCTTCATTCAGTCCATTCAAACCTGGCTAGAAATTCTCCACTTTACAAACTGATGTCTCTATGTAACTACATATGCAACAATGATCAAATGAAATTAGACATAATGTGCTTTAATCAGCCCTTGACGGTCAGCGTGCTAGCAACCATTTTAGTATCTAAGAGAGCCAATTACGAATTTATAACCACCTGACGTTTTGACTTATGCATTTCCTATATAATTAATGTTACTAATCTTACTTACTATTAATATTATTTATTTCATAATGTTATTAATTTAATTTACTGGAATGATAATAAATTTAGATTAACCATTCTCAATTATTAACAGAATACCTTTGGCCGCTGTCTTCTCTTTAAGTCTTAATTTTTAGTGTCAATTTTGTCTTCCGAATTTACTAATTGATTAGTTAAAAATTAGTGTATCTAATTATAAAAATTAGTTGGTACCTAAAATTGTATTATGATTTTGTAAAAATTTTATATATTGTATTTGCATTATGATTTTGTAGAAATTTTATATATTGTATTTGCAACTGTATACTTATGTGACCCTGTTAATGGCCATTGGCTGTTGGGTCTTTTTTAAAGAAATAAATAAATAGATACTTCTGGCATTTTATTAATAACTGGCTGTACACAGTAATTGATTTATTTAATTTAACCCTTGATAATATTTGGTGGTGATAATTTTTTCTAAAACTCAATATCTGATATCATTTGTGGCATAAATTTATGTGTATAGAAAATTATTGATCAATATTTAATATATATTATTTTCAGCATTTAATTAATTACTGTCTGTACACAGTAATTAACAATTGTCATTTTAGGGATTAAAAATAACTACTTTGAAGCGATAATTTTTTTTTTAATAATATATATAACTTTGATTGATCTTATCTTAAAATGATTAATCACTATAAAATATCAGATACTTCTGGCACTTTATTAATAACTGGGTGTACACAGTAGTTGATTAACTTAATTGAACCCTTGACTTGATAATATTTCGTGGCAATAATTTCTTCTAAAATTCAATATCTTATACGATTTTAGCATGGATTGATTTGCATAGAAACTAATTAATCAATATTTAATATAAGACAATTTCAGCATTTTATCAATCACTGGCGGTACACAGTAATTAACAATTGTCATTTTACGCATTAAAAATAACAACTGTGAAGCGATAACTTTGTTTTTAACTCAATATATACAACGTGAATTGATCTACACCCAAAATAATTAACCACCATAAAACATCAGATTCTTTTAGCACTTTATTAATTACTGTTTGTACATAGTAATTAACAATTGTAATTTTGCAGATTGATAATACTACTTTGAAGTAATAAATTTTTATTTAATTATTATTATTATATATTATCATATTCAACATAACTTGATCTACGTTTGAAATGATTAATCACTATAAAATATCAGATACTTCTGGCCCTTTATTATTAACTGGGTGTACACAGTAATTGATTTATTCAAATTTAACCCTTGACTTGAAAATATTTCGTGGCAATAATTCCTTCTAAAACTAATTGTCTGATATAATTTTTGGCATAAATTGTTTTGCATAGAAACAAATTAATCATTATTTAATATTAGACAATTTCAGAATTTTATTAATTACTGTCTGTACACAGTAATTAACAATTGTCATTTTATGGATTGAAAATTATTACTCTGAAGCGATAATTTTTTTTAAAGAAATTTACTCAGCGGTAATTGATCTATACTCAAAATGATTAATCACCATAGTATATCAGATACTTTTGGCATTTTATTAATAACTGGGTGTACACAGTAATTAATTTATTTAATTTAACCCTTGACTTGATAATATTTGGTGGCGATAATTTCTTCTAAAACTAATCGTCTGATATTATTCGTGGCATAAATTTAAGTTCATAGAAAATAATTAATCAATATTTAATATATATTATTTTCAGCATTTCATTAATTACTGTCGGTACACAGTAATCAACAATTGTCATCTCACAGATTAATAATAACTGGTTTGAAGCAATAATTTTTTTTTAAACCTATATTATATATTATAATATTCAACGTCAATTTATCTGCACAGAAAATAATTAATCAACATAAAATATCAAATATTTCTTGTATTTATATATAACTGTTGATACACAGTAATCAATTACTTGCATTTTATTGTTCATTAAAAATCATATTGTGGCAATAAATTATTATGTTGAGCAGTTATCTGATTGAATTTGATGCTAAAAGTAACTTGCACAGAACATTAATGATAAATATCAAGTCCCTGACATTTTTAGCTTTTCATTAATTATTGTTTTAACACAGTACTCAATAATTTACATTTCACAGACTATTAATAATAATTGAGTCGCAAATTTCTTTTTAAATTCAATTGTCAGATTTCATTTTTGGCTTAAAAGAATTTGCTTGGAAAGTAATTGATAAAAATTGAGCATAAAATATTTTAACCATTTTATTGATAACTGTGTGTACACGGTAATTAATAATTTAAATTTTTCTGTTTGTCAATAAATATATCCTGGTGTTCAGTGAACAGGCCCACTCAATGAGCAATACGTCACTGTGGGCTCTCCAAATTTACAACACGCACCTGACAAGCCATCGTTCCCGCTATTTCTCACCCGCATGCGTAAAACCGCCTGACTGATCACGCCACAGGTATCGAATTTTACCATTGGCTATCGATGTCGACATCAATAGAACGAATTTATTGATTGGCTATCGCTCTCGTTAGACATGCGCAGTAGCCTTCTTCTCCAAGACGAGGAAGAAGACGAATTATTATTATTATCTTTCGCATCCATCTTCCCGCTTGTCAAGTCGCATTTTCGCATACATAAATTTCGCTTTCTAAATTAACCGCTTTTTCGCCTTTAAATAATTTTCTTTGCTTAATTAATTTGCTAATAATTCGCTTTAGTCTATTTTAGATAACTTACAATTATTTGTGCAACAATTACCGCTTTTTTCAGTGCCGGCAGTTTATTCAACCACGTGCTAACCGGCTTCGCTTTTGCTAACCACGCTGTGTATTACATATCCGCTTTTATTTAACCAATCCGCTATTGAACTAGTTAAATATTTAGTGTATTTATTGTTAATAAATATCTAGTGTTATTTTTGTTAATAATTTTTGTATTTTAATTAAGATAACCAGACCGAAACCTGATCCTTAGTTTTTCCGCTCTTTCAGCATTTTACATTTGGTCCCTCGAGCCGGATCAGGCTGGCTCTATCTCAATTAATTTAGTTAATTATTTCGCTAAAAATCTGTGTTGTGTTAAGTGAACTTTATTATCGCTAGGAAGGGTCGAGTGTCAGGAGCATCGCGGAGCACATCGGGTGCTGCTCCTGGTAGTCATTCGTACACCGGTACGCTGAACTTTGGTTTATTTAGACTGGAAACTCGACTTCGGGCCTAAATTAACCTCGCTATGGAGAATTACGCAAGATAGTTGCAAAATGCAACTTGTGCTTCAACTTTCGTGTTCCGCAACTCGCCGCAGATTTCAAGACCGCTCAAGATTGCCGAAAATGTGGTCAACGTCACCACATGTGCATCCATTTTGGATGTACCAACGACATCAGCTTCGCCGCAGGCTACATCTTCCGCACAGGCAACTAATCGTTCCTTTTAGACCGTTTACAACTTGAAATTAACTGTTGATTATTTCAGATTCACTTTCCGCTCAAGTATTATTAGCTACCGCCTTAGTCCAGGTCCGCCCGCATCCTGATAATCCAATCACCGCCAGGGTCTTGATTGATCAAGGCTCAGAGCTCTCATTCATGAGACAGACGCTCTTCAAGAAGCTTGGTCAACCGCTACAGCGTGACATGGTCATGCTCAAGGGCATTGGCAATGTCTCCGCAGGAAGCTCACTAGGTGTGAGCACAATTGAGCTTCGTTCGCTGTATACGACCGCATCAATGCATGTCAGCATGCATATTCTACCAACACTGACGTAGATCTTCCATCGTTCGTGATCAGCTGATCCGAAATGGCCGCATCTGGAAAATCTCCAACTAGCTGATCCGCATTATCTGCAGCCACGTCCTGTAGACATTATTCTAGGTGCATCAACAGCCGCACAGATCATGAACGCAGAGATTCAACGAGGACCTCGCAATGTTCCTATTGCACAATCCACCACGCTTGGTTGGATCGTCTATGGAGCTGTCACCGCAAAAACAGCTTCAACATCACACGCAGCATTACATGCGTCAATTGATACAGAATTACAAGACGCTATCGCTAAGTTTTGGGAACAGGAAGAAGTTCCATCAGGAAATTCATCGCTCAACATCGCTGAGGAAGACGAATGTGAAGTTCACTTTCGTCAAACGCATTATCGAAAGTCTGATGGACGCTATGTAGTCAGATTACCGCTTAAAGCTCCGGAGAGTCAACTTGGCGACTCTATCAACGCAGCCATGGGGTCACTACGCAGATTAATAACTCGCTTGTCGCGAGAAAAGGATTATTCTGACATATATCGCGCGTTCATGGCAGAATATATTCAACTAGGACACATGGTACGAGCTCCAATCAATGACTTGCCCGCAAACACTTACTTCTTGCCTCACCATGGGGTATTGAAGCTTGACAGCACCACTACGAAACTCCGCACAGTGTTCAATGGTCCTTGTGCAACATCTACAGGAATTTCATTGAACGACATTCTCCACGCAGGACCCAAAACTCAAATTGACATTTTTGACGTGATGTTGAGAATCCGCTGCAACAAGATTTTATTCGCTACTGACATCACGAAGATGTTCAGACAGATTGAGGTCGACTCGCTGGACTGGCCGCTTCAGTGCATTCTCTGGATAGATGAGAATGACTTAATAGACGCTTACTGTCTCAAAACAGTCACATACGGAACCGCTAGTGCACCTTTTGACGCTGTACGTGTGCTCATTCAACTTGTGAAGGATGAAGGACACCGCTTTCCGCTAGCTGTTGCTCCAATGTTGAATACACGCTACGTAGATGACATCTACGGTGGAGCAGACAATGAAGAAGACGCTATAGAGGTTGCAGTGCAAACAAAAGCACTGTGTGCAGCAGGCTGCTTCCCGCTTGCCAAATGGGCTAGCAATAGTCCAAAACTACTCGCTGAAGTCGCTCAAGAAAAGCAGCTAGAAACACCGCTTAAAGAAATCAGTGATGCGCCAGTAAAAGTCCTGGGCATGTACTGGAATTCACGCACTGACGCTCTCCAGTTCAAGTACACGCTACCGCAAGAGACGCCAAAGACAAAAAGAGCTATTTTGTCTGAAATTGCTAAGCTATATGACCCGCTAGGACTACTCGCACCAATTTTCGTCAAAGCAAAGATCTTCATGCAAGATCTGTGGCTAGATAGAGTGTCATGGGACGAGCAACTCTCACCATCACTCATACACAAATGGACTGGATACCATGATGATCTCCGCAACATAGAATCAATCCGCATTCCACGCTGGAATAATATAGCACCTGGAACAACCATGGAATTGCACGGGTTCTCAGACGCTTCGCAGAACGCTATGGCTGCCGCTGTTTATTTGAGAGTCACTGACGCTGATGGGAACACAAAAGTGTCACCTTTGTGTTCAAAAACGCAAGTAGCACCGCTGAAGACTATGACAATTCCACGCTTGGAATTATCTGCCGCATGGTTGCTAACACAACTGATACTTCATGTTAAAGAAGTTCAGTCGCTTGAAAATGTAAGGATAAATCTCTGGACTGAGATCTTTCCAAGAAACGCTTAGAGATGTCTCCTGGAAATTCATTCCAGGAAAACAAAACCCAGCTGACTGCGCTTCAAGAGGTATACCTACGCTAAAATTAAAGCAACACGCTCTCTGGTGGCATGGACCTACGTGGCTTCATGAACCAGAATCCTCTTGGCCCACTCTGGAGCCTCCAACCGACAACGCAACGCATCGAGAAGAACGCCAAGGTCTGACACTAGTAACTTGGAAAGCAGAAAATTGCCTGCTCCAACAATTACTATCGCATTACACGCAGCTGTTTCCATTACTTAGGAAGCTCAGCATCTGGCATCGTGTCATCGACCGCTTCAAAAGAGTTCCACAATCTTCGCTGGCCCACCCGCTTACTCCATCAGACCTGGAGCGCGCAAAATTGACCTTGATTAAGTTCACTCAAGGACAATATTTCGCTAGAGAGATTCATACGCTTCAAGATGGTGATGATCTGCCAAAAAATAACAACATCACCCAGCTGACTCCGTTCATCGATCATCAGGGGGTCCTGAGAGTCGGTGGCCGCTTGAAAAACGCATTGCTGGACCCAGAAGAGAAGCATCCAGCAATCTTGCCACGATATTCACCGCTTACATCAATATTGATTGATGATTCGCACCGCAAAACGCTTCACGGAGGTACCCAGCTCACGCTCGCTGACTTACGAAAAAGTGTCTGGATCATTGGTTTACGCAGTCGCTCCAATTTTATTCTGAAATTTTGAAAAAGTATAAAAAAAACTCAGAATAATTCTTTACGCAGTCGCTCCAATTTTATTCTGAAATTTTGAAAAAGTATAAAAAAAACTCAGAATAATTCTTTACGCAGTCGCTCCAATTTTATTCTGAAATTTTGAAAAAGTATAAAAAAAACTCAGAATAATTCTTTACGCAGTCGCTCCAATTTTATTCTGAAATTTTGAAAAAGTATAAAAAAAACTCAGAATAATTCTTTACGCAGTCGCTCCAATTTTATTCTGAAATTTTGAAAAAGTATAAAAAAAACTCAGAATAATTCTTTACGCAGTCGCTCCAATTTTATTCTGAAATTTTGAAAAAGTATAAAAAAAACTCAGAATAATTCTTTACGCAGTCGCTCCAATTTTATTCTGAAATTTTGAAAAAGTATAAAAAAAACTCAGAATAATTCTTTACGCAGTCGCTCCAATTTTATTCTGAAATTTTGAAAAAGTATAAAAAAAACTCAGAATAATTCTTTACGCAGT
Source organism: Cotesia congregata (assembly GCA_905319865.3). NCBI lineage: Eukaryota > Metazoa > Arthropoda > Insecta > Hymenoptera > Braconidae > Cotesia > Cotesia congregata. Next base: position 4,365,606 of record CAJNRD030001114.1, read on the forward strand.
CGCTCCAATTTTATTCTGAAATTTTGAAAAAGTATAAAAAAAACTCAGAATAATTCTTTACGCAGTCGCTCCAATTTTATTCTGAAATTTTGAAAAAGTATAAAAAAAAACTCAGAATAACTCTTTACGCAGCCGCACAAATTTTTGACAAAAAGTTTTAATAAGTCAGGAAAACTCTGAATAACTCATTTTACAGCCGCACGGTTTTTTTACACAAACTCTTATAAAGTATGAAAAACTCAGAATAACTCTTTACGCAGCCGCACAAATTTTTGACAAAAAGTTTTAATAAGTCAGGAAAACTCTGAATAACTCATTTTACAGCCGCACGGTTTTTTTACACAAACTCTTATAAAGTATGAAAAACTCAGAATAACTCTTTACGCAGCCGCACAAATTTTTGACAAAAAGTTTTAATAAGTCAGGAAAACTCTGAATAACTCATTTTACAGCCGCACGGTTTTTTTACACAAACTCTTATAAAGTATGAAAAACTCAGAATAACTCTTTACGCAGCCGCACAAATTTTTGACAAAAAGTTTTAATAAGTCAGGAAAACTCTGAATAACTCATTTTACAGCCGCACGGTTTTTTTACACAAACTCTTATAAAGTATGAAAAACTCAGAATAACTCTTTACGCAGCCGCACAAATTTTTGACAAAAAGTTTTAATAAGTCAGGAAAACTCTGAATAACTCATTTTACAGCCGCACGGTTTTTTTACACAAACTCTTATAAAGTATGAAAAACTCAGAATAACTCTTTACGCAGCCGCACAAATTGTCGACAAAAAGTTTTAATAAGTCAGAAAAACTCTTCTGGCAGAGTCCAAAATCTTGCAAAAAATCTGACTTTCTAAGTCGGATGAAGAGTTTTTCCGACTTAATAAGACTTCTTCAGACTTTTTAAGAAAATGAAAAACTTTATAAACTATTATTTGTACTTATTAATATTTTTTCACAGTTATTTCCGAGAAATTTTTCCACAAGGGTGCACTATAATCATTTTTTTATCGTATTTTTTAGTCAATATAGACTACCGATAATTATAAATTTGTTGAGAAAATTTATTTTCAAGTTATAGAATATAATTTTACAAATTTCTGGTGTATTATTGCGATCGGATAGTCATATTGTAATTTTACAGGTATTAATTATTTTATTAAACGGTATTTCCGTGTGATTTCGTTAATTTCTTTATTTGTTCTACGGGTGTTTTATATTATGTACAGCATTACAAGTATTCTTATTCAATTGTCTCACTAACGCCATCTCTTAGCTTATTTTCTTGCTGAATCGTTATTTCCTATAATAGTTGTTTCATCTATCGCAACGCCAGTTCTCATTTTAAAGTTTGCGCATTCCCGCCTTCATATTATATATCTCCTCCCTGCTTTACCTACTTTTTTTTTTCGGCGAAACTGTCCCGACCCGGGAAAAAGTTGACGACAATTCCCTGATAGCCACAGTTTTAGACCAACCAAGTTGGTGTCAGATAGTTGCCACCAACTTAGTGACAACTTGCGGTCAACTTCTGAATTTGCAACTGTTGGCATCAAGTTGGCTACAAGTACAGTACTTACAATCATTAATAATAATCATGCGTTAATAAGAATAATTACTACATTATCATCGTAGTACGTAGTTTAGGTAAAATGGAAGGGAGAGTAAGTACTGAGAGTGTAAGAATTAATAAAAAAAAATAAGATCATTGATTTTCTTAGCGGGAAGTTAAAAACATCACTAAGAATATTTAATGTATTAAAAATAATTATATGTAGATTAAAAATAATAATAAAATAAAATGTATTACTATATTAAAAGGCTTAAATATAAATTTGTATATAAATTACAATTACAAAGTAAAAGATTAATAATTAGAAAAAAAAGTTAACGCAATAAACAATTTCTTCATTATATAATGCAAAGCAACATTTATTTTTATTGTACACTTAATGTTGATGTACAAGAATTATAATATAATAATTAAAAAAATCAAAAGAGAAAAAATTAATCATAGCAAGACAAAAAATTTTGTATCATTTAAATTAATCAATTGAATCAATGTGAAAATTTTGCAGATTATGGTTTGCTCATTTTTATTTTTTAAATAGACTTTAGCTATGAAAATTATCCAATTGATTCAAGATAACCAAATTTCTTAACAAATATCTACAAAATTTTTTGTCTTGCTCTGATTATTTTTTCAAACGCTTCTTAAAAAAAAAAAAAAAAAAAAAAAAATGAATTACATTCGCTTAGTCAATAGCTGTTTACAATCCTTTATACCTTATGAAAGCTCAATTAATCAAAATAATTTCTAAAATTGTAACAAAAATTACGTTCTCACTGACAGTGGAGTGGTCAGTGGACACGTAATTCTGTCCAGGTCGCCCAATAAAAAAATAAACAAACAAAAAAATGACTTAGGAGGGAACTCTTCGCCTCCTAAGCAACCAGCGCTCTTCCTCAGGCTGGGTTAGTGCACGGTTCTTTTTGGACGCCAGTTGTTCTTTCGCTGGGGAAACAACAAACCCTTTATTTCCAGGGCTGATCCGCAGGTATTCAACGGATAGATAACTAGTATACGAATATCAGGAAAGAAAGGAGAAAGCAACTTACGTAAAATTAAAATATTGATAAATCAAATTCTTAATGATCAGTCGCAATATTAATAAAAAAAAAAGCTATTTATTCAAAACACAAAATACTTAAAACTAAGTCCAGAGCCGAATTCCTTTGCCGGTTGGACTAATAATAACAATAATAAATTTGTCGCGTACAATTATTAATAATTAATATAAATCCTGAGTATATTACTTAATTACGACGACGCTGGTTGTAAATTAGAAATTGTATCTAAAACCATTGAAATGAGATATACCCGAAATCCCCAGTCGGGTTATCTCGACAAAATAAAATAAATAAATAATACTGACTCGATTAATTAATACCGACTTTTATGCTAATTTGTTCGCCGGGAGACAACACGGTGCGTGGTCAATAAAATGGCTCAACTTGTGAGTACTCACCAAAAAAAAGGGAACTCGAACAAAGGTGCCAGATCCACACTCTTACTCTTTGCGGGTTGCCGCGTGTCTCTCGATTTTTATTTTCTCAAAAACTCCGAGACCTCGTGTTTGAACACGAGGGCCTCTCACGTCGTTTTCCAAAATTACTGGTCCCTGTGCTCGCAATCGATATTCTAGGGAATTACCCGCGCGAGCAAGGGCTACAACTCATTACCAATAATTAATATACAATGAATAATAAGATTATAAATATTAAAATACAAAATTCCTGAAATAAATGTCAAATTATTACTTAAGAAATGATGATAATAATACATAAATTATCAAATATAAATAACAATAAATGATATATAATAAATAAATTAATATCCCTGATAGCTACAGTTTCAGACCAACCAAGTTGGTGTCAGATAGTTGCCACCAACTTACCGACAACTTGCGGTCAACTTCCGAATTTGAAACTGTTGGCGTCAAGTTGGCTACAAGTTTCTGAGAAAAACAAGACCAATCTACTGCCGCAATATGTCACCAAATTTCTCGAGAAACTTGTCGTCAACTTGGTGCGAAAGAGTTTCGAAAGCAATTTCTGCCGACAACTTGGTGAACAACCGAGTTCATTTCCAAGACTTGCCGCCAACTTAGTGACAAGTTGCTGCAGCAAATCAACGGAAAGTTGCGACCGGTTTGGCTATCAGGGATAACAATAGTTAAATTTTAGATACACTGAGAGTGAATCTGTTGCCAACTCTAGGCGCAGAGAGGGTCGCATACACGAATAAAATTTGTGTGACAAAATTATAAAAAACTCAAACCAAAAAATAAGTTTAAAAAAGCTTAGAAAAAAAATTAATCGGAGCAATACAAAAAATTTTGGGTCATTTAAATTATTCATATCATTCATTCATTCCATTTATTGTTTATGAGAGATTACAATGCGTCTCGTATACAATGATGAGTTTAAATTTAAGAGAAGCAGTTACATGCATGGAGAAAAAAACAGGGATTTTTCCTATTTTTGCATAGGAAAAATTCCTATGTTGACATTGGAAAAATGCCTATGTTAACATTGGAAAAATTTCTATGTTAACATTGGAAAAATTCCTATGTAACATAGGAAAACTTTTTATGTATAAAAAATTCAAAATTCTATAAGCTTGTCATTTTTTATTTAATTTTATTTATTTACAGTAATAATATTGCTTATACTAAATCCAACGCTTAGGAATATCTTTTTTCCGTTTGTGTTTAATAACAATGACGTTACAGTATAATTTTCAAGATCTGAAGCCTTGATCGTCTCAAAATCTTTACGCTGGTACAACAACTCAAATGCTTGATAATGTCGGTCATAAAAACCTTCAAGTTGATTCACATAAATGAATATCTGGTCATTATCATCCTTTAAAATAATCCTGACGTAGTAAAATTGTAGTCCATTTTCAGCAGGCAAAACTAAAACTAATCCATCCTTCCCGGTATTTCCCATATATTCAATATGATTTATCACTCGATAGTTTTCTGGTTCGGACAACAGCAATGGTATCAATGAGAGAAAGCATTCATGGCTTCTCAAAATTACATTTTTATGTAAAGTATATTCCATTGAGAGCTGATTACTATCGTCACCGCATAAAAGCCGATAATTTAATTTGAGCTGTTGCTTTACGGCAGCTGTATGTGCAATATTTACTCGACTTATCGCAACATGCTCATAAATTTTTGATTCCCGGTGTTTACGTTCGGAACTCATTGAGTTGATGTGACAAAGCGGATCTAGTGTTGTCATAATTCTTTTATAGTGAACCCATAAGTGGCGTTTCATTTTTTTACAATTTGGAAATAAAGTTGATTGTTATTCAAGATATTCCTCAATGAGGACATCTAAGTATATGAATATATGTATATATATATAAATTTAATTATTTATGTTGATCTGTTTAATTCTTTGATTTAATTGTTTTTGTATAAAATCTTGGACAGGGTATAGGCCCAAAATCAGTGGGTTAATTTTCAAGGATAGTGTTTGATCTTCTATTGGAGACTGCGACGATGAAGCGATAGCTAAATTTTCCATGTCTTTTCTTGAGTAGATGTTTAAGGCTTGGAGAGTGCGTAGGTTTATTGGGTAGGTCTCGACAACTTTCTTGAGATATTTGTCTCTTAAATCGTTTATAGCTGGGCAATATTGCTAGCATATGTTCAACAGTGTCGAGGCTGGATAAGCCATGGATTTTGCAAGGTTCACTAGGGGTCATTTAAATTATTGTTAAGAAATAGTTCATTTTGAATCAATATGAAAATTTTGCAGATTACGGTTTGTTCATTTTAGATTTTTAAATAACTTTTAGCAATGAAAATTATTCAATTGATTCAAAATGACCAAAATTTCTTAACAAATATTGACAAAATTTTTTGTTAGCTGAGCAAGATCACGTCAACTGGACCCCCTATTTTCCACTTGATCATGAAAATTAAGTTCATGTATTTTTTTTATAAGTATATAACAAGATAAAATGATACTTTTAATTGAAAAATGGATTGTAAATCAACCGTTTAAATTAAATTAATGGGACTTGAAGGATTTGTTCTTAAAATGTTTATATTGTGATAAAATATTAATAACTAAAAACTATTTGTTTATTTTCATATTGTTAATTAAGTTTTAAATTAACAAATTAAAATTTCACTGACTTCTCGGTGAAAAAATGAAGTTTTTTTTTATCGGTTACATACGTTATTTATTAAAGTTTAAGATTTAAAAAAAAAATTTCACTGCTCGCGATTTGTTTAATTTAAACAAAATAAATTTATTTATCACAGCGCGCCGAGCGCCAGGCACTGTCAGAATACCGCACCGTTGAACGTCAGACTATCTTACAGCTTCGATTAATTATAATTAAAAATATAATTATCAAACAAATTTTACTATTATTATAATCAATATTATGACTAATAAAATAAGTAAATTCTCAATTATTAAAGAAAAATAGAGAAAACGAACTAGTAATAAATATTAAATTTTCTAGACATTTATTAACTTTATTTAATTTTTTTTTT
>CAJNRD030001114.1:4407852-4418796 GCA_905319865.3 Cotesia congregata
AACTTGCGTCTCCCTTGGTGAAGGCTGGAGAGTCTCCACTGTTGAGCAGTACTACATCTAGTGTAGAAAAGGCTTCTAGTAATTCCTTTCTTCGCGCGTTTGTATGCTTGCTTCCCCAGTCAACTGCCCAGGCGTTGAAGTCTCCGGCTATCGCTACTGGATGATATTTCTTCGCATCTTCGGTTAGTCGATCCAAAAAATCAGTGAAGTCACCAATGGAGAGGCTAGGTGGTGCGTAGCAGCTATAGAAGCGGATGCCTTCTACTGATATTGCTACAAAGCCGGCATTGCTGTTGTCGACCGCATTTTGGAAAGGGAGCTTGCTACATGACCAGATGACAGCTTTGGATGTGCTGTCAGATTCCCAGGGTTGGGTACTCAGGTGTTTATATGGCTCTGCTATCAGTACCAAGTCAAGCTCTAGTTCTCGCACGGATTGCATGAGCAGGTCATGCGCTGCCTCACAATGGTTGAGATTGAGCTGCAGTATCCTCATGTTTGTTGTGTGTATGTGTGTGTGTGTGTGTGTGTGTGTGTGTGTGTGTGTGTGTGTGTGTGTGTGTGTGTGTGTGTGTGTGTGTGTGTAAACCTCTTATAACTTTTGAACGACTCGGCCGATCGGATCGAATTAGGTAGAGATCCAAAGAATGTCATTGCCATTAAATTTCGTGAAAATTTGAATCGATTTGGTTCGCTAGATTTTGAGAAATCCCAAAAATAAAATTTTCAAAGAATCTTTATTTTGGTATAACTTTTAAACGGCTATACCGATTAATTCCAAAAACTAATCCGTTTTTAACCTTGAAAAACCACGTCGATTGCCACCAGTCTGGTCAAAATCGGTTGATTCATTCTGACGTTATCGAAAACGAAAAATTTCAAAAAAAGTGTTTTTTTTCACATAACTTCGACATTTCTTTTTGGATCGTTTTTGATGAAATACAGTAATTATTAAGGCCTAAAAAATCACGTCGATCGCTGCCAAGAACGCGATAATCGGTTGATTGGTTCGTGAGTTATCATTGTCGAAAAAATTCGGAAAAAGTGAATTTTCCAAATTTCTCTAAAATTTTTGGTTTGATCAGTTTGTATTCACAAGAATATCAAAGAATTTGAAAAACTACGTGGAATGCTGCCTACCGTGTGAAAATCGGTTCATTTATTCAGAAGTAATTGCGGTTTGAAAATTCAAAAATACTGTTTTTTAAACTTCTATCAAACTTTTGAGCTCGAAGAGCTCAAATCTTGGAACTGCTAACTCTCTGAGCTCGAAGAGCTCGAAAAAACATGTAAATTATATTTTGAACTCGAAGAGCTCAAAAACGTCATAAGTGCAATTTTAAGCGCTTAGATATGGAATTAGCTAGAAGTTGCAGGGATGGCCTTTAGGATCAACCGTTTTCCTAATTTTCTCTCTTAAATCAAGTTAATTTTTATATCATAAGCTTTAGATATTAGATTCTTAAATGACATCAATTAATACTCATCGATATGGTTGAAATTCTATTATTATTGTTACTCGGTTGGATTTTTGAAATTAATAATATTATTATCGTTAACGTTACCAATGTTAATAACACCGAAAACCAAAAAAAAGTGGTTTGTACATTTGTCTGAACCCACCTAAGGTTTTATATTTCAATGCGCTAAATCCGAATTTGAGGTCGGTTTGGTCCGTATACCCTCAAAATTAGGGTAAATTGCAAAAAACCTCCAAAAGTCGCAGAGTAAAACATTTGTGCAGACGAAAAAAATTTTTTCGAACTAAATTAAGTATGCTCCTTATGTCTTTCAATGCGCTAAATCCAAATCTAAAGTTGATTCCGCTAATAGACCCATTAAAATTGTATTATAAACGTATTCGAAGCAACGTATAGCTTACTTATTTTTCTATCAATCTGTCAACCTTTTTTTACTTATTTTGTATGAAAATATGATTGCTATTGCGGATTATTATGGTGACTGAATAATGATTGTAGACAATGTTTTAAAGGGTTACATGGGTTTCACGGCTTCATAAAATCGATTTTTTATTTATTGTCTTATTAAATTCTACAAAATCTCTAGAATATCGTCCTAAAGTTTCAAGTCGATCTGAGTAATACTTTCGGAGAAACAGTTTTAAAAAGTTGCGCGCTCAAGGCGCTGTTTCATTGTCACTCAAAACTTTAAACACGTTTTTTTCAAAACTATGTTTTCAAAGACGGTTGTCAAGATTTCTCGAGAACTACTCAACCGATCTTGATGAAATTTTAGACAGGTCTCCGAGATACAATTATTTATTTTTTTTTCCTTCTTCCAAGTTTTCTTTTAGTTTAAAGTCTTCACTAAACACGTATTTTCTTTTTTTCTCACTTAAAATGATCCTGCTAGGAGTTCTGCTGTCAATGCGGATGTATCTTTTTTCCGAGGGCTCGCCGGAAATGACGTCACAATGGCAAAGTTTTTAATATTTTTTTTCCAAAAATTTCATTAATCCGTTATTAAATATGTATCTTTAAGACAGTAAAAAAATTGAATTAATTATTTCATTTTTTATATTAAAAAAAAATTGTCAAAATATGCCATTTTTTCCCGGAGGAAATCCATGTAACCCCTTAAATAGCTTAGCTGGAAGAGCTGTTGATGCGTAGCTCAAAGATCCGGGTTTGATTCCCGGTCTGGACTGTCCAATTCCGGTCTCCCTTTTCCCTTTATCTATATTTCCCCTAAAACAGTTATTAAAAATTAAAATGGCTAACATCAGGCTATTACTTGCGTCGTGCTATTTCAGATTTTTCAACTTTCTTTTTATGAATGCCAAAAATTTATAGGTTTCCATTCCTAGAAACTAAGAATTGATTTCATAGCACTCAAATTAAATATTTTCGTATTAATGTATTTTTTTTTTTTTTTTCATTTCAGCCCGAACTATACTTATGTACACCGGTGAAAATGAATACGTCCAACACGTATTACATCGTAGGCTACGAACCAAAAGCATCGATGAACGTAGCACACCACATACTGATTTACGGCTGCAAAGCACCTGGTACAGCGAAAGCCGTGTGGAATTGTGGTGAAATGGCAGCCAAGTCTAACAATAATAATGATCAATACAGACAAGCAAGTCCTTGCAGCGAAGGATCTGAAATTTTATATGCATGGGCACGTGATGCACCGGCGTTGACGTTACCTGAAGGTGTAGGATTCAAAGTTGGCAAGGACTCTCAAATAAAGTATTTAGTACTGCAGGTCCATTATGCACACATAGATCACTTCAAAGATGGCGTAACAACCGATGATTCAGGTATAATTTTGCATTACACGTCAAGGCAGTTGCACAAACTCGCTGGCGTTTACTTACTTGGCACAATGGGAGTCGTACCAGCGAGAAGCAAAGAGTACATGGAAGCAGCGTGTTTGTTCATGGAGAACAAAGTGTTGCATCCATTTGCCTATCGTACCCATACGCACGCACTTGGTAAGGTAGTTTCCGGTTACGTTGTCGACAAAGATAACAAGTGGATTGAATTAGGAAAACGGGACCCCTTAACTCCCCAGATGTTCTATCCAGTTCACAACAATGTTACCATAACAAAGGGCGATATTCTCGCGGCAAGATGTACAATGGAGAGTTTTCGAGATCGAGACACGTTTATTGGTTCTACTGGTGAAGATGAAATGTGCAATTTCTATCTAATGTATTACGTCGAAAATGACGAAACTGTTGACATGAAGTATTGTTTCACACAAGGACCACCAGAATTTTATTGGAAGATGGCTAACCTCAAAAATATACCTGAAGATGCATCAACGCTTTAAATTATTGTATTTATTAATTTTTTTGTAAATTTTAATTCGTATTCATGCACAAACAATATTAGAGACTGAATACTGGCATTTTTTAAATAGATATTACAACGGAAGTATCATTGTGCAAATATCTTTTCAATTATAGGATAAAATCATTTTTGTTCATGAGATCTGTTTTTAAGATTAATTTAATAGTTACCTATAAATAGTTGATGTTGTATAATTGAAAATATATTTGCAATTCAAAAATTCTGATGAAAGAAAATTATCAGCCCCTTCCGGAAAAATGCTAACAAAAGGGCTCTAATTTTAAAATATTTTATTCCATGTGATAATTTTTATTTTTTATCTTTACTATTTAAACTACTTGGCTCGTTTCAATGAGTGACCAAATTTACTTTGAATTTTAATATAAAAATACTAAGTTGAAAAGATACAAAAAATTACCGTAATTTTTTGTAACACTTGCTTGCAAATTTTCTATGTGTTGGTAATGAATGTTTGAGGATATTATATAGCTGGACTAATATTCCTAAAAGTTTTTCAATTTTATTGAATGTTGCATTTACTAACAGTTGAGTGTGAATATAAGCTACACAGAAAAAAAAATCTATACCCGACGGTAAATTTTCTTGAACCAAGAAAATTTCTTTTTACTCCAAAATAACTTTGGTTGCAAAAATTAGTAGTTTGTACGAATAATTATAAGATGCTCGTAAGTTGACTTACTCGTGCGCCGAACTTCACTCGTGTATCGTAAATATTCGTACAAGATAGTTACAAAACTATTTTAATTCTTACTAATAAATATAGAAAATGGTTGTTAATTTAAGTTTAGTTTTTAATTTAAAAGAGAGTATGCTAGATAAAGTTTTATTTATTGTCATTATGTAATGAAGAGAGGCAAAGTGGGACATTTTGAAGAAAACAAAAATTATCAAATTTATTTGAACAATTCCAACTAAATTTATCATAATAAGTATACTTACATTATAATCATGTCTTAACGTTTTTTTTTTTTCTTTTTCAATTATTTAGATAGAACTTTCGATGAAAATTTAATCAATAAAAATCTACTAAAAACTTTGGTTAAGAAATGACAACCTATTACAATAAAATTTCCTAAGAAAAATTTTATTTTGTATTTTGAAAGAGTGATTTCGTTTTTCATTAAAATTGTGGATTAGAAAATTTTTTCTCTAATGATAAATCCCAAAAAAATTTTTATCCCGAAAAATGATTTACAAAACTTTAAAAAAACATTTAACTGATTAAATTTTTGATATTTAAATTTCATCTGACAGTTCTTATGTTGCCTCTCTTCCCTTAAACTTTTTTGTATTAGATGCTGGAAGAAGAGACGTACATGATTGAGTTTAATACGTTTCTATTTGTATAGTCGAGGTATTATGCCCACTCATATACGAGTTATAATTTATAATTTTTATATGAGATGAAAAGATAAACAAAAGTATTAATTTGATATAATTGTAAAAAATCCTTCCATATTTACTTTGAAGTTATGAAGAATCTAAGAATATATATTGAATTATGTTGATGAATTATATATAGTATATATATTTTTTTTTATTAAAAAAAAAAAAAGAATCATATCCATCACATGAAAGTGATAATGACAATGACAAAACAATTTATTAAAGAAAAAATATGAAAATGTACTTAAATTAGATATGATCGTTATACGAAATGGGGATAAGAAATACAAATAAAACGGGTAATATTTTTTGTCTTAAATGGATGAAGTATAAAATTAACAAAGAATAAGTTGTATTTTTGTCTGCTGTATCAATATATATATTGTATTATAAATTATAATTAAAGTAACGTAATTTTCTTTTCAAAGCAAATTAGATCCATCATTATTTTTCCATTAGATATTCATAATTAAGGCTCGTCATTAAACAGAAGACTAAAGAATACAGTTTTAGTATGTGAAATAAATACTATCAACTTAATTACTCTATTTCATTACTAAATAAGCCATCATTAATGAATTAAACGTAATTAGATATTAGTTTAAGTATATCAAAAAAGTTTCTCTTGAGAAGTGATAGTTAATAAATACATATTTATAATCTATCTAATTAAGAAAATTCAGAAAATAATTAAGACATTTTTTTGATCTGGAAAGGAATTTATTCAGTGAAATTTATATAGTACCATGAAAAAGATCTTGATCTGAATTTATGCATTTAAACTATTTTTTGATGATCCATCATTTTTTATATTAAATTCTTGAAGCAGTTTTAAATAATTTTTTGGTTCTATCAGTTTTCTTCTGTCACATTTTCCAATCAATTGTTGGTGATTGATCCTGTCAAACCAATGTTATTCTTTCAATTTGTTTCGTACTCAAATTAAGTATATATATATAGTGTTGAAAAAAAATTTTTTTGTCATAACAAAAGTCAGGAATGCGCAGCGATTTGTTATGACAATAATGTGAAATCGGTTAATATGACGGGATTGGCATTTATTATGGTAAGTAATAGAAATATGTCGCAAAAACTTTGATTTTTCCAGTAAATTCTAAAAAAATTTTCAGTGGCGTTTTTTCCTTGTCGATTTTTTTTCTCATTTGAAAAAATTTCGGACGTGTTTAATTGCTAATCATCCACTTTATTTCTTGATTTTTTAAAAACGTACCGTTTGGTCAAAAATAATCCAAATTACAACTGATTTTTCTATTTTCTTTGTTTTTGAATGTAGTTTTCGAAAAAAATACCAAAAATTTATTCAAAATTATCGTCTGATTTTTTTCTTATTTTTTCGAAAAATATTGAGATTACTTTGATTAAACTTTGATTTTACTAACATAAATACTCATTTTAAATAACTAAGTGTTATTATAATTGACTAAAACTTTAACCCGTTGCCAAATTATTATAATTTTTAGAGAGCCGAGCAACGGGTCCAACTAGGGTCTGTCGACGCCTTCACGAGGCCCGCCTGGGAAAAATGAATTAAGAAATATCTTCATATAGGAAGTTTAATTTTCTCCAGGGCACTGCCCTGAGGGCAGTACACCTTGAAAGGCATTATTTGGCATAAAAGCGGCAGTTATTCTTTTAGGGCAGAATAGCTCGTAGAGGAGGTTGTACATATTACATTGCTCGCGTTCTGCCAGGACGTCACTGGTCTAAAACAAACCCACAAATATAATCATGATCATAATTTATCAGGAAGAAAGGATTAATTTTTTGAGGACTTATACATACTTCAAAACGTCCTATGTGACAACTTATACTCAATGATCGTTTGATTCGTCATGTCATAACAAATATTAAACAATTTAACCCTTTAGGGGCCATTCATTAATTACGTAAGGACAATTTTGGTCAATTTTGACCCCCCCCCCCTACCCCCATGTAAGTATACGTAAGATTTCTCGAACCCCCCCCCCTTCCCCTTTCTTACGTAAGATTCTATCTTGATCTTCTAAATAATAAACTTTTATATTAGAAAAGGATCAGTTTCACTAAAACTTATAGTTCAACGCGGATCCATAATTTTTATTTTTTAACAAGGAATAATTTAAATAATACTAGCAAACATAAGTCATTATGACTACAAACTCATAACATTGTTCATAAAATAATATTTGACTAGTTTTAAATTAGTCTCAAAAACATAAATTAAATAATTAAAGCTAGACCAATTAAAATTATTAATCTTCATTTGGACTAAACGGACTTTTAACCCATGTCATCCAATCAGAGACAATTGGTAGCTCATCAGATGTAACGGTAGATGGAAATGTTTTTTTTTTTTTTAAATAATAAAAATATGATAATACACGGAAAAATATACTATAATTTTTTCTATAGAACTAAACATGGATAACAATAAAAACATATAAAATTTTAATGTTTTTTTTTATTTTTGTCAATAAGCAACAAAAATTATTTAAATAAAATAAAAATTCGACTGTACACTTTAAAATTAAGAAAACAATTTGGAATCCGAAATGGAAAGATTTTTAATCTTGATTTTTAATCCCCCCAACGTAAGAACTTGTAGAGATTTTCTTAACCCCCCCTCCCCCTCAATACCCTTACGTAATTAATGAATGGCCTCTTAACATACAAATCGGTAGAATATATAACAAGTATAGTGTATCTTCTTTCAGTGGCTGCAACTTGGACTCTGGCGCAATTGACATAATAATCGCCTCTGTTCGGTGCTCTTCTAGTTCTTCCTTCAGCGACTAATTTTTCCCAGCAATCTTCGACGAATTTAACCACATTTAAATCTTTTTCACTCAATTTTAATTTGTATGAATTTTTTTTTTCCACAATTAGAATTATTTGTTGAAAAAGACAAAGACAAGCTTGATGTTAAAATTACCGATATTAAAAATAATTTACACATTTTTAATTTATTGTTTATTGCTAGTGACTTGAATAGAATTAAATCGAAGAACTGAAGGTTGATCAAAATGAATAAATATTTCATAAAAATAAATTTATCTTTTAGATAAGTCTCTATTCGATTATTGGTTCATTATTTTTTCTTCGTCTTGAAATAGATTATTAAAGTAATTCGTAAAAACATTCTAATACCACGAGATTTATCTAATGAACTTTAGTGTCTTTACTTTGATAATTATTTTAATTTTTTATAACATTAGGATTATTATTATTATTGTTACAAACATGAAGAAATCATATTTTTTAATTAGCATCTTATGTGATTACTGTAAAATTGGCGATAACTTCTAAAATAACGAGTTTAGGGAAAAATTATAAAAGACTAAAATTGTAGCTTAGGAAATTTCCTCTCATAAATGTTTTTATGCTATAGGGTTATTTTTAATATTTTAGGAGATATAGGAACTTTAGGAGTGACTAGGAAGTAGAAAATTCAAAATTATTCTTTAGGAACTATAGAAATGGCTATAACTCCTAAAATATTGATTTTAGGGAAAATTCATTAGGCCGGATAATTGTTGCTTAGGAAATTTCCTATTAAATGGTTCTATAGTATAGACTGATTTTCAATATTTCAAGAGATATAATCACTTATATAACGCCGACTTAAAGGAAAATGGAAAATTGGTATTTAGGAACTAAAAAAAAAACTATTACTCTTAAAATATTGATTTAAGGGAAAATTTATGAAAAAGGAAAATTGTAGTTGAGGAAATTTGCAATGAAAAATTTTTTTGTACTATACGCTTGTCTCAAATATTTTAGGAGATATATTCATTTTTATAGTGCCTAGGTATAGATCGTAAAAATTATTAAATGACAAGTATAATTCACCGTTAATATTTTATTTAATAAAAATTACAATAGTAAAATAGTAAAAATTCCTCAATTTTTCTTTCCGGGTATGTAATAAGCGTATATTTATGTTTATATGAGTGTGTAAATGTGAGAGTATAAGGTTGCACTGATTCTAACAGTTGTAGACAGAGAAAGCATTATAATGCTCGTATTCTGCCGGGTCGTAAAAGCCCTGAAACAAACCAGTAAATACAATCATAATCATAATTTATCGGGAAGAAGGGGTAAAACGAATATTTATTTTTTGAGCACTTATACTTACTGTAAACTGTCCTACGATACAACTTATATTCAAAGGCTCCATTTGAGTTGTCATAACAGATATTTTACAATCAAACACTGTATCGCGCGAAATAGTAGAATATCTAACAACTATAGTGTATCTTGTTTCAGTGTCTGCAACTTGGACTTTTGCGCACTTGACATCATATCCGCCTCTGTCTACCGTTTCCCTGGTGTTTCCTTGAGTGAGTAATTTTTTCCAGCCATCTTCCACGAATTTAACCACATCTGGCTCTTTTTTACTCAAATTTAATTCGTATAAATCTTTTTCTTCTTCAAGATTAGAATTATTTGTTGAAAAAGACAAACAGGCTTGCTGTTAAAATTACCGATATTGAAAATAATTTACACATTTTCATTGCATTGGGTATTGCCGGTGACTTTTAAAACGAAGAACTAAAGGTTGATGAAAAAAAAAAATACTTTATAAAACTAAATTTATCTTTTTGATCATTCTTAATTCGATTATTATTGGTTCATTTTCTTTCTTTGTCTTGAAATGAAATTGTTTTTAAAGTAATTAGTGAAAAAGTTAAAATACCACGTGATTTAGATAATAAAGTTAATTGTCTTCACTTTAATAATTCCTATAATTTTTATAACGTTATGATGATTGTTATTGTTATTTTTACAAATAAGAAAAAATTAAATTTAGCAACTTATGTAATTACTATAAAAATAGCGATAACTCCTAAATTATTGAGCTTAAGAAAAAATTATATGGGACTAAAATCGTAGTTTAGGAAATTTTCTGTAAACAATGTTCTTATACTATAGACTTATTTGTTGAGTTCATAAACAGAATAATGTATTTATATAAAACACTTTATTTTTATCGTTCAAGGCACGTCTGCTCTACTCAGTATATTTTACTTATAACTAACATTACATTATTACTTATTACTATAATGCCATCCCACTATAGTATGCATCCCTCTCTTATCATAATTATTCCCGACATTATTTTTAACAATATTTTTTCTGAAGACGGTTAAATAATCAATATTTACTGTTTAAAATTCTATAACTTAATGATTAATTAAGTTTGAATTTCCCATTGAATAGCAAAGGCTAGGTTACCCAATTCTGGCTCAAGTCTAGGTTACCATTCAACGGTCATGGCTAGATTTCCTAGTTTTGGCTAACCCAGTTTGGGTAATCATTGAGTCGACCAAGACTAGATTGCCTAGTCCTGGCCCAAGTCTGGGCCGCTATTGAATGGCCGTGGCTGGGAGACCCAGTTCTGGTCCAAGCTCGGGTAATCATTAGGCCGGCCAAGGCTTGGTTGCCCAGTCTTGGTTCAAGGTTGGGTAATTATTGGCATGGCCGAAACTGGGTTAAACAGCCAGGCCCACGCATGGGCCAATACAGGTACGCCGGTTTCCCAGTACTGGCCCAAGCCTGGCCCCTTTGTCAACTCTGGGGGTTTCCTGCATGGGATATTATGCCTACACGGAAAAGAAAATGCGGTAAATCCAACTACACTTGGAGTAGCATTTACCACAGGATGGACTAAAGTATATATATATATATATATATATATATATATATATATATA
>CAJNRD030001114.1:4418964-4462714 GCA_905319865.3 Cotesia congregata
AAAAAAAAAAAAAAAGCAACTGTTCAGGCAACACAATTGAATTTATTGACACTGACAATTCATATTGAATTGACATCCCTTGATTTAATATCTTAAACTGAACCCATTCTGCAATAGTATCGTTTAATTATTAACTTAAAGTTTCTTCATAAATTACCCACGAAATTATACTATTGGTTCCGCTGTAATCATAGCAGAAAAACCAGCCTCGTCATTGACGACATCGCTTACAAACTGTATTGAAACTTTATTAACCTGTAGGTTCAACTCCCACGGACTTCTATTTCCACAAAATCGACCAATAACCTTTGAACTTCCATCAATATCTATTTCTTCCACCTCAACGAAGTCATTTCCACAGTTACTGCTATCTTCTAATCGAAAAAACTCAAATTTAACCTTAATCGTATGATTTTCAGGCGTTTCGAATGCCCACTTGCAATTATCGTAAGCCCTGTAATTAAATGGATAATTTGGTGACTCCAAAGTGAAGGGATTGTTGACATTCACCAATGTTGAACTTGTACTTCCACATTTTTTTCCAAAAAACACACTAAATCCACTGTTCCCGATAGTTTTTGTCGTTTTCATATAAGTTACTAGTATGTTATCACCACCAGTGAGTGTTTCTTCTTTAGGGGACATCCATTAATTACGTGAGCTCAGAACGAGGGGGGAGGGGTCCAATGAAATCTCACCAAATCTCATCTAAGCCGAGGGGGGGATAATCAAAAATCTCACCTCAACTTCAAAAAATATAAAATATTACAGACATTAAAAAAAAAATTATTTTGAGTGTTTATTTTGCCCGCTAAAATAAATTTTATGTCTATTAAAATCATTTACGCTGATGAGTTAAACAAGCTCTTCTCAGAGCTAATGGTGGATTTCTTTAACATTATAATTATAATATAAATTATAATATGTATGTATAAAAAAAGGACATGAGTCTCCATGGATTGAGTAAAAATTTAAAAAAAGTGTTGTTTTTATGTTTTTTTTGCTTTGAATTACATTTAATTAAAATAAATTAACTATAGTATACTTGAATGGTTTATTATTCTCCCGAATAATAAAAATAATTTTAATTTAAAATATTTCTAGCGTCAATCTCACGTAAGGGGAGGGGGGGGGTCCAGACAAATCTCACCTAAGGGGGGGAGGAGTCTAAACTGATCGAAAAATAGCTCAAGTAGTTAATGGATGTCCCCTTATTTGTTCCACAGTATCGACCTGAAAAAAAGTTTAGATGTATGATAAAAATAATAATTAATGTATGAGGACTTTTAATGATAAATATTTACCTAACAGTAGACTTTTATCTGAATGACCATTTCGTATTTCTAAAAAATCGCTCGCACAATTATGATTCATGGAAATATTCAATGTCGAAACGTCGAGTATTATTCGTTCCCCTTTAGAAGCAACAATTCGCCACTGACAATATGCTAGATCTGAGTCAGAATCATTGGTGCTGACAGGAGGTTCTATGAATCCCGCTATATACGCCATAAAAAACACCTCCGCAAGTTGGACATTGATATAGAAGATTAATAGCCTTAACGTCACCCTGGCTTAGATTTTTTTGATTACCAATGTTTGGTACTGTTCCATTAATAGCTTGCTTCGGGACTATTGTAGTCCAAAAATTGTAATATGCATAAGCATCGCTTGGATAATGCATCACAGATTGGTAATCGTAAGGCAGTCCTAAAGTATCGACATGCGCTCGTGAGAGCTGCTGAAATTCTGGTTCATAACCTGGAAAACAAATAAATTAGATTTTTTATTTTTACCCTCGCGGTTTTGGAAATCCCGCAATGATTCTGTTTTAATACAATATAAATGCTGTATATTTACCGTAATACTTCAGTTATTTTAGCCAGTATTTTTGCCGAATTATTACAAAAAAATTGCGAAATATATTAATAACATTAAAACCGTAAATGTACCGCATATTTACTGTATACTTATTTACTCACCGCCGCCGAACTTAAAAAATCCTACAATCCCTACGCTCTACTTCAAATGATTCTTTGATTAGAATAAAATCGTAAGAATTAATGGAATAAAAATAAAAATTTTATAATCTGCACATTTTTTATGATATGACTTTGAATGCAGCAATGAAAAAAAAAATACTAAATTTCGGAATTTGTTAATTATATCAGTATAAACACGGTAAAATTACAGTATAACTTCGGTACTATTACGAGAGAAATACGATTTTATTATTGTAAAATTATAATAATATTATAGTTAATTCATAGATTTTTTACGGTGAAAGTTCTGGAGTTATACGGTAGTTTAATCGTATTGTTCTAGTAACTTTGCAGCAAAAGTACGGTAGAAATGCTGCATAACTATAGTCAAAAAACTGACCACAGCAATACCGTATTATTTCAGAATTATTACGGTAAATTTATGGTAAGTGCATTAATACCAAAAATTTATGGTGTTTCAAAAACCGCGAGAGTATAATAATATTACAATCTTCACCATAAAAAATTTACCTTGATCAATATTCCTTTTGTTGATTTGAACCCACTGGTCACGGTCTGGATGTTGGTGCTCGTGGTAGAAGCCCAAAACGTGCCCCAATTCATGAAGAATAATCTCTATGTCTTCACATCCTTTAGCTAAGCTCAATTTACTGCGACCTTTATTTCTGCGACCTTGGTAATTCTCCTGGTAACAACACCTATTTTGAAATCAAATTGTACAATTTTATTGATTGCACTTTTTTTCAATGTGATAAATGATAGAAATATTAAGTGATATAAATAAAATAATTACCCGCATTCCAATATAGTGATGGCGACATAATCTCGATGGATATTTGAATTTCTTTGGACAAATTGAATGCAACTTGACTCTTCCCACATGCGCAAACCTTGTTTTATTAATCTACGTTGTGTTCCATTAAAAATGTCATCTATTTGGTAATAAACAATCGCTTCGTCCCAAAGATCCATTTTTTCCTTCAAGGTTACCGACTTTTTGACTTTAAGTGGAAAATTTTCTTGTCTTGTTACTTCACTAGCATTTTGATTAAGGGAAACCTCATGTAATAATAGGTTGGAACTTATCATTTGCGTCATTAATGACACTATTTGAATAAAAAGTACTAATTTTAATTTCATTGCAATTGATTAATACAAATTGAATATGCCAAAATTACTGATATAAGTTTAAACTCCAAAAACAAAGTTAGTAATGAAGGCTATAAAAACTTGGATTTGTAATTATATTTTTAATTACCCGAGAATGTCTTAGATAAAATTATTGATGACAGAATTGAGAAATATCATTTTTGTTAAATCTCAATGTTCTAGTATTATTGATAGATGATATTTACTATATATTAGAAATGTTGAGTAGATATTTTTTGAAGTTATACTTCTTTTGGCGCGTGAGGCAAAAATGATGAGGGTAAATTTTTACGATGCGCGCGCACACCGTCACGAAAAATCGACATGATGAAGTTAGCTATAGTCAACATTTTAGTTTTTCAAAAAAAGGTACCAACAAAGTAAAAGTAAGGACATCTACGTATGTTTGCGTGAGAACTGAAAACTGTATTCACAATATTTATTTATTTAAGTGTTTCTGAACCTATAACACGTGTTTTGTATCAGTCCGAATAAAATATATACAAATATACATAAATATATATTTTCTCAAATAATATTATAATATATTATAAAATAATATTACAATAATTTACTGTGATTATAAGTTATAATAATTGTTTTTATATATTACTTTGAGTAATTATTTTAAGCGATAAAAATAGTTTTTACATATTCCTTTGAATACGTTTATAGAATTTGGGGTTAGTTGACGGTATATACTATTTATTTACATCATAAACTAAAACAAATTTTGACATTCTTATTTAATGTCTGATAAGTTTATGAATAAATTAATAAATTAATAATAGATACAAATAATAATAATATTTCATTCCGAAAAAATTAAATTATTCTAAATAATATATTAAATTTAATTAAATGTTTCTTTCTTAAAGTAATCTTAAAATTTTTAATAGTAAAATTTATCGTCAGATTGTCTTAAAACTTAAACGAATAATCAAATTAATCACAGCGAGAAATAATTAAAAAAAAACAATATAAAATAAATTTTTAGAAAGATAAAATTTTTAAAAAGATTTTTATCTTGTTACACCAAAGAAGTATAACTTCTAACGCGTGTACATAAGTACACACACTTTTTTTTTCGATAAGTTTTAATTAGATTTTTAACAGTATTTCTATTAAATTAATAGCTTCGACCTTTAAAGATACATCCAATTACTGAACTACGTCGACAGCTTTATAATTGTTTTTTTTTTCGACGCACAAATACTTTAATTATAGATTATTATTGTCTAAATTTTTTTTTATATTATTTCTCATAATTCTGCGCATCAACTTTTGACACCAATAACCTTATCGTAATATATTAATAACATCACGTATTTCTAAAATGTATTTATTTTTTTTTTCTATTAGAAATTTGAATAGCGCGCTGCGTGCGTGCCTTAATTTCGACCAATAATGAATCAGGTCCAATTTTTTTGCGAGTTTCGACTATTGACTAACTTCACACTTTCATGTACTTTTATTGTAGGGATTAAACAACAACAATATATTTTATAACTATAACAAACATATTTACAATAATCATGCTACACGTCTCATAACTAGATAATAGTGGCCGCACATCATACTTTTGATCATACCCATTCATTAGCGTATACGCGTCCTCTACATTGTCACACATAACCTATATGAATATATTTATGTGTATATGTAATGAACAGAAGTAAGAATCTTAGGAAAACGGTTGACCCTAACGGCCATCCCTGCAACTTCCCGCTAATTCCATGTCTAAGCGCTTAAAATTTTGACTGGCTTAGCAGCGATCGACGTGGTTTTTTGGTGTTAAGAGCTGATTAGTTTTGGGAATCGATCGGTTAAACCGTTTAAAAGTAATTCCAAAAAAACCAAATTTGATAAAAAATTTTTTCGTAGTTTTTTTTAAGATTTCTCAAAATTTACGGGTCCGAAATGGTCCAAATTATATTCAAAATCTAAGTTTGGTCAAGCCCTTTCTAATGGCGCCAACTACGATGAAATCGGTCGAGCCAGGTTTGCTGGGTCCCGCATCGGGTGCCTCCCCAGGTGCTGTATAGGGGAATGCCCGGCAGATATGTGAGGTACCGAGGAAATAAAATACTTGGGGTAGACCAAAACCTAGCTACACAAACAACGAAATGGAAATGTTGCAATACTTTCAAACATCGTTTACCGCACAGGGGAGGGATACCTCTGTATCGGCGACGGAGGGCGTGCAAATGGGCCCGAATCCGTCGTCATCAAGCGACCGTTTGTACAGCGGGGTGGAGCCCATGGCTCTGTTGTCTAGTAATGCTACAGGGAGTAAGAAAACAGCCTCGATGGAAGTAGACGGACTGTCAAGCCACGTTCCTCCAAAGAATGGAGAACCTATTATTCCCGACATTACCCATGCTTATCGAGGAAGGATTAGCTCTCTACTGACCGTCACCGGCCAACAATCGCCAATGGAGCGGCTCGGTAACAAATCAAAGACTTAGCCGACCATTAAAAACAAAAAGAATTTCCATCATGAGATCAGAAAGTTGGTTGAGTCTATTGCTACGGCATATAGGTTGGCCAACAAAGCACCAACGATGTCGACATCAACCACCCAAACATCTCCGTGGATGACCACGAATCCTAAGCCACTTCTGGTCACTCCAACTAAACCACCACTGCAAGAAAAAGACGACCAGGAAGACACCTGGACCATAGTGGATCGCAATAGGAAGCAGAAGGAAAGAGAACACGAACTAGCGGCTCCACCTACTAAGGCTCAAAACCTGCAAAATAAGGGTGGCTCTAAGAAACTGAGAAAGAAGACTGCAAGAACTAAGGCTGTCCTTGTCCAACCAGTAGAAGGCCAAACATATTCAGATACCCTGAAGAAAATCAAGGCCAAGGTAAATCCTGTCGAGACTGGCGTAGACATTAAGTCTATTAAACAGATAAAACACGGAGACGTTCTCCTTGAAGTGGCTCGGACAACCGAAGACAGCAGTACTTTTACCGACGCGGTAAAGTTAGCTACTGTTGATATTCGTACGGTCAAGACACTTACATCAATAACAACGATCGAGATCCTCGACTTGGATGGAGTCTCTACCGAAGGCGACGTCCGTGAAGCACTTAAACGTGACGTCACCAACAGCCTGGAGATCAAACGTGTAAATTCAACAAAACTTACACCCCGAGGCAATCGGGCAGCCTTCTGCGAGATAGACGAAGCCAGCGCGATCAAGGTCCTTGACAAGGCCCGTATAAAGATCGGATAGGTAAACTCCCGCATACGCCCAGTTGCAAAAGTATCCCGCTGCTTTAGATGCCTTAGTTTTTGGCACCAAACACATCACTGTGCGGGACCAGATAGAAGCAAGTGCTGCTTCAAATGTTTTTTTTGTACACTAGACAAAGATGCCCAGGATGGCTTATGTCATAGTTCTGGCTCTGGGGCTTATAAGGTATTCCGCATCGCACCTGCCGAAGCTACGATAGAATGAAAATGACGTGCATACTACAAGGAAACCTGAATAGATGCACGTTGGCGCAAAATTTACTGCGCCAGCCAGTCTTTGAAGAAAAGATCGACGTTTGCTTTATCTGCGAGCAACATCTAAACCTCCAAGATAGAACATGGTTCACAGACGAAACTGGCACAGCTCACAACCTATTTCATGAGCGTCTATCTCGCACCTAATGAAGGGATTAGTGTGTTCCGTCAGAAACTGGCAAATACAGAAGATGCCATTACTAAGTTCAACGGCGAAGTCATTGTAGCTGATGATTTCAACGCCAAATTGGCCGAATGAGGTGCTGACTTCTTTGACACCAGAGGAAACAAAGTAGCAGACTTCGCAGCATGACTTGATCTCATAGTGTTGAACACTGGAAGTACCACAACCTTTAGAAGACCAGGGAACTAGATCTAGAAGTCCATCCTCGACATTTCGCTGGTGACTCCTAGAATTGCCAACATATTTAAAAACTAGACTGTATCCGAAGAATACAGTGGCAGTGATCACCAGTATGTAACATTCAGTGTTGGATTGGCACCTGTTCCGGCTCTACAACGCGTCCTTCAACAGTGGAAGTAGAACGCCAGGAAACTTGATTTAGAAGCATTGCGATCGTCCCTTACTCGAAGCTCGTCTACTTTCCAGAGTAACCCAACTCCAAATACCCGCAGCGAGAAGGAAAAAGCGGTGTCAAAAGCGATGAAAGTGATTGTTGCTTCGTATGATGCTTCTATGCCGCGGCTTAAAAAACATGGTTTTCATAGGCCGGCATACGGGTGGTCGTCAGACGTAGCAGAACTTCGAAAAATATGCCACAAGTTACGTCGCCGAGCAACGAGAGCTGCAAAATGCTCCCCAAACCAAGATCTATATTCAAACGACAATTCCTGTGACCTTAAAACATCGAAATCTGATGAAAACTCAATTTTTGCAAAACGGGGTAGAAACAATAACTTCCCGATTTTTGAAAATCTTTGATTTTCTGAGCGGGAAGTTAAAAACATATAAGTCTACTCAAGTTTAAAAGATGAAAATTTCAGATTATTATAATCTTTCTCATGACTATTTACAATATTATTATCCAATTTCTAATCAGTATCCCCATTTCAAAAAATCGTTCAGAAACTACCGCACGACATATTCTGGTAGTTATAAATACATATTGCAGCAATTTTTTTAAGCATAGATGGATCGGACATTCCCATAAAAATAGTCAGAATAGCTTCTTAGGGCCTCAAACGTGGAAATCTTGTGAAAATTTGATTTTCGAAAACTAGGGTGAAACCAATAACTTCTCGATTTTTTGAAAATCATTGATTTTCATAGTGGGAAGTTAAAAATGTACGAATCGTCTACTATGTGTAAATATTGTTCTCGATAGTGAGTTATAATTGTGTTTTTTATGTAGTTTACAAATATCAACAATTGACATGACTATACATGTGACAAAATTGATATCAAATATTGTTAATTAGATTTCATTTGATTTATGTTAATTACATCATATTTTTGTGATTCTAAAAGATAAATATTGAATTTATTTATTTAATATTTTATTAATGTTTTTATTTTTGCTGTGTTATTTTTTAATGTAAAAAACTTGTAACTTGATGTTTACAAATTCAATGATGTTCATGTTTATGGCATCATTCTAAAAATAATGTAAGTTTATTTACAGCCGTAAGATGGACAACGGAAGATGACGGTACTTTTGAGGTATTACAAGTCTAATGATTTTCAGATAAAATGGCACATGTATTAGGGGGTTCAGGGGCGAACTCTCAGTGGGAATTGAATGACAATGCTTCTCCCTCACTCTTAAAAAAACAACTTTAATGAAAAAACTGTCACACATGTTCATGCTTATTCATTCATAATCATGTCTGAAGAGTTAAATACGTTCAGGCCTAATCATGTATGGGCATGTCTGTTCATGCCTGGTGTCAGATATGATCATGCCTGTTCATGCATACTTTAGATCTGATAAGCTTGAGCATACTTAATTTTTGTTTTTTTTGAATGCAAAAAATATTCGGTATTGTCTCTAATATATTCTTCAATTAAAAAATATTTTTCGTTATGTTAAGACTGGAACAAAAGTTTTATCAAGTTGAAATTACTGCAAAAGTTTAAATATAGTGCTAACATCAGGAAGTTTTTCATAACACTTTTTAATTCTATGGAATTTCACAAGATTTCGTGGAATTTCTGTAATTTTTATATTACAATATAAAAAACAATTGCATAAGATATCTGAAATTTTTAAAAGTTGCAATAGTATAATTGTATTTTCAATCGTATACTACAGTAACGAATATTAGCCATTTCCACATCATAGTATGATCATTCGTTATTTGATCATAATTTTTTGGTAAATACTCACACGAGGTCGGTTAGTATTATGATTGATACGAATAATGAGAAATACTCAAACAATCACTTCTTTCTTATTAGTTTTTTATTAACACGATGATTTGTAGAATAGCTAATCCAGAAGTTTAGCAAAAAGATAGAGAGACCTTATAGTGAGTATCTTACACGATGATCACGACCCACTTGTCATGATGTCAATCGATGGAATGCTGGTAAGTGGTAAGTCTTTGTAAATTTCTTAGTCTAGTGCTGATTTTATACATCTTATTTTATTTAATACATACACAAATAAATTCTATACATATATATGACAAATGAAATTGAGAGAAAACCGGTTAAACCTGTCGGCATCTTTGGCTATTCGTTAACAAAGATTATCAGTAGGAGTCGCACGTGAATCGATCCTCATTCATACATTTGCATGAAGCAAAACATTTAACCTTAACCAGAATATAATAAATCTCAGCATTTATACTCTAAGTATAAATACACACATTTATATTGGTTTCATTTCATTTATATTTTTAAACTGTCCTCCGTGAATTAATAGCGGTACTGTATATTGCTGGTGAAAGTAAAATTAGGTTGGAGAGTGGTTATCAATACCACTGTTATTTATTGATAATGTTTTCCAATCGCAATAAGTATTAAATATTTTGACTATTATACTTCTTCTTCTTGAAACAACTGAACTGTTGATTGACTTGATAAATTATTGATCATAATACTCGTCAGTCGATAAAATTAGTCATGATTTGGCAAAACACATATTCTTCGTCCAAAAATTTCTTTCTCGGGGATCTATAGATGTGCGGTAAAAACGGCTCAAGATATGATGGACTTCTCATACAAATAGCGTTGAAACTCGAATTTTCAATTTTCAATTTTTTGCTGTTTTCTAAGGTGAAAAAAGTCTCAAGTTAATTTCTTTGATTTTGGTACTTATTCAATTAATGAAATCATCAATTTCAATAATGAATATATTATTTGGACACTGTTATGCATTAATGTGTTGTGATATGGAAATCCTATGTACTTAACACGCTATTGCATAACAGAGTCCATTTCTAATCTTTAAGACCTTTAGACCAAAAAAATTTTTAATTTTTATTCCAAGTAGAACATTTTTTCATTGAAAAAAAAAAGTGCCACTAATAGGGGTTAAAGGTGCCACTAATGAAGTCTTTTACTTTATGATATTTTGAGTGAAGAGTAAAAACTGCATTGTAAAAAGATTTAATATTTCTATATATGTACATATATAGATAATACAAATAACATACTGATAGAAAAAATATTAGAAGATAGATCAACTTATTCAAATTTTATTTAAAACAATTATAGCTATAATACATAAAAAAAAGTGGCTATATTTAATTTTTCAACTGAATTTTTCTGCTGATACCCAACTAGAAATGACTTTGGGATTACCTAGCGTATAGACCTGATTGGGTCCCGAAGAAGCACGCTCAATTGGGAAATCTCTATAAGGGCCTAATAAGCCCCCAATTGGAAAATTCCAACGTAAAAATGAAAATTTTTATCGTTTTTTCCATTAAGATCCTGTGTAGGACCTAAGTCGGAAATCCCAACGTAAAAATGAAAATTTTTATTTATTTCTTTCCCAACAGGGTCCCCTGTGGGGTCTACATGGCAAATCTTAACGTAAAATTTAAAATTTTTATTCAGTTTTTCCCAATAAGATCCTGTGTGGGACCTAAATGGAAAATCCTAACGTAAAAGTAAAAATGTTTATTTAGTTTTTTCCAATAGGGTTCTGTGTGAGACTTGTGGGAAATCCTATAGTAAAAATGAACCGTGTTCCCAACACTTAACAGTACGCGTATTCAAAAATTGAAGAATATTGTAAGAAAAGTGATTTTTCACGGAACCTCCTTAATTAGTATTTTAAATCAAATCTTAATGTATGCTATTTTGTGGTATTAAAGAAATCGATTGCAAAACATTATTGCATACTTATTTTAAAATATTTAAATTGTTTCGAAGTTTTTCTTCAATAGTTTTGACGTGAAGTACAGCCTCCTTATTTCCTTCTTTTTTTAATATTCAATAAAGTAATTTTGAAAAAACACCATTTAGTCGCACCCGAAATAGAAGCTAGATGTCATAGAATAGATTTAAGGAAAAAATTTTTGAAAAGTTTAGAGTCTTATAGGTCAAATGAAATGACATGCCATCAGTTTTAAAGTGATTTCCAAAAATGGGATCTCATTTTAGTCAAAAGTTATTAACAAATATTATGAATATTATTAATATTTTGAAAATTTTAAATTGTCACTATTTCTTAAATAATTGTTCGTTTTTATTCATCTTCGAACCCAATTTCGATTTCTCAATCGCGTACGGAGTGAATCCGGAGTTGTTTTAGCATTCAAAAAAATTTTTTACATTTGCAACAGAATTTATGTTGTAAAAAAAATTTTTTTTTAATTTTCTGTTTATTAATTTCAACCGGTTGAGTTGATGTATACGAATTAAGAAACTTCCTCATCAGTATTCTTGCTTGGATCAGCGGTAACGTGCACAACTGAGGACCCGAAAGGCTCGAGTTCAAGCCCAACTCATGCCAAGGATTTTTTCAATCAATAATTCCATTTCAATTCAAATTAAATTCACTAACGAGTTCATAACATGATACGAGTATCTGATCCTAAATTATTTATAATTTTTTCGAAAATCAATAGTTTTTCTTTCAAAATTTATAGATTGGGTTCTGATAGAGATTTCTCCATTGGGACCTAAGAGGGATTGCCCAATGAGGTCCCAACAGGGTTTTGCGTAATATCCCGATATGTGGATCCAAGAGGGGAACCCAATGAGGACCCAATTGATTTTACTTTTAAATTTCTAGTCAAGATACTCAATTGTTTCGCTGGCTGATCACTGATAACGCAGTCTTTAATTGGTTCTTCTTTTATGAGCTGTACACTGGAGTGAAATAGGCAGTTTAATCTGTATAAAAAATACTATTGCGACAAAATTCAAACGAGATTTAAAAAAGATTTAATTTTTTGTAATTTATTAGTAATTATCTTTCAATTATAATGATTTTTCCAATTCTCTCTCGTAGTGCCCATAGAGAGTAAACCTGTACTTGGATCAATTTACGTATGACACGAGCGCTAAAGGCATGCACATTAGGATTTCCTGAACTTTTTTATTTTGTATAATCATATCTTGCTCTATATGATTATATCAAAATATCAAATAAATTAACTTTATGATATTTATATATGATCATAATTAGATTCCAACAATAATTAAAAAAATACGATTTTTTTATTCATATATGAATATACAAATAACAATAACTGTAGAGAATTACAAAGAGTTAGTTAACATATCGCGAACGGTCACCCATCCAAGTACTAATCATGCTCATTGCTTCTTAACGTGAATCGATTTATGTTAATAAACTATAACAAATAAAATTATACCATTTTCAATCTTACTAGGTTAGCAAACATTTTCGATTATTCTAACTTTCTACTCTCTCCAACAAATTCAAGTTTCTGTACGTGTGTGCTGATCGAAGAAACGAAAATTTGTCATCCTCGTAACCTGACACTGTTTTTTCTGCGATAAATCGTGACCCACACAATCGTGTTATCGATCATCGATGATGACACAGTTATTAAAATTAATATTCTAGACATTTGCAAGAGCTATTTAATTATTAATAAGTTTTGTTGTATTATATTTATTAATGTTTTGCTCATTGTTTCAATAAATTAAAGATTGCTTTTTTTTGTTTTAATTACTTTATAATCAAGTTTTATTAGCGGTTGACTTTAGAAAACAGTAGACCAATAAAAATTCGTTCTGCAAGTCGAAAATTATTGCATACGATGGACTTTCGATTTACAAAGGATGCCCTATATATACCGAAAAATAATTGTTACAAGTTTGTAATGCATAAGTAAATCTTTTTTTGTAATTATGGGAGGTCCATCTTGGTGGTCCTTCTTGCTCCACATCCAGGTTCTCGGACCATTGTCATACATGTCTTTGAAAAAAAGTATTTTTGTTCGCATCTACACAAGATACTTGTTTGATATTACGGAATTCAGTTTTTAATAAATAGTTAAGGAAAAATTTTATTGAAGCTAAGTTTTTGGTTCTTGATGAGAGTTTCATAAAATTTTAATTCTAAGATTTTATAGAGATCGGTGAAATTGCAGAAATTTTTATAAAATTTTGTTCACGTGGAAAAATTTTTAATATCATGATATTTTCGTATAAGACAATAATCAGAAAATTTGATATGTCTATCCATGGCCTAATATGTTCTTATATAACTTTTTACATGTCCTGATATGCCTATATATTATATATGGTCTGATATGACAAATTTTCATCTGATTCGTTATAACCTTTTATATCCTGATAAGGATTAATATCTCTGATTCAGAAAAATGATTTGAAATGATTATGTTCATCTTAATTGCATATCTATATAGTATTAAAATCCGATGCTTTTAAATCATTTCAAATTAGATTTCTTAATCAGAGATACCCATGTCTGGTCATATATAATTTTTCGACTGGAAATAGTATTGAAAATCTCCGACGAAGGCCACATGAACGTTGAATCGTCTTCTTACAAGAGAGTTAAGATGTAGTGATAAGTTCTACAGAATAAAAATTATTTATTTACTTTCTCAAGAAGCTTATCTGACATTAGGTTCTAATTTAATCAACTACTAAACCAATTTTCGTATAAGAAAATATTATGATATTTACATGAAATAAAAAAATTTTGCACAATTTCATGAAATTGTAGTGTCAAAAAATGTATTCAAAAACGATAATTCAGACGTTATTGCTTATTACATTCACATAAATCTACATATAGTAGTAAGAAACATAAATAATAAGTGACAGAAAATACTAAAAACGACAATTTGGTTTTCCAATACAAAATGTTCCTAGTTGTGAAGTGATGTTCGATCTCTTTGGTCTGTTTTGTTTCAGAAACAAAAAAAGTGTTAGTTATCAAAAAAAGAAAATAAATAAATTTCATGACAATTAATAAAATCTATCATCAGTTTTTCAGTGCGCGAGAACTGTATATTGTTATTGTTTTAAAATGCCATGAAGAAGATGACCTGACTTAGGTCATTGAAGTTAATAAAATGTGCGACGAGCTACATCACGTTCAAATCGCACTGATGACCATAAGTAAATCGCAAGGTCAGTCGTTGAAAATTTGCGGAATCAACTTTGAGTTTTCCTGTTTCGCGCATGAGCAATTATACATCACGTGTTCGCGAGTCGGAAAACCATCATCTTTATATATTTATGCACTGCAAACAAAGACCAAAAATATAGTACATCAGAAAGCTTTAACTTTTCACAAATATATTATGTAGGTGATACGAAGTTCATCGGGTCGTCTAGTGTATTGATAAATAATATGATAATGCATTAATAATACAATATTGAGTCTGCATATTAAAAAATAGTATTTTAGTCTATGAAAACGATAAACAACCGGATGGTTCGAAAGTGAGACCTTGATCACGTTCCACTGCCAGCTCTCACAGGGTTAGAGGTTTGGCCTAAAACTTATTAAGTATAATATCTCATTCATACATGCTTCTACTACAGTTACTATTCAACAACTTCAATACATTGAAAGTAAGTATAATATTTCAATTATACCCACCATTACCATAAAAAATCTACCGTCGATTTTTCTCTTGATTATTTTAATAAATTTGAAAATTTTTGCCGGTTAATTTATTATTTATAATATTTACACTTAATTATGCACTAAAAAATTTTTCTGAATGAAACCGGTTGACTTCACTGCAGGCAATTCTTCGAATTTCGCATCGTTTATGAGCTTAAAGGACACAGACGATTTAAAATTCTCTGAAGTTGAAATTTATTGGATCGATCGATTTAAATAATTAAACTCTGATAACAAACTGTTTCGATTCCAGTGATCCAATTAAACTAATTACATCCGTCCAAGCCACTTGTAGGAGACATTGAGGCGTCAATTCACGAACGATGAAATTTAACAGGTAGGTAATTGAGAAAAAAAAATGAAAAAGTAGTTTTTTTCGTGTTTCTGTTGTTAACTCTGATCTAATAGTTTGTTATACTAGATAATTAGTCATTTGGTTAGATTTAAATTTTACCGCTTGAATTATCATTATCAGTAACAAGCAATAGTTTTTTTAGATTAATGAAAATATTTTTCAATTTATTAATTTTGCTAGAAATGAAAGAATGAGTTTGTTATTTTAAAAATTTGTTACAGAATAAAACATTTTCTTTTAAACAAACTGGTGCTAATAGTTAATCTTACAAATATTCTTTATTTCATTTCATATTTTATTAATCTTAGTGAAATAAGTTTTATCAACAGTAGCTAGTTCGGCTTCAGTAAATAGCTGACGAGAGGTAGTTCAAAGTTTTCCTAAACTGAGCGGTATAGATCGATTATTCAAGTACCATTTAATAGTTCAATTCGATATTTCTTTCACTTGATACGTTTTCGAACATTTAACGCGTCAATTTGATGCAGAAAATTTATAAATCTTATTGTCAACTACTTTTAATAATATTAACATGTATAAATAGAATGAAACTTGAAAATAAATCCTTAGATTAGCTAATTGGTAGAATAGCGAATTGGATTCAATTAAATATTTTTTTACTGAAATGATTGCAAGAAAATCGTAACAAGAAGAATAATACTAATAATTATATATGGGTTACTTGCTGTAAATATATTCTTACACCGTAAAAACTTATCGAAGTGAATGCGGAGTGATTTGAGAGTGAACGCGGAGTGGATGATTTTTAATTGATTTACTCCTTCCGGGAGTGAAATTCTCTCCGATATATTTAAATTAAATTATTACATTATTAATATATTTCACTCCGCGAAGTAAATTTTTCATTTTATTTTGCATAAAAATAAAAATAATAGTTTTGACTCATTTAAAAATTATAAAATGCATATTTAGAAATTTAAGAAATTACAATTTATAAACCATTTTTCAATTTTTGTCAAAATTCGAATTTTAAAAATTTTTTTATGCAAATCAAAAAAAAAATTTTTTTCGAAATTCGAATCTTTTCGAAATTTTTATTTCTTGAATTTGGATTATTAAACAAAAATTTTTCTTTTACTGACCGAAAATAATTTTCTTCTGGAAACTAAACATGTTTTTGATTTTGAATTTTTTTTCATTTTAAAATAAATATATTTTATACTTTTCTATTTTATATATTTCACAAATATATATAAAACTATACCTGTTGCCCGCCCGCTCCGCTAGGCGCTTATAATCTATTATAATAGAATTGCGCATTTTAGATTTAGACTTCAAATTTAATTGGATTATTGTATTGACATATACACAGATTCCAAATTTCATCGAATTTGTATTTTCCTTTTATCCATGTGATTATTCCAACTAATATTTATTGTAACTTTCAATGTGTAATCACTAGAACATTCCCGGTGGCTTTCTTACAAAAATGAATAATTGACACGGAGAAAAAAATTTGAAATGAGCATTTAACGTTTCAGTTAAAGTAATTGCAGGTCTTATTTTTTATAGAAAATTAATTCTACATGTTTTTTACGAATTCTATTAAAACATATCAAATGTTTAGAAAATGTTTTCATTTTAATCTGTTACATTCCCGCGATCCCGCAATAAGAACACTTCATCGGTTATGTGATCAGCAAAACTAACATGCATGTAAAATTCTTAATCCGTCGACTGAATAACCACATGTTATGTTAAGTTTTGGAAACCTTACAATGACTTTTTCCTCGCTGCCAAAGAGACGATTGTTATAAGGAAATTTTTAGTAAATGTTTTTGAAGCTTATTAACTTAAGTTTCATGTCTCAAGAAGTCCGAGTTTATAAACAACAACATTTTTTTTTATTCTCTTTGTCACTCCGATACAACCTTTATATGAAGTCTATTATCGTGAAATTCGTTTTTAGATGATATCTAATTATTAAAAAAGAAAAATATTTAAATCGGTTGACCATGGAAGCCATCCCTGGAATTTTCTAGATCTTTTAAGATTCCATCAAATTTTATGTCTGTAGGAACTGTATTTGAAGAATATGAATTTTTTGACAATTAACACCCCCTGCACTCCTATATGGAGGAGAAATTTCGTAAGATCCTATTCGAGATAATTTCTACATCATAAATAAAAGATTCCTATAAAACTTTGAGTCCATAGAAACTATTATTTGAGTCCATAAAACTTGTTTCAGTTAAATACAAATTTATTTTAGTATAAGAACTTCGTACTTGGATGTTTTCCGAATTAAAATCCAGATTCACCCGGGAATAACTCCGAAATCACTCGGCTGAAAAAAACTCCGGATTCACTCCGAACGCGGAGTGTCGAATTACTTCACTCTGGTACTCCAAGTGATGGAAGTGAATGCAGACTAAAATTCACTCCCTATTCACTTCCGATTTTTTACAGTGTACTTATCTTAAGGGGTTACATGGGTTTCCGTAGGGAAAAAATGGCCTATTTTTAACTATTTTTTTTTAATATAAAAAGTGAAATATTTTATTCAAACTTTTAACTGTCTTCAAGATACATGTTTAATAAAGAATTATTGAAATTAAAAAAAAAAATATTAAAAACTCTGCCTTTGTGACGTCATTTCTGGCAAGCCCTCGGAAAAAATATGCGTCCGCGTGGACAGCAAAACACCTAGCAGAATAATTTGAAGTGAAAAAAAAAAATTAGTGCTTTAGTTGAGACTTCGAATTAGGTCTTGAACAAAAGAAAAAAAAAAGAAAATTGGATTTTTGGCAAAGATTTTTACGAAAGAATTAAAAATTTAGGTAAAATTTCGCGGCATTATTTTTTGTTTTAATAGTTGTATATAATTGAAAAAAAAGTCCTTTGTTCCAGACCTTGTAAATTGTATCTCGAAGACCTGTCTAAAATTTCATCAAGATATCGATGGAGTAGTTCTCGAGAAATCTTAACCACCTTTAAAAACATAGTTTTGAGAAAAAGGCGTTTAAAGTTTTGAGTGACAATACAACAGCACTTTGAGCGCGCAACTTTTTAAAGGTGTATCTCCGAAACTATTATTCGGATTGATTTGAAATTCTAAGACAATATCCTAGAGATGTTGAAGAATTTAATAAAACTTAAAAAAAATCGATTTTTTGAAACCATAAAACCTATGTAACCCCTTAACCCGTAGGGGTCACTTGTTAAAAATAACGTAGTGGTCATACTGGGTCTAGTTGACCCCATGCACGGAAAAAATTGTTGCTACTTGCGTTCTTTTCAATATCTTCACTCGAGCCGTACATGAGAGTAATTCTTAACACTTCCGTTGAATAACTCAGTCGTTTTTTAATTTGTTTTTAATTGTTTAATTATAAAAAAAAGTCCGAGAAAGTCAAATTTCGAAAAATTTGACTTTTTTTTACTAAAAACTTCATTTTTTAAGATAAATGAAAATGACCTTCGGGGTTCTACTCCGGACATGACATACTTTGAAAAAAAAGTGGTGTCATGTCGAGCTTTTCAAAAAGTATATTTATTTGTGCAACTGAAATCGTAAATTTCCATGAATCTCAAAAAATCTTCAAACAATAATAGATGGTACCACAGATACTATTTTGAATGATATCTTCGAAGCAAGAGCAACTCAAAAATTGCCTGGGGTCATCTAGACCCACAATGACCACTACGGGTTAAATTTTTATTCGTTACATGTTAGAAATTTTGATAGTTAAATTCACATTTTTTATATTTATGCATCAAAAAATTATTTTAACTATAAAAAAAATTCTTTCTCGGAATTAAAAAAAATTAATTACACAATTTAAGTAATTTTCTTAAATATTCTATATTAGTAAATCAAATATAAAATTAAATGACTTGTAAGTTACAAGAATAACAGAAACTCAAATTAAATTCTTGAAATCAAAGGCGAAAATTAAAAAGAGTAAAAGTCTTGCCTGCATCCAAGTACCGATGCCTCGTTTTTTGAATAAATTTTCAAATTTCAGTGGGTGAAAAGTGCATAAAAGTGTGTGATGCACATGTGGGATATAGGAAAGTCGTGATTGGTTAAACCAGCTGGATATCCGATCACCCCAGGCAAAAGGTAAAGAGACTCGTATTCGTATGAGACTTGAGACCTGAGACTGTTCAGAAGTAAAGGCAGAAGTGCCGGCCGGCCGGCAGTTAGTCGTATATTCATTTAGTTCAGTTCATCTCTGCGCTTTGAGCAACATACAACGAGCTTGTATTTGCCAATACAACATTGCCGATCATATCGGAAACCGCGGTCGTTAATCGTCAATCAATTGGTATTCGTTCCGCTCGGTCTTTTATTTATCTCATTCTCATTCTCATTCGTTTATTTCTCCAGTTATTTTATTTCCAGTAATAAATCACTCGTCTTCAAACCCATTGACCTAATACTACTCTTATTCCGATAAGTCAAGATGACTTTACGCGAGGTTTTGCTTAACAATTTACTTTTTTGAACAATTAATCGTAGTAATCGTTATCTTGTTTTTTGTTGAAGGAATATTTTTATATTTTTCATATTTTACAAGGTAAGTTTTTATTTTTATTATTATTTATTTAAAATTTCATCAATTTTCGTGTATACTTTTTTGTATTCTTACAATTTTTTCAATTAAACATTTTAATTTATTATAAAAAATTGAAAACAATTTTATTGATAAAAATCTTGGATAATTTTTTTTCTTTTTTACTAATCAATAAGAATTAAAAATCTACAGTATAATTTCAAAACAGTGAAATAATCTTGGTATGATTTTTTAATGTTGCATCGTAATTAAACGTTGAAAGAATTTTATATCTGTTAATTAATCATTAAAAATTTCAAATTAATATAAAATTACTAAATAACAATATTACTACTGAAAGAAAAGTCCAAATATTTAAGCATGATTTTTTTTAAATCGCGTTAAAAATTAACCGTTGAAAACTTTTATTTTTATTGACTGTCAAAATTAAAAAAAATAGTACTACAGATTAAACAAAAAAGTGAAAAATCTAGGCTTAATTTTTTTAACATTGCATCGAAAGTTAACCCTGAAATTTTCTTTTTCTGTTCACTAATTGTTATAAATTACAAATTAGCGAAAAGTACTAGAAAATAATCTTACAATAATTAAAAATAAAAAAACTTTTTTTTCCGTTCATTCATTATTAAAATTTTTAAAGTTGATAAAAAATTATTGTAGTTTTTTAAAAAATGCAAAATCTTAATATCATTTTTTTAACATTGCCTCGAAAGTTAATTATGGAAGATGGAAAAATTTCTTTTACTACTAATCAATAAAATTGAAGAATTAACAATCAGAAGAAAAGTATTTATCGATATAGAAACAACGTAACAATTTTGTTAAAAAAAAAAAAAAAAATGTAAATAAGTGCAATAACATAAAAAATAAGCGAGTATTACACACCATGGTAACTGGAATTCTTATCACGCGTGACACAACTTGGCATTTTTATATTTATTTCTCAAAGATAATCCTTAGGAATTCTACAGCAGTTCGGATAGGAGGGCGTACAGGTGGTTCGTCGTGCATAGTAATGATTGAAGCTAATAAATAGGTCATGGATTTCGGACATGGTCATTTCTTTTTCCTTCAAACGGTCGTTTAAATTTTTAGTCATTCAAATACTGAGAAATAAAAATTAATAAAACAGGAATGTGTGTGTATTGACAATAGGAACAAACTTTAACCAAGTTTGTGTGATGGTGATGAGCCATCTTTCACACATGTAGTGAGGATGTGAGTGTATAAATAGAAATGTGATTGTCGTGAGAGTTAGATATGAGAGCATGAGACGAAGCGATCCAGTATGGGGCCACGCTGTCTCGTGTAGTGAGTCTCCAAGAAGAAGAACGGATTGGATCTTTCATCTCTACTCTTGTTGTCTTGGCTTTTGGATCAGAGATACTTTCAGGCTCGTGCTCGGGACTCACATGCCAAGTGTACCCAATAATTATTTTTTTATAAATTGTTTTTTTTTTTTTTTTTTTATATTCTTCGAATTTTTAATATTCACATCAACACTATCCGCAACAACAACAACAATAACAATCTTTCCATTATACTGAATTTTAATCCTACATGTGTGATTCACAATACATTTGTACATCATCAATTTAACCTTTTTTTCTCATCAGCCCACCTGTATCGCTAATGGGAACAACGATGAGTTTCCGGGATATTGAATACATGAATTAAAATATAAATAATACCGAAAAAAAAAGAATAATAAATAAATAAGAAGATGAAGGAGAAGGATGAAGACGAAGGATAAAAAATTAAAAAAAAAAAAACTAACATAAATAAACATTTACTTCCTTAAGCCGAAGACGAAGTAAAAAAAATTACGAGACATTTCACATTACTCAATGGGACACACACATACTGCAAATATTTAGTGAAAGTGGTCCATGATTTTTGAGTGTGGGAACAGTCGGCTTGGGCACAAGTCGTGCCAATTACTTGATCATATAGCTCGGAAGATCTTGATTTTCCGCGGGCTCCAAGTCCAAGGGTAATTGTATGGATCCTTTTTCTTTCTTTCTCTTAATATATTTATCGTATGAGACTGAAACTGAAGGGGCTGAGAACGCGTTTTAAAAGAGAAGATCAACGCCCGCAGCGTCGTCTACCGTTACCACGTGCTCGGTTATCATATAAACCATTGTGCACCAATTTCATTTACATTATGTCGTGTAATTCCTCTTAATCATTTACATTCTCGGATTTTTTCATTCACTTATTACTACCGATTATGCTGATGGAACTTTCGACTGTAAATAGATGATTTAACAGGAGTGGGAAGGTGTCACGTAGCGAGAGTGGGAAGGTGTCACGTAGCGATTTAGATTTTTTATACGTGACTATTTTGGTTAAATTTTCGAAATTAGTGGCAGCAGAATTGAGAAATTTTACCTGAATGGAATAATTGTTAAAAGTATTTATTATTTTATGGAAAAATAAAAGTTAAGGTTTTGATCGTTAAAGAAAATAGCAAGGGGAATACAAAGTATTTTCAATTGTAAATTTTCAATTATAAACAGCTACAAAAAAATGCAAAAATTTTAATCTCTGAAGTATAGTGTTCTAGAACAATAAATTTATTAAAAAACAACATAATTTTATTTTTGTCATGACTAATGCTAATTGAAAACACGTAGTCATTATGGTTCAAATAAAATGAAAATAATTTATCGAACCATGAGTAATGTCTGAAAAATTATCGTTTAAATTCGAAAATACACGGAAAATAAGTCTTCTATTAATACTTTAAACTTTTTTATTTACACCATAAAATGGAAGATAACATTTTATTTTGGTTAAAATACACATTAAATCAAAAATTACATTTTATTATTTCAAAAAAAAAAATTACAAAAAATTTGACTATTTTTTCACAAATATTTAATAAAAATAAGAAGCCCATAAAATTTGAAAGTAGGAGTCATTTTTAAATCACAAATTTCGATTTTTGTAAAAAAAAGAGTAATTGCCTGGTTTCTCATAGTTTCTTGAACACCTTGAGATTTGGAGTCTCTCAGGAT
Organism: Cotesia congregata; assembly: GCA_905319865.3. Taxonomy (NCBI): domain Eukaryota; kingdom Metazoa; phylum Arthropoda; class Insecta; order Hymenoptera; family Braconidae; genus Cotesia; species Cotesia congregata. Next base: position 4,441,610 of record CAJNRD030001114.1, read on the forward strand.
TATGATACATATATTAGTGACAAAAGTGTGGAGGAATCGATTGACGTTGTCTAATGAAGTTAATAATCACGGGGCTTAAGGTGAAACCGTGCGACTTGGTGGTAAATCCATGTCTAAAGACTTTCTCATAGTAGCTGCTTAGGTAGTCAATGCGATTTCGCGCTCGCACTTCAGTATATGATGGCTTCTAGTGTAGTGTAGTGTAGTGTAGAGTAGTGTATAATAGTAAACTTGTTCTACTCAAGATCGTGAAAGTATAGCTTGCAAGGTCATCATTGACAGTCTTAAAATATTGATATACTTTATTACCAAAATTACCTTTGTTGTCCATAAATTTTTCTCACCAATAAATTTGTAATAATTATTTTAAAATGTCATTACATTGTATTGATCCTAAAGAAAAATGAAATTATTTGTCATGTTACAGATATAGTAAAACAATGTATCAGTCAAGATGTCTCACAATTTTATTCTGCTGGACAATTTGTCAAAGTTATTCTCAGCCGTTTGACGTCAAAATGAGTAAGTTATTAAAATATTAAACGTTTGTTAATTTGCGATATTAACATAAGCATTGATATTAACATTAAATGACAGTGATGGTAATAATTTAATTTGTTAGCTAAAGAATAAATGTTTTAATCTTGAAGAAAATGAAAATGGAAAATAAGCGTGATTTGATGTGTCGTTAACTTGAGAAGTAGATACACACGTTTGTAGATGCGCGTCCTCGGGTCAGTAGGTCACACTCCACTTGGTGCTAAGAGACCTGGCGTCGTCACACGTTCCCAGACTGTTACTACACGTCGGGTATCAACCATGTACCGGAGTCAATGAATATGTCACATTGTTTATACAATCATTATTCCAAGTCACATCATCATTATAATCTTAGGAGTACAAAAGATTATTCAATACAATAGTTTATTAATTTTATTAAATGTGTCGAAGCTATTTCACCTCCTGCATTGAAAATTGTAGCGAATGAGCATATACTTCAAGGTTCTAACGCACAAAGATAAATCGTATATACCATGCATGAATAGATTTTTCGCAGTAACATCACTGAGAACATTTTAAGGAGAAATTTTGCAGCCGGTTAATTCGAAAAACCTTCAAAGATTTCAATTAAGAAGTAAATTACATTAAAATTGCAATTTCGAAGAAAATGTTGTACTAAGCTCGATTTAAACATTGCAGTCTAGAATTTCGAAAAAAATCAATATTATTTTTGGCAAATTTTAAAAGTATATACCTTGAAGAATATTTCGAGTTCTAATCAATCAGTTTATTTAGATTTTGACGGTTACTTCCTTTAGATATCTTTCGAGAGCTCTTAGAAGATTTGTCAAATTTTTTTAATACTTCTAAAAAGTTCGGAAAATTAAGAAAAGGTCAAAAAATTTTAATAATGATCACTTGCAACTAAAATTTTCTTAGTATTTAATAATAAACTTATAACTTGCGATTTGAAGAATTATGATTTTAGCACGACTTGCAACCAAAAGCATTAGAGAGTTCTTTATGTAATAAAAATTTTTTTCCCCCTCTAAATAATTATTTTTATTATCATACTTTTGTTAGTTGATAAAACTAAAACAATCTGTATGGGTTAGTACAGATGTAGTTTGATGAAGGTTAATTCTGTAATTTAAAAAAATAAATCACGATTATAGAAACAAAAAAAAAGTTCATCAAGAATTTTTTTTTTTTAAATTGACTCTTTTCGTCAATAACAATCTTGGTATCGTAAATGGCTATCTAACTCGATGTCGTTCAATTATAATTAATAGCAAGCTAATAAATTTTATCGGTCTTCTCTACGATGACAAATATGGATAATTGTTTTTTGAGCATGCATATTAATTCCAGCTTGTGCTCAATTCAGTAAATAAAGAAAATACCGTGAAATATTTCAAATAAAAATTAGGTTAATTACTATTAATAATAAATTGCATGCCTCATAGCGCAAAGTGCGTAAGGTTGTGCTTTACACCCGACTCGTCAAGGTTAAGCAATTTTGTGATCTTCAAAAGCCTCCTTCACAACCATATTGCACTTATACAATAATATAAGTAGATGTACACCGAGAAAACACTTAAATTAAACCATCTTTCACTTTCTAAAATCATGTCATGTTGCTATTTAAAAAAAAAAAAAACGGTTCGAAAAAAATTTTACGTGGACGTCCTGATGTCACCCCATTTTGTATCTACTAACGATTACACTCGAACAAATTAATATTTCGAGACCGGGCTTTTTTTATTAGTTCAAGAATTCGATGAACTGGTGCCGTATATCATATCAGTAGCCTAGTTTAGGTATTTTTTTTTTAATTGAATTTTTCGAGCTCGGAGAGCTCAAAAACGTAATAAGTGCGACTTTGAGCGCTTAAGTATGAAATGAGCGGGAAGTTGCAGGGATGGCCTTTAGGGTCAACCGTTTTCCTAATTTTTATAATTATAATTTTTCAAACTTTTTTCCTTTTTTATACGTTATCAATCAGCAATAAAATGTCTTTTTTATTAAAAAATAAATGAGCAGTATAAGTCATGCACTTTTAAATTTACCAAACCTTTTTAATCCGTTATTTCTCTCAATCCCCGTTATTAGCATCGACTTTACTAGCACACACTAATTCAATTTCTCATTAAAAATATTCAATAATAATTTTCAGAATTTTTCAATTCTAGATTCCAATGACACCAACAAAACAAGAATATTTTCCCCCCGGATGGATTACGACGAGTGGACACCATTGGGCCGTGGAGATCCTTTAAAGAACGATCCGACATTTGATTACGTCCCTCCAGTTTTGGACCGTGTTCAGTATTGGCTAGACACCCAAACTAGTACTGAAGCTTCATCAAAACGCGACATTCTCATCTTAGGAGTCACTGCCAAGAAGACAAGCCCGAAGATATCTGAACACTACCTGAAATTTGCCGATTCTCCAAAGCTGACTCGAATCCAAGAGTCTCAAGATGGTTTCCGGAATGATTTCACTGGGAGTACGGGAGCGGAACCTCCCAAGCTAGTAAGGGCTACTAAGTTTCGGACAAACATCAACGTCAATGGAAACTCCATAGACTTCAGGAATCAAAATCGGATTCAATCACTCCCAGCCAGTTACTATCCAAGCCCTTACTACAACGAAAAACCCAAACCCTACACAATGATGATGCCGCCGCCAATTAACCAGAAATCTCAACTGAACCAATTCGGATCTCTGAATGAAGAAGTAACTGTTGCTTTCCGACCAGGACATCTGAGAATTCCTCAAAAAGCTCCGCTGTCAACTTCACTAGCTTTCGATAAATCAAACCTAATCTACCAATCCACCCAAACTTTGGATCCTTGGACGGGCAATTCAGAGTCATCGATAAACACGTGGCTCACCAACGACAAGTATGACGATCACTTCGACCATCACGCAGCAGCATCTTCCAACCACCAAGTAATTATGGGGCAGAACACCAACATAATTGTCGATGACAGCCAGAAAAACGAGCAAGTTGTCGTCGGGAAGAAAGAAGTTTCAATCGAAGAATCAAATATGCTTGAAAACAAAACTGCTCCCGAAACACACGTGGTGTTACCAAACACTTCCACTTCTGATGAAAGCGTCACAGTCACAGTTGTCATGCCAATGAATTATAAATCCAATGTTTCTGAGGAAAATGAACCAACCACCACTGTCTTCATGACAATACCCACACTGTCTACCACCATCACGACAATGTCTACTCCAATTCCAATCCAATCAACAAGGACTCCATGGCGACAATCAAAACTTCCTCCCCGAGTGTTCCCAAGGCGACCAGGGCATCCAGAAATGAAGCACATTCCCAATAATGAAATGATCCATCAAATGCCCTTGCAAAAGCTGCCGCTAACTTCAATGCAAGCACCAACAACTGTTGATCCAATGCGACGGCAAGTTTTGGATAACTCAGACATCAAATCACCGTTGGCAGCTATTCTGAATCAGGAAGATTTGATGAGAATGACTATGACAACTTCAACTACTTCTGCTACTCCTACTGCTGCTTTTACTGCATCTACTAGGAACCCTTTTGAAAAATCAACTACAGCTGATCCTCCGACAACGATATTATCCAATGAACAAAGCAGCAACTCAATTTCGTTTCATTCCAAGCAGCCTATCCACAAACCGATGTATCTGATAATTCAAGGCCACTCGAAAGTGAAGACGTACAAACCGACCGTTATTAAGCACAGTTTGCCTCCTGACAATGCTATTGCCTCGAGGTCTAAAATGATGACGACCAGTCGACCTATCTCAAAGTTCGAACAGTTTGTTAATGACAATACGAGGGTTGCACCGACAATGCTGCCACGAAATACTGAGAATAATCAGGAGGTGAAAGCTGCTAAGGAGAAACGAGTCGAACATGACAGTCTGCTCAGTCTTGTTGAGAGCGGCTTGAGTGCATTGACTGCACCACCACTAACAACCTTAAATTCAGCGACTATTGATCAAGATAACACCGACAGTACTTATGATGATGATGATGATGATGATGATTTATTGATTAACAATTGATTAACTATTTATAGATCGTTTTAATTATGGTTTTAAGTGTTTAGAGGCTTTATTGCTATTAATTTTATTGGATGTGCCAGTGTCAGTATAACTATTTATATTTATATTTATTATTATTTATTTATTGTCAATTTACTTGATTATTTATTATTCTTTTGTTAGATTTAATTTGTAATTTATTAACACTAGTCTTACGTATACGAGTTACCAAACATAGTTTAAAATATATATTTATGTATAACTTACTTTTAAGCGTTAAATTTCGTGCCGTACTTATTCTTTCTTTGTTGGAAAACTTAATAGTTACAGTTTTTATTTATAGTAAAGCTATTTATTTATATACGTAAATAATTTAATTTATTAATTGTTCAATTCGAATGTTGAATTGTTTTTATAATAGATAAAAATATCAATTATGAATTACTCTCGTAAATTTTGGAGGTTACTCTCACGTAAGTGGCTATGCTATCATCCTGTACGATACTATAGAGTGATACGTCAGTAAAACGTCATTCACTACGGTGCTACAATGCAATATAAAACTGAATGTCAAAGGTGCGCGCGCAAGCTTACATAAGAGTACTCTCATCTTTTTAAAAATGTATAGTTAGGAATATAGAATAGGATTTTTTTTAATTGATTTATTTTTTAATACATTTTCAACAATTATTATGGCATGTTGTTGGACGTAAATTGAATTAATTTTATATTCTTAGTGCCTAAAAAAGTATCACAAACGTTACAATTACCAATTATTTCATTGCAACTACCAATGAATTAATTTTAGAACCACATGTTAATAAATCAAAATTTTACTTTTAAGTTTTTAATAGTAATAATTTAATCTTATTTATAAACAGAAGAAAAATCAAACATTTTATTATATATTTTAGATTTTATACTTTTAAACGTTTAATTTTATAAAAATTTCGATTTTTACAAATATATGATGCACAGGAAAAATTTTTTTGTAAGAATTTCAATTAAAATCATAGTCATGGTGGGACATTGCGTAAATTGTAATCAATTATTATATTTATAATAGAAACTGTTAAAAAATTAATGTATTTTCTAGTAAACTGTACAATTTGTAGTTAATTAAAGTAGAATTTTATGGTAGGATACGGTAAAATTTTTTAAACAACCAATACAATTAACGTAATTTTAATAGTAATTCAACAAACATTTTTTCCTGTGTATAAAACTTTATATTTTTATTAACGCGCTTTAAATTTTAATTAGAAATTTCTATAAAAAATCAAAAAACAAAAAAAATTTTTATAAAAAAAAATTGACTATTGAATAAAAAAATTCCAAATGAAAAAAAAAGCGTTTAAGTTCATTAAATATTAAGTACCTGACAGTTGTTATTTATTATCTTGATAAATATTTATAACAAAAAAAGAAAAAGTTAATACTTGTAATAAAGAAATAATAATAAATTTATTTATTATGAATTTATTGTGTTTCATGTGATAAATATTGTATAATAATTAATTGCAATGAAACGGCCGGTTAAAGGCGTGACACAAACTTTCTTTTACGTTGGGAAAGTATCGTCCATTCGAGTCAGATGGCATGAATCTTAATGACAACTATTTGGCACGCGACCTGGCGTATTATTGTCACCTTAAACATACAGATAAGTCGCTTCCCCTTTCTTTCCTCTATTCTAATAAATATATAGCTCAACTATTTTAATTACACGGTTAGCTCTTTAAGATAATTTACCGAGAGCTGTAGAAGAAGAAATGTAGTCAGTAGTCATGGTGAATAAATTGTAACCGGGGAAGAAATTGTCTAAGCGAAAATCACTAACAAAAAAGATAAATTAGAAAAAGAACGTCTGGAGACAGTGTGTGGCGACTTAGTCTCGACAATCTGGAACGTGATTGGCATGTCTACGGGAAATGCAGTCCCCATTGCCGTACCACGAATGAAACTAGAACGACTGAAAAACTAACCTAATATTGTGTCGTTACTATAGATGTCGATGTTGTTGTTATTGTTGCCGTTAAATAGTCCCCCACTTTCAGGTAAGACCAAATGGAATCGTCAAATACTTGGAAGTTGCAAACAGTAGAAATCTCCATCGATCTTGATAAAAAAAAAACTGAAATCTGTTTTCAAAACCGTAGCTATTTAAACGAGTCTTTCAATAGTAAACGTTTGTAAACTAATTTAGCTGTACTATTTTTTTAATTTATAAGTTTGATAAGAAAGTTTGAGGTTCAACAAGATAAACCTTTTTCTAAACATAGTTTTTTTCTTGCTTTTGATATATTGATAGAAAAACTATCTTCAATCAATAGAAATAATTTTTCCAAGAAATATATTATATAGACGATCGATTATCTTTCTTCAAGAATCACTTGTCTCGAATATTATCATCTTAGCTCAAGAGAAAAACATTTCTCAATATCTATTATCATTTTATTCACGCCTATAAACCGCGCATTGAAACCGCCCAGCATTGTCATAAAAATCTCAACCATTTTTCAAGCAACAAAATGTATGTCTAATGAAAAATTTAGTCCTTTTTTAGTAATTATGTACTGAATTTAAAATTTTGTTGCTCGATTCGATTCTGAGCTCTTATCAACAATTTTAGATTGTATCAATATGCTAACTTTTACAAGCATACCTTCTTCAAAAATATATGATCTTCAATCGATACAACGTAAAAATCGTCATAGAAGCTTCCTAGGACCTCAAAACGTCGAGATCTGATGAAAACTCGATTTTCTAATTACGGGTTAAAACCAATAACTTCCCGATTTTCGAAAATTTCCAATTTTTCTAGCGGAAAGTTAAAAATAAAAACTGTCACGAATTTGTTTCTCATCTGATGAAATCTATAAATTCTATTCACCAATTAAAAAAATTTTTTTTGATAGGATTTAAAAAGGATTAAAAAGCAAATTGATTTTAATACAACTAAAAAATAAAATAGTATTATGACATTTAGTCATGAAAATATAAGAGTTATATAACAAACATTATTTTACTTTATTTCAGATAAAAAGTATCAGCAAACTCGCAACAAAGCGATGGATAAAATTTTTGAACAATGACAAAATATCATCTATTATTATAGAATTATGAATCATTATAATACTATCAACTGTAACAATAGTATATTTTAAAAACTCTAACGAACACATAAAAGAGGACTTAACTTTGGTCCGGCAGATTTCTTCAAAATCATTGATCATTTATTGATAAACCGTTCCTATAATATAGGAAACTCCCATAAAATATATTTATTTTTTGCCTATAAATTAGTAGTAGTACATTAGAAAAATCAATTTTAATATGAATATTATGACAGTCGTTTATTTTATTTATTCATTGTCGGTTGACAAAATCGTTTTCGTGACCACCAAATCGCAGCCAATGAAGCAGCTAGAAATCCGACTCCTGCTACGATCCCCATGGAAATAGCTCGATTCCTTCGGTAAGCTGGTACTTCTAGTGTAAATTGTTCGCTAGTTGCTACATCGTCGGACTGTGACATTGCCGATACTTCAAAAATGTAACTACTTTCCTCTTCTAAACTTTTAACTGTAACAGTTTCAATATTTTTTTGTGTTAATTAAGAAAAATTTTGCAAACTGTTTTTTTATCGAATTAGTTAAAATTTATGAGCACATACTTAAATAGAATGTGTCTGTAGTTTCAGCTCTGCCGTGTAAATGCTCATCAGTTGACCCTCGAAACCATCTTACAACATAGAGTTTGATATTTGCGTTCGAAGGTGGATCCCACGTTACTAAATACCCTTCAGCAGTTACTTGGACTTTTAGATTTTGTGGGGGCTCTAAACTTTCTAATATTGAAAAAAAATGTAAAAAGAGAATATCATTTTAGTAATTTCTTCATTTATGATGAGCGATAATATATTTTGGAGGAGAAAAAATTTACCTTGAGTACTCTTGAATTCTGATGCTAAATTCCGATTCAGTTGTCCTGAACACAATGTTATAATTAATGTAGTAACAATTATAAACTATATACCTAGCCGTTTCGATGACCCGATGTAAACTCGAATTTTACGCGGAGTATACTCCCTTTTGGAGGGAAGTCTTTGAATTATACGCGGTGTTTCAGCTGCTTAAACGCGAGGTATTGTGTGCAGTTACGACACAAGATTCCAACAGTCTTTTATTCAGGTTTCCGTGGAGTATTGCCAGTGATCTCACTGAGTATCCACAGAGTATTGTCGGTGTTTTCACGGAGTATGTATGAAGTATTACCGGTGCTCTCATGAAATGTTCGTGGAGTATTCACAGAGCATTGTTGGTGTATCCACGAAGTACTGCCAGTGTTCAAGCGGGATCTTTGCGGAGTTTCTTATTCGGTGTTATTACGGGGTTTATCCGGAGTTTTGTCGATGTTCTTATGGAATTTTTCCACCGAAGTTTTCTGAGAGTATTTGCGGAGTCAATGAGATCTTTACGCAGGATTTTTGCGAAGTTCTAGCAGTGGTTTTCGGTTTTTCAAACAACCTCAAGTACAACTTATGTATTGTTTATGAAAACGAATAACCAAAAAAAAATTGTTCACTATAAAAAATTCTCTTAATTTAAATTAAAAAATTCAGTTTCAATTCTATACATAGTGTATCATATTTTTTATTTATATGTTTGTGTAATTATGGATAAATTATTGACTCATTCTATTCTTCTATTTCATGAGTTTTTAGGAAGACATAGATACTTTAGAAATGATTAATTCGAAATAATTTTTTTTTTCAGTATACTCAAGAGAAGCATCTAAAAAATTCCATTAAGAATAATTTTTTTCCAATAAGCACAAAAATAAAAATACTCTTATTAAAGTAATTACTTATTCATTTTAACTGTCAATTATAATACATTTTGATTAATAGTAAAGCTGGTACCGGGGTAAGCAAAGTACCGCATTCGAGTCTGCCTGAGGCCTGTCACTTTATTTCATAAAATAATTATATCATAATGTCTAATTAATGTCAATTGAATTCTAAAATACTATGCAATAATTATTTCATTTTCCTTTTCTAATATTTAAAAAAAAACAGCAAAAATTCGTGAATACTCTGAGAATACTCCGCGAAAACCCAGCAATACTCTGTAGACGCTCCGTGAGAATATATCGAGGGTACTCTGACGTAACCTCGTAACTCGATTTTTGGAGGTTATGATTTATATATATTTAATTTTTTTTCTGAAACATAATTGTATATATCGATGAGAAAGTACTAAAACTTTGAAATTAGCGATAGACGTTTACGATTTTATAATTTGATTTTCTTGAAAAAAGTTTTTTGTTTCTCCGTAAAATAGTGTTTTTTGAGATACGAGGTTACGTCAGAGTACCCTCGATATGGACAACACTCCATATACAGAAAGAAAAATTTCTTGACTGGAGAACAAAATTCTTGGCTCAAGAAAATTTTCGGGTGCCTGAAGGAAAACCGTAGTTGTGTTGGCAAAAAAAAAATTTGTTTTGACATTCTATTCTTGGTAGAAGGAATTTTTTCTTAATTCAAATTATCATAAATACTTGATACAATAAATTTTTATATTTGATCAAGATTTTTAGATACTTTAGGGAAGCAGCACTACCTACTTCAGCTGAGAAAATGTTTCTCTTGAATATTTGATACCCATTTTATATGATTTTAGCGTGCAATCATACATATTGAATAAAAAAAAAATGATTCAATATTATTTGATCTTTCCATTTGACATGTTAATCAATAAAAATATTAATGAAAATTTACTTCTATCGAGAACTAAATTTTTTGGAACAAGAGGCTGAATTTTCTCAAAACAAGAAGATTTTCTTGACTTAAATAAATTTTCTTGGATCAAATTTTTTTTTGCTCAAGAAAATAATTAGGAAGAAAAATATTTTCTTGGCTCAATGAACCTTTTTTTCTGTGTAAGAAAACCAGTAGTACTCCCTGAATACCCAGTGAAAACACTGTCAAAATCAGAATCTGTTGTCGCAACTGTACACAAAACTTCGCATTTTCACCGTTAAAAAACAATTTCGGATGAAAATTCGCAAGTTGTGTATATAAAATTTTTTTTCAAAATCAAAACGACCTTTTTTTTTATAAGAAAATTACTGTGAGAATAATATTTATTTCTTCAGATAAAAAATAAAATTGTTAAAAATTTTCAACAAATCAATTTCTTACCACAACATTGCTTATTTATTTTTTATTTCAGTGTAACAAGCTTGCTTTTTTTGAATTTCTAAAAATATGGTAGACGGAAAATTTTTATTAACATTTAATATTGCGGCGCTTTTGATGTGATAAAATGATGAAATAATAAAATCTAGGTATACTATTAAGTCATTGTTATGTAAATTTATAATTAAAAAAAAGTAAATAGTTACCATTTTTGTTTTGCGTTAAAACTCGAATAGACTTGCTGAACATACCATCTCCATGTTTATCTTGACTGAGTACCATAAATTCATATTCGCGCCCTGGTGTAAGATTAAGAATAGTGGCTTCTGTGATTTTCTTCGATGGGATTTTCATTGTCTTCCACTCAGTGGTATCAGTAGGTCTATACCTAAACATATTACTTATTAAAACTATTTTTTAATGTAAAATTCTTTCTAATAATTTCGTTTATTAAGAAGTTTCGGTTATTAAGAACACTTTTTTCTCTCTCAACCTCTATTGGACAAGTGGAAGTATTTCTACCATACTTGTACAACAAATCGAATCTTAAAACGCATTTTACGCATAAATAAATGAAAATTTCCAAAAAAAAACGCTTCGCTCTTGAATAGATAATTAACTTAACGATAAATCATGACCACAAATTTTGGAAACTCATGCATTAGAACTAGACTTTTAAATACAGAAAATTTCGCAAGAGTACAGGCGACTACATTTTTTCCGATTAGAACATTTGATTTAAACATGAATTCAAACTACTGATTTATCATTAATCATTATTTATCAAATTATTGATTAAAAATCGGAAGATTTCTTTGTTTTAAGTCGCTAACTAAAACTACGATGTAAAATGATAAAAACATGACTTACCAAACTGCGTACTCCATTTTCGGCCTGACATATCCAGGAACCCAAGTGAGAGTAACCGAGTCTTTGCTCGTGTTAGCATTAAGATTGTAAGGAGCACGTGGAGGAACATTCAAAACCATTAGTTCAGCATCAGCGACTACAGTAGCTGCTTCATTACTAGCAGCACACTGATAAAGTCCCCGATCTTGCTCTTGAATCCGTTCGATCGTCAAATTTCCGCCATTGAGAATAGCCCGTTCCTGTGAGAGTGGTGACCCGTCCTTCTGACCGAAGGTTGTGTTAGTACTTTTCCCCAATTTAGTTATGTATTCATTTATTTTATTTATAAACCCTTTAATGTTAGTTACCCACTTACTTAGTTACCTACTCATCTAAACTAAACTAAACTAAAATTAACTAAATAATTAACCTTGTAATCATGGCAATTATTTATTTTATTTATAATACAACAGAGTCCGAGATAGAAAGCGACTAGAATGAATTATAGATAACTAAATTGTATGCTACAAAGCACAATAAAAGAACAAGTGTCTAACGCTACAATTTTTTTAGATTACGGAAAAATTTATATTGAACGGAAAACATACTTTAAACCAGACGATTGTGGGTGGTTGAGACTGATCACCATCTCGAGCATCGCAAGGTATTTCCAAGCTTTCGCCAAGTTTTCTCATGTATAAACGTTGCGGAGTCACTGTAAATACGGGTGGTCTTTGAACTACCTGAAATAATGAATAAAGATAATCCTTCAATAGCAATAACATAAGATTTCTTTGTTAATGTTGTCAAGATTTTTTAATATATAAGTCTGAACTAATATAATGTCAATCGGTTCCATGATAACTGATCCCAGCAATTTGGTCACACGACAACTGAGTCCAGTGACAAATGATCCCAGCGACATTTAATCCCAACGACAATTGATACCACTGACTTCTAATCCCACTATCAATTTATAAGCTTGTTACCGTGTTGCGCTCTTTTTTCATGGATTTTGTGTGTATTGATTCGACAGTAGACCAACACATAAGATTGTTACCGTGTTATGGATTTTCATGGATTTTCAGCTCAATTAATTACAGAATGTGATTTTGAATAAGTTATGACTCATTGACTTTATTCTTTTCCACCAAAGCTAATTTAAATACCACGATCATTCTAATGGGTAAATAATTATAAACTTAAGTTTTATTATTTTTTCGGGTGTATATAGCTACACAGTGAGAATTTGGTGGTAGCGTCAACCGTCAATGATCTTTGTATTATAGTTATTACGAGTAAAACATTATTTCGTTATTAAACTCGTTGCATATAAAAGAAAATGTCTGCTGACTAAGATATTTCAGTTCATTGGCACAGTTTATAATCTCGTCCGTTAAACTCATCCATTGCAATACACTTAGCTATCGCATTACCAGTAGACTACGATTTTACTGACGTGGAATTTTTGTCAAGGTCATTAACATATCTTGGCCAGTGCATTATATTGATCGTACTCATAGCTGTGACCTAGTGTTGAGTAAACTCTACGATCAGCTTACGAAGTTCTGCTGTAATACTAGCAGTTCTCTGACCCAGAGATCAGTTTCGAGACACCTTGTTGCTGTCTATCGAGCAACGAGATTATTCTCGAGATTGATTTTCCGGTTTAGTAGATCGTGAGTCAGCTCCTTACACCCTTGCGACACGAAAATTTTCTCCTTGAGATTTTTGCTGCTATCGATCTCGTAACAAGATTTAATAGGAAATAATAAAGACCATAAAGGATGATCGTAAGTTCAGCATTTCACATCGACTTCCCTCTCATTTCGTTGTCGGGAAACCCTGGTTACCAGGGAGCGTTCAAGAATCCACATAAAAATAAAACTCTTGTAGCTTCACTACAAGAAAAAAATCTATTTAAAATTTGTCTAAGCCCCCTCCAAGCCCCGCTCACCATTAATCATTCATTTATAATTAATTCGGACATAACACTGTTGTCATAAATCTGGGGTGCTGTATCAATTATGATACGGATAGGCAGACATTCCTAAATAAGTAAATAAATATATTCCTGATTTTCAGGAATAATACGACCATAAAAAACATTATATATAGATCATGAGAATTATTCATTTCGATTCATGCTAAATTATTGTCTTCTAAACCTGTGAAAAAATTTCTGATATGGTCATGTATGGCCTGATTAGATCATATATGGTCTGGCCTGGTCTGGTCATATCATGTCATGCATGAGAGAAAAAAAAGTAATATTCATTAATTTTTATAAAAGTGTGACGTCAATTAACATATTGCATTAAATAAAAATTGATTAAGGAGTTGATTGAATTGAAAACGAGTGGAAATGAGCTTCTTATAGGAAAGTAAAAAAAAAATTTTTTATTTTAGAACCTAAATTCCTCTTCCCTCATATAGCGACAATTCAATGATCATGCGTCCTTTGACAGAAATATTCAACACTACCTTTAATCGAAAACTTATCTATGGATTTGGATGTTTCATTTGAAACCAACACAAAAAAAATGTTCTTGAATCAAGTATATAATTTTGAAGAACTTAATCTTCTTGATTTGAGTAGAAAAATTCTTGAACTAATATAATTTTTCTTGATTTAAGGAAATTTTACTTGATTCAAAAATTTTTCGTCTTGATTCAAGACAATTACTCTCTTCAAAATTATTTTCTTGGTTCAAGAATTTTTCTCTCGAATCAAGTTAATTTTTTTTTTTCAGTGAATATTCTTTTCCGTAAAAAGACTGAATCATGCTTTATTTATCAACGTCAGTTAAAAATTGACTAAATCATGCAGATAAGAATGTGATAAAGAATAACTTAAAGAAAAAATTTTTCTAAGCAGCTAATTCCCTTGAAGATTAGAAAGAATCAGAATTAAGTTAATAACTTATCAAACGATCTGCAGTAGCAGATTAGAAATTTTGAAAGACAATTAAATCAAAACTGTAACATACCACTGAAATAGATGGACTAGGTCCATCAGTACCAAGTTCGTTATAAGGAGTACAGCTATAGCTTCCAGAATGTGTTTCATCGACTTTGCTAAAGTATAAAGACCCATTTCTCCTGTAAAAAACACCTGGAACATTGTAAGGATCAAACAGGAATCCGTCTTTCTCCCATCGTAAGTTAGTGAGCGGAGGATTTGCTCGGAAATGACAGTCCAACAGAGCTGGCTTTCCATACGGCAAAAATACCTCTCTCGGAGCATAAATAACCTTTGCTTTATCTGAAATGTTATTGTCAATTTCATTACAATCCTGCTAGTTGAAAAACCTAAGCTTAAACGAATTAAACGTTAATCGTTTACATTGAACGTTGAGAAAAGCTGATGCTGATTGTTGATCTCCGACATTATCTGTTACTATGCAGGTATATTCGCCCAAATCGCCAATCGCTGATGGTCTTATAATAAGTGTTCCGTTATCGTCAACAGAAGCACGATCTCTGAGATCCTGAAAATAATTTAAGAAAGGGTCATTAATGTTTTACTGTTTTTGATTTTTTGAGTTTCAAATGCTAAGCAAAATATCCGTACCTCTACTTCCGGGATCTCAATGCCATCTCGTAACCAAGTGACGATCATGTTCGGAATTTTGGTAACACACTGAAACTCAACAATTTCTCCTTCCATAACGGTTTTATTAACTGGTGGTATTGCCAGTAAATTTTCACCTGAAACACCATCCGCCGACCGGGACAAACCTAAGTTAAACGTTTTAATAAGTCTGCTCTTTCCAGTTAGTAATTTATTGGCCATCTTACTGATGGAAAACACAGCTTCTAATTTGGTTATGGATGATTGTATTTTAAAACATGCTTGGTAGTAAAATTTTTTTGATCAATTAGGTGTGTATTTAATTAGTCGAATACTAATTCAAGAATAATTATTTAAAAAAGTTTCATTAAGAATTATGAACAAAAAATTCACTGAGTAAAAAAATGTAAAATTTTAAGAAAAATTACTTCGATAAAGTATTTTATTTTATTTAATGCTGAGAAAAAATTTTTTTCATAGTTAAATTAATCTTTTAATAAAAAAATATTGAAATTTGAATTCAGTAGTATGATTTTCTAACAGTTAACGAATAAGAAATTTAAGTTCAGGAAGAATTAGTTATAGCTAGTAAAACATACATTATTATTAGTATTATTTTTCTTACTACGATTCTCTTGCAATCGCTTTAGGAAAAAAAATTGTTTAATTGAATCCAATTATCTATTTCAGTTTTAATATTAAATGTTTATTTAAAAGGAGATTAAATCTTTGATCAGATAACCTGAAGATTTATTTTCTATACTATTTAGACATATTAATATTGTTAAAAATAGTTGACAGTAAGATTTATAAATCTTTTGCATCAAATCAACGTGTTAAATGCCCGTGAAAAAATATTCTGATCAATCCTGAAATGTCCTAATATGGCCATATCAACATTTTTTATATAATCATATCAGGCTTGATATGATCTGATATGTCCATGTATAATTTTTGATAGGTTCTGATATGACCTGATATGAAAATTGGCCATAGGCCTGATATAGCTTGATCAGGCTTGATATGGCTTGATCTGGTCTAATATAATTTGATCTGGGCTGATATAATTTGATATATCTATATATAATTTGTTGATATATTCTGATATTTTTTTTTTTTATTTATTCAACCAGTAGAAAAAAAATACAGATCAATATATTTACATGTACATAACTATATTACAATCTGTCCTATAGAGATACAAAAGCATCTGTGCACAGGACTGGTATAATATTTATTAATTCAAGATAGTGAATTTATATAAACTAAATAGATAACAATTATAAGTTACTAAAATATTTAATATTACTAATTAAAGTTTTAAAGTTTAGTGCCAAAGTACAATTACTAGCCTTCATACATTTACAATCCATTTCAGTAGATTATTTTTGTTTGATTTCTTATCACCTTTCAAACACTTTAAATTATTGGGTAGTTTATTAAAGTATTTAATAGCAGTGTATCTAGCACTCTTGCTAGCAATTTTTTTATTTATCTTTGGTAAGGGAATAGATCTATTTCTAGTATTAACACATACATTTTCATACTCAACTTTGCATTTATCATAAAACATTGACAACGAACTGATAATATAGGTTTTACTTATATCGAGTACATTAGACATATTATCGCCTAATTTATTAATTATTTTGCTCTGATTTATCAGAATGGATTTTAGAATATTATTATATGCACTTCCCCACGCCGTAATTCCATAGTTAATAATGCTTTCTATAAGGGCATGATATATTATTTTTAACGTTTTCTTATTCATGAAACTACTTATCTTATGGAACAGAAAAATGAAGTATTTTAATTTTTTTAATAGCTCTTTTATATGATAGTCCCATTTCATACGACTATCGATAATTAAACCTAGATATTTATAATATTGCACTCGTAGCAACATTTTATTATTGATATTCAGTTCAAATTCATTTGGTACACTATCAATATAACAACCAAAAGTTATGAAAGAGGACTTATCAATGTTGAGCGATAATTGATTACTACACAACCATAGATTTAAATTACTTAGCCAATAATTAAGTTTAGATCAGACGTCATTCCAATTTTTGCCAGAGCACAGTACCGCAGTGTCATCTGCGTATGAAACAAGGGATCCGTTCGGGATAACTTTAAAAATGTCATTGATATATAGAATAAATAACAGTGGTCCCAGGATAGTACCCTGGGGCACTCCTACTTTAACAAGCATCCTTTCACTTAATTTATCATTTATTTTTACACTTTGATATCTCTCGCTAAGATAACTTCTCATAATAGCTCCAAAACACAACCCCTTATTCCATGTGCTTCTAACTTCTCAAGCAAAATTGAATGGTTAACTGTATCAAAGGCTTTTGCCAAATCCAGAAAAGCTATCGCAGTTGGGCAATCCGAATCAAGATTTTTTTATACATATTCAGTAATAAAGCTGATTGCATCGTTGGTATTTCTGCTTTTGACAAAACCGTACTGCCTATCAGATATAATTTTATGCTTGTTTACAAAGTTAATTAATCTTTCACATACTATTTTTTCCATTATTTTAGCAACATTGGATATTAATGAAATTGGCCTATAGTTTGAAGGCTCAGATTTATCACCAGCTTTAAAAACTGGAATAATTTCCGCGGTTTTCAAAGCACATGGCCAGATGCCTTTATTGGAGTTTACTCCTTAAGAATCGATTTACATATATAGGCCCGGGGTATGAAAATTATGGGGACCAAAATCGTACTAGAGAGTATAGCATGTCACACGAAATGCGTTATGCGCTATAGTCTGACCATTCCCCACCACACGGTATGCTCGGCTCCATGTACTTGTATATGTTTAGTATATATCTGTGTGTGTATAATAGCATACACATTATACATGTACAGTGTAGCGCCTGCATAACTATATCAATACATTTCTAAACATTTATTTATTCGATATTAACCTACAAACACTTTGAACTTGCGGAGATATTGTTTTAAATTTTATAATTTATTTATAATCGATATAAATATAAATTTGTGTCAGTTGAATACAGTAAAATATGGAAGTTACGTATTCTAGTGAGAATGATCCGGGAGTTGCGGAACACGTGGATGCGGTAATTAAGTAAGTCTATATAATTCACTTTTACAATTAATATATAAGTTGTCCATTCACTGATAGAAGGAATTGTTTATATTTAATAAGCTTTATTAATAAATAATTTTTTCATTTATACCCGTATTCCCTTATCTATTTATTTATTTTATAATCGTTCTTGAGGAGTAAACTCCAGTCGTGCGTCGGAGCGGACACACACACTTTTTTTTTTTTTTAAACAGATATTAAATATATGTTCAAGCGGACCACTAATTTTTTTATTTAAACACTTCAAGACCTTACTATTAATACTATCAACTCCACCAGCTTTAATTTTTAAATTATTAACGACTTTCTCAATTTCATCAGTTGTTGGCTTGAGAAAAATACTGAACTGGTTTAATTCATATGTTTTCTTTTGATATTTAATTTTATTATCTATTTTAGATGCCAGTTCACATCCAATGTTGCTAAAATACTTTACAAAAATATCTGCAATTTCTTTTTTATCAGTTATTTTGTTATCATCATTAACTAAATACTCAATATTACTCATTTTACCTTCTTTTTGACTTAAATTCATTTTAATAAAACCCCACATTTTTTTACTATCATTATGGAACTTTTTTACCTAAAGCTTTATATAATTTTGTTTTGCATTTTTAATAACTTTATTTAATATCTTACAATAATTATTATATTTGGCCTTTAAAGCTGAATTACTCCTATCCTTATTCCAACATAAGTATAGAAGTTCTTTCTTTTTGCATGATATGTATATTCCCTTTGTAACCCAGCTTTTCCTCATATTATTTGTACATTTATTGTTTTTATTTGTCACTTTATAAGAGTTTTTAATAAGAGATTGAATATTTTCTATAAGCATATTTATTGCAGTATTAGGTTCTTGTTCTTGTGATATAACGCTCCAATTTACCTGATCACTTAAAAAACTTAATTTGTCGTAGTTGATACTCTGCTTAGGCAACCATTCTTTCACGTTTTTATTTAAATTAATCGATGCAAACAAAGAAAAATGGTCAGTGAAGGTCACTGTATGGCAGAATGATTTAATATTTTTAATGTCCGATTTTATATAAAAATTATCTATACAAGAGCCACCTTCGCCTGTAGGGTTTGGTCTTGTGACACAGTTAAAATATGGAATATAACCGCAATTTAAGAAATTAGTTAGGAAACTATCAGCTATTTCATCCGGACTAATTAAATTTATATTAAAGTCACCCGCTATGACATAATTAGTACTTTTTTTGTTACTATTTATATAGCACTTGACAGCATCAACATAGTCAATTTTGTTTATATCATGTGATCTATATGTTCCAGTCACTTTTATCACTTTTTTATCTTTTATCTTTACCTTTTTTATCTTTCACTATTGTTGACAAGAATTTAATTCCATTTATCTCTTCATCTATCACAGAGTGGTCTATACATCTTCTTACATAAATGACGACACCATCTGCTTTGTTCACATGACTATTGTTGTAGTATATGTTGTAGTCTTCAATTGCAAATAGTTTAAAACACTGGAGATTCCAAGTTTCACAACAAATGATAATGTCTGGCTTCACTATTAGCCTCATTAAAAGGCATTCTAGCCTCTCTAAGTTTGAATTTAGTCCTCTAACGTTGATGCTAACAATTATTAAATCATCAAGGTTAAACTGTTTTTTACATCGTCTATATTATCACATAGTATTTCTATATTAAAGTCTTTTTCTAATTCTTCACTATCTACCATAAGTAAGTCGGTACACTAGGATTAGTAGGATAATCAGACGATGCAACAAATTTATTCACTTTATACTTCAAATATTCACATTTGCTAGTGTCCGTCGCCTTATGCTTAGTACAGCGGTTATTGCCGTATTTTTCATTATAGTACGTACAATTTATACACTTAAGTTCTTCACTTTGACATTTCCTTGAATCATGATCACCCGCACAAAACGCACATTTAACGTCATTTGCACATTTCTTGTGATTGTGATTTGGTCTGCAGCATTTAAAGCATAAGTTGACATCAATAATATCAAATACTCTGCACCTTTGGTGTGTAATATACAAGTAGAAACCATTAGCTTTTAATGACCAATAGGCTTCAGCTGACAGCTTGATATAATTTGATATGCCCGTTTATAATTTTTTTATATGTTTTGATATGATTTTATCAGGCCGGATATGACTTGATAGGGATCATATATATGATCGTTCATGCATTCATTCTGTAGCAATATTTTCGGATCGAAGAGCTCAAAAACATCATAAGTGCAATTTTAAGCACCTGCGTATGATGAAATTAGCGGGAAGTTGCGGGGATGGCCTTCAGGGTCAACCGTTTTCCTAATTTTTAACTTCCCGCTAAGAAAATTGAAAATTTTCAAAAATCGGGAAGTTATTGGTTTTACCCCGTTTTTCGAAAATCGAGTTCTCACCAGATCTTCACGTTTTAAGGTCCTAGAAAGCTTCCCTGAATGTTTTCGCTTTGATGTCTGAATGTTTGTATGTGTGTGTGTATGTGTGTGTGTGTGTGTGTGTGTGTGTGTGTGTGTGTGTTGTTTTTTTTTTTTTTTTTTTTTTTCCCTTTAGGGGGGGGAATCCTTTTTACGGATTCTAGGCATAGATAATGGCCCGGATATGTGGCGACTCGACGTAGCGTCATACTAAAACTTGACGCTGACGCCCCTACCCACTAAACCCTAAACCCCTTTCTCTTCTATCCTCTGATCCCCCATGGTACCGCCGTAAGGCATTTCTTCGCGGGGGGAGGAATTAGCTACCGCTCTTCCTTCTGGTGGCTAAGATGTTATCTTCCTTCTATAG
>CAJNRD030001114.1:4466677-4476801 GCA_905319865.3 Cotesia congregata
GATATAGGTTCCGGACACTCCCAGTGAGTTACAGCATGGACCGATCGTCTTGTTAGGTCAGTTAGTGTGACCAACCCATTAAAGGGGAGTTTTGTCCATGGGAGCGTATTTTGTTTGGTTATTTTGCTTGACTCCTACCCGCTGTACCCCCATCAACTAAGAGATTATCCAAGTGTCATCCAAGGACAGCGAGCGTTCTCCCATCCGCTCGGGGAGACGCGCCCGGTAGCAGTATCTCTTCTGCCCCGAGTGTGTGTGTGTTTGTGTGTGTGTGTGTGTGTGTGTGTGTGTGTGTGTGTGTGTGTGTGTGTGTGTGTGACCCTCTTATAACTTTTAAACGGCTTGACCGATTTCATCGCGGTTGACGCCATTCGAAAGGGCTTGGCCAAACTTAGATTTTAAATACCATTTGGACCGATTCGAATCAGTAGATTTTGAGAAATCTAAAAAAAACTACCAGACAAAATTTTTTGAAATGTGGTTTTTTGGAATTACTTTAAAATGGCTTCACCAATCAATTCCAAAATCTAATCAGCTCTTCAGATTAAAAAACCACAGTTATCACCGCAAGCCCAGTCAAAATCAGTTGATTCGTTCGTGAGTTATCGTTGTCGAAAGAAAACCGAAAAAAGTTTTTCGGAATTACCTCGAAATTCCTTGTTCGAACAATTTAAACTTGAAATTGCTCTGTGAAGCTTTAAAAACGGCGTCAAATGCCGTCAACTGCGTGGAAATCGGTTCATTCATTCAAAAATTATTGCGGTTTAAAAATTCAAAAAATAGCGTTTCATTAAACTTCTATTAGACTTTTGAGCTCGGAGAGCTTAAAATGACACGAAAATTATAATTTTGAGCTCGAAGAGCTCAAAAACGTAATAAGTGCAATTTTGAGCGCTTAAGTATGAAATTAGCGGGAAGTTGTAGGGATGGCCTTTTGGGTCAACCGTTCTCCTAATTTTTTTTCGTCTTGTAATTATACGTTTTCCTTTTTAAAGCGGTACAGGTAAAACCAAAGATTGGCAGAATGAGGATCGACGTAGTTGTTCGTTGAGAAAAGGATCATTGGGGGCTCGGTACATTGTCGGTGATGCTGGTGGTAAAGATGGCTTCGTTGAAGGAGCATCTTCATTTTTCCGTTCGGAAAAGAAACCAAAGCCAGGGGATGATTACCACGGTGACATGAACGCCGAAAATTTTGAAAACTGATTACGGAAAGACTTTGTACCGAATTTAAAGAAACCATCGCTGATCATTCTTGATAATGCACCATATCATTCAATGCAGGTATGTATATAAATTTGCCTAGCTTCAAGTGCCACGAATTTGTCTGTTTATTAAAATTTTTTCAGTGCCATCAATTTTTTATAAAAAATTATTTTTGAGGTTGAAGAGCTCAAAAACGTAATAAGTGCAATTTTGAGCTCTTAAGTATGAAATTAGCGGGAAGTTGCAGGGATGGCTTTTAGAGTCAACCGTTTTCCTAATTTTTTCGTCTTGTAATTGTACGTTTTCCTTATTATGTTGCAACTTTACATTTATCTTTTTATGTTGTAATTTTACACTTTTCTTTCCATTTTGCATTGTTTTATGTTGCATTTTTTTGTTGCACTTAGTTACATTTTTACTACAAATTTCTTAATATTATAGGTAAATAACTATTACTTAAGGATTGCAAATCTTACGGTTTTTTTATCTTCAATTTTTTACATTTGCATAGTGATCCTGAAATAAATTTCGAAGATGGAGAAGAAACCTTAAGAAAGATACTCCACGACTCAGGTTACAATTGGAGAAAGACTGATGGTCGCCGATATTTAAAAGAAGAGCCAGATATTCAATTGAAAAAACGTACATTCTTACAAGGCTACATGGAAAACTACATGAAGCTTGAAGATGAACAGCTAGATCCAATATTTTTTGATCAAACCTGGACCTTTTAAAGCGGTACAGGTAAAACCAAAGATTGGCAGAATGAGGATCGATGTAGTTGTTCGTTGAGAAAAGGATCATGCGGGGCTCGGTACATTGTCGGTGATGCTGGTGGTAAAGATGGCTTCGTTGATGGAGCATCTTCATTTTTCCGTTCGGAAAAGAAACCAAAACCAGGGGATGATTACCACGGTGACATGAACGCCGAAAATTTTGAAAACTGATTACGGAAAGACTTTGTACCGAATTTAAAGAAACCATCGCTGATCATTCTTGATAATGCACCATATCATTCAATGCAGGTATGTATATAAATTTGCCTAGCTTCAAGTGCCACGAATTTTTCTGTTTATTAAAATTTTTTCAGTGCCATCAATTTTTAATAAAAAATTATTTTTGAGGTCGAAGAGCTCAAAAACGTCATAAATGCAATTTTGAGCTCTTAAGTATGAAATTAGCGGGAAGTTGCAGGGATGGCCTTTAGAGTCAACCGTTTTCCTAATTTTTTTCGTCTTGTAATTGTACGTTTTCCTTATTATGTTGCAACTTTACATTTATCTTTTTATGTTATAATTTTACACTTTTCTTTCCATATTGCATTGTTTTATGTTGCATTTTTTTGTTGCACTCAGTTACATTTTCACCACAAATTTCCTAATATTATAGGAAAAGAATTATGGCAATGCTAGGGATTAGCAAGGACAACGTTTGTAAATATTACAATTTAGTTGAAGAAGGGGTTTCAGAAACACCTGGAAAAGTACGGAAACGTGCAGCACCTCTCAGAACTATAGATGAAGACAAAAAAAATCGTATAAATGGAATTATATATAACGCATGTGATCAACGTGAGTACCGTATTACAATAACGTCTTAACATAGATCTATATTATATATATAAAATGCTTTGTTTGTTCGCAAGTACACAGTTTTTTCTATCACCACCAACCTCAATCAACTTCGCTTTAGGGTGGTAAATTCTCCTTGATCTCCAGGTGGTAAGGAGTTTGGTCGCGGAGAGTGGCAAAAATGTAAAAATATATATTTCTGTCTTTTTCTAACTCCTGAGGACTTCTGAAAAGATCTCAAAATTTCTGGATTGATCTAGAAAGTTTCCAAATGTGTAAAACTGTTCGTATCGATCTGTTAATTTATTAGTGTGTTAATTATTCTACTCTATTAGATATACTCGATGTACACCGTATGATTAATGGCTGAATACGTCTCTGAAAATCCAAAATAGATATCTGTAATATCTACGTTGAAAATGTATCCTTATGTATATTTTTTAAGACATTAAACATGTGATGTATTTTAGCTCAAGCAACGCCGGGTTTCGCTGCTAGTAACCTTATAAATGTTTTAATAGCAAATAATTTAATTGTCTTTAAATACCTCTTTTTTTATGATTCAGGTCATTCTTACAACGTCGAACAACTTTTAAATATAGTGAAAAGGTAAATATTGAAAGTTTTTATGCAAAATTAAAACTTTTTATTAAACTTATTTAAGGGTTAAAAATCTTACTGTTTTTTTATCTTCAATTTTTTACGTTTGCATAGTGATCCTGAAATAAATTTCGAAGATGGAGAAGAAACCTGAAGAAAGATACTCCACGACTCTGGTTACAATTGGAGAAAGAGAGATGGTCGCCGTTATTTAAAAGAAGAGCCAGATATTCAATTGAAAAAACGTACATTCTTACAAGTCTATATGGAAAACTACATGAAGCCTGAAGATGAACAGCTAGATCCAATATTTTTTTATGAAACCTGGACCTTTTAAAACGGTACAGGAAAAACCAAAGATTGGCAGAATGAGGATCGACGTAGTTGTTCGTTGAGAAAAGGATCATGCAGGGCTCGATACATTGTCGGTCATGCTGGTGGTAAAGATGGCTTCGTTGAAGGAGCATCTTTATTCTTCCTATCGGAAAAGAAACCGAAACCAAGGGAAGATTACCACGGTGACATGAACGCCGAAAATTTTGAAAACTTGTTCCGGAAAGACTTTGTACCGAATTTAAAGAAACCATCGCTGATCATTCTTGATAATGCACCATATCATTCAGTGCAGGTATGTATATGTCGTAGACAGATCGTGAAATTAGACAGTTCGTGAACTGTCTAAGCATTGCTAGACAGTTCATGAACTGCAGCCAGATCGTGTAATGGTCGATCAGTTACACGAAGTGGCTAAAATTTTTAGACAGTTCATGAAATGCAATTAGGTCTTAGACAGATCGTGTAATGTTTCAAAATTACATGATACATCTAAATTTTTTAGACAGTTCATGAAATGTCTAACAGCTGTTTTGCCGATCGTGAAATATTTGTGAAGCAAATAAATACCTTAATTAAATCAAGTCAAATTCCGCGCTCAACGACACACAGTTTCATGCGCGCTCACCATAAAAAGCTGCGCACATTAATGTGGATGCGACATAATGCAATAGACACAATCAGACATCAGCTGATTATAATTATACTGTGATTGTAATTGTACTGTGTTACATGTTGATTTTTTTTAATTATTTTTAAATAAATTAAATTAATTTGAATAGATTTTTGTAATTTATTATACATGATGGATAGTCAGTGCAGTACCAAGCGACAATGGACGGGAGTTTGTTAACAACGTTATAGAAGATTTGCACAAAATGTGGCCTGAGTCGAAGATTGTTCACGGGCGACCAAGACATCCCCAAAGTCAGGGTAGTATTGAGAGATCAAATCGGGATATTGAAAATATGTTACGAGCTTGGATGGTTGACACAGGAACTAAGCGTTGGTCTGTAGGCTTAAATTTTGTACAGTGGCAAAAAAATAGTTCACACCACCGAACCATCGGCCGTTCTCCGTATGAAGCACTGTTTGGATGCGAACCCAAGCTTGGACTTGTGACTTCCAACATCGCACTGGCATTGACTCATTTTGAGAACCGAAGAAGACTTGGAAATTTTAGCACAAGATAATAACAATAACTATGATGATGATGATGATGTTAATAATAAAAATCACGACAATAACAATCACGGCAATAACAATCACGGCAATAACAATCACGGCAATAACAATCACGGCAATAAGAATGATAATGACAACGAAACTACTTATGAATATCAGTGTAGTAAATGTGATAGTCTTTTTGATTCAAGATACTCAGTCCAAAGTCATGTTTGTAATTTGTGTCGTACAGAGATAACTATCCAGAAAGAAAGAGCTGACTCAAAGGTGAAAATGGTCGCAGCAGCAGAGAAAATGCTTTCCTCCACTAAAAAAAAAAGCTCCCTGCCTATAAAATTGGTGACTGCGTGATTCTTGCAGTACCAAAAGTCGATCGCGGTCCAAGTGATCCCCAGAACATTATATGTGTCATCACAGATCAAAAAGAAGAAGTAAATCAGGTGGGGGTTCGAAACGGGATCATAAAAGGGTGGTTTCGGCCCGAAAATCTTGTTCCAGCTGGCTCTCAGTTTTTTGAACGTGACGACGTAAACTTGGTAAAACTTTTTTCTCTTAGAGAAGCAGTGAAAATTTGCAGTGGAGGACAAGGATTTTTTCAATGCTCATGTAGAGCTTCTGACGTGCAATGTACTACAAAAAGGTGTGCATGCAAAAAAGCTAACGTTTTGTGCAATAGTAGATGTCACTCAAGTTTACCATGTGTGAATAAATAAATAATGAAATTATTTTCTTTAAATAAATGACATTGACTGCTACAACTAATATCTTATCTTTATTTTAGTTGTTTCCTTTTTAGAAATCCGTTGTTCTTAGATATTTCACGATCGGCAAAACAGCTGTTAGACATTTCATGAACTGTTTAAAAAATTTAGACGTATCATGTAATTTTGAAACATTACACGATCTGTCTAAGACCTAATTGCATTTTATGAACTGTCTAAAAATTTTAGCCACTTCGTGTAACTGATCGACCATTACACGATCTGGCTGCAGTTCATGAACTGTCTAGCAATGCTTAGACAGTTCACGAACTGTCTAATTTCACGATCTGTCTACGACATATATAAATTTGCCTAACTTCAACTGCCACGAATGTTTCTGTTTATTAAAATTTTGTCAATGCCATCAATCAACAAAATCAGCTTTAATGCTTAAATATGTTATCAACTATTAAAAATGTGACTACCTCATTCTAGCATCTTGTTATTTATTGTTCAATACTGAATATTTTTGCCTTTTATATTTAAATCTTACTCAATTATACTGGGAAAGTTTAAAATAAATAAATTTTTCAGGTATCGGGTTGTTTTGAAAATATTTCTGTAATTACTTTACTGGTACAAACATTATGAAGAAAAAATTTCAAAAACTCATGCTAAACAGTCTTTTACTTTTTTCCTTTTTTTTTTTTCTCGGAAAAATTCTACTTATTCCGAGAACTGGTACTTTTAATTTTCATTATATCGTTTTTCTTCAAGTAAAAGGACTTATTGTCTATTGTTTTTGGATTACCGGACTACATACAATAGTACTTAAATCTCTTTACTTTTAGTGATAATTGGTAATGAGAGGGAGGTATATCCATGTAGAGTATCATTAGACCCTTAGAGTAGAAGTTGGGAAAATTGATCTGGTCAACGTTCATTGGGCCTTACAATCATGGGCCTTACAGAGGAGATGTAACCAAATATAAATAGGCATAATTTTGGCAAAGTAAGAATCACTTTTTACAATTTCTCGCTTTGTACGGACGTGTGCATTGTAAACATACATTTATATCCAAGTGCCTCAATAGTGCAATATTGCTTTTTTTTATTTATTACTTTTAAAGTTAAAAAATAAAAAACTCAATATGTCCGTCGTGTGCAAGTTTAAGAACTTTGAAAAATTATACTTTGTATATTTCGACGAACCGTCTATCTCGATAGAGAATGTCAAGACAGACATCATACGCCAAATGCGTGTACGTGAAGACCGGGGCTGGGAGATTGTCGCAGTGGACCCAAAAACTAAGAAGGAGTATAAAGATGAGGATACCGTGTGCTAATACACGAAGATCCTTTTACAGCGACGAGTGATCTCAGAGAGTCAGCTACAGAAGAGGAAGAGGATGCTTGAATGGAAGCGCCGGGAAACTGAACTCCAGGCGCAACTTGAGAAGTTAAAGTCAGCTGCCTCCACCCGAAAACATGTGGACCTTACCAAGATGGAGGGCACTGAAGAGGAGAAGATTAAAAAAAACGATGGAGCTGTCAATGGCGTACTTTGCACCATCAAAGTGGTTAAAGGTGCCGTATAAGCAGAGTGGGCCCGTGCCTGCCTCCTTCATCTGCCGCTGTTGTCATAAACCTGGTCATTGGGTGTACCAATGTACGTTCACTGTCAACGGGAAGCCGACTTCAATAAAGAAAGCCAAGGAGATCCCGCAGACTATGAGGACCGAAGTCGAGGGCCCCGAAACACCAGGAGCCATGCTGACCGCAACGAGGAAGTATGTTGTCTACTCTGGGCTTAAAGAAAGGCCACCATCTTCAACCTCTTCATCGTCAGTGCCATCGTCATTGTCACCATCATCATCACCCTCAACGTCCTCGTCGGTGCCATCATCATCATGTCCACCATCATCGAAGTCACCGGTACCATCATCATCTGCGTCTCCGCCACCACTGTCACCAGAGCCATCGACGCCATTATCGTCATCATCACCAGCACCATTATCATCATCATCGTCGCAGGGTACCACTGGGTTCCTTTTGGCCAGCTATACCCCGAGCATCGCAGAAAATACCTGATACTATTCGTCCTCAAATAGTAGGGACTCGGGGTATCAATACAGTAAATATGAGCACCCTATGAATCATCAGTATCTTGGAGGGGAACCACCTTACCAGGAGGTATATGGTAATCCAGGATACAATGATTCTAGGTCCTTCAGGTCCTTCAGTGGACACAGATCATCGTCCCTTTCGAGGAAACGAAGGAGAAGGTACTAGTTTTGTAAATATTTTGTTTTTTAAGTTAAAGAAATAACTATTTTTTGTATACAATTTTTAGTCTTAAAATATATTATTTTTCAACTTAGATTTTTATTATTATTATTATTATTATTATTATTATTATTATTATTTGTAAATTTATATTTTTATTAAATAAAAAGTTAATTTATCATTGCAAAAAATAATAATTATAGTTTGGGGAGTAAGGGCGTTGAGTTATCCAGCGAAGTAAACGAAGATATATAATTATAAATTTTATTTAAATAAATTTAATTGCTAATACACGCGTGTACTTAAAACGAAGTGAAGTTACAATTATGCGATACGAAGCTTAGGGCTCACTCGGTCAAACTGAAATTTTTCAAGTGTCCATCTCGGCCCCCGACCTCTCAAGGGGTAGGGGGTACTCGATGGAAGTGTAGAGAAAATATATTAAGGGTAGGAGTACTTAGTTGTACGTAAGTATGGAAAATTAATATACGTAGGTACATGTACAGGATAGATGCTCTAGGTACATATAACTTATAGAATTGATATACGTAGGTACATGTACAGGATAGATTCTCTAGGTATATACAAATTATAGAAAAGTAGAAGTATTTTAGTTACAAGAGATAGATAGACATATAGGTATAGGTAGAGAGAGCAATTAGTGAGGTCTTGGGTCCGGTTAGGTCGCTGGCCGGCGACAAGAGTTTTTAATTCCTTAATTGCTCTTTAGAAAAATATATGTTATTGAGAATATTTTGTAGAAATATTTGGGAAAAACCCTTAAGCTTCTTACCGACTAATTTTACATATTTTTAATCCTATTAGAATAAATTTTATTAGGGTCTCGTCAGCTGCAACTGTGAATTTTATTACTTGCAATACAATTACAATAAAATAAAATTTCCCTCTTGCAGCAGACGAGACTTTATCAGTTGTTTGGCATCACCAAGTAAATTATAATCTGGTACAATTTATAGTGATGCGACACAACTAAAACTTTTCTAACACAATACTTAATATCGTTGTAGAAAAACTTCAACTTAAATAATAACTATATTAATTAACTATTATTAATAAATAATAATAATAAAAATTAAATAGTGTTAATAAACATAAATGATAATAATAATAATTAAATAATATTAATAAATATAAATGATAATAATTAAATAATATAATAATAATAATTAAATAATATTAATAATTATAAATAATGATAAGTAAATAATTATATATAATTTAGTAATAATAATTATAAATAATAATAAATAATTAAAAATAATAATAATTAAATTACCCGGGAGTGGGTGGAAGATATGACCCCCACAATAGAAGTAGAATGTCATAAATAAATAAAATTTGAATAAAACTTAACTTAATTTTAGTAAATGATATAATTGTATATTTAGGTTAAGAATAAAAAAAAGATTGAATTTAATCTCCTGTATTTTTATTTTTTAAATAAACTTAAGATAAAAGACCCAGTTATTGACAATAGCCTAGTTACTTGACACTTGCAATTTTATTCTAATTAAAAAAATGGTGGACCCTGAAGGCCATCCCTGTAACTTCCCGCTAACTTCATACCTAGACGCTTAAAATTGTACCTACGACGTTTTTGAGCTCTGCGAGTTTAAAGAGTTAGCTGTTCTATGCTTTTGAGCTCTTTGAGCTCAGAAGTTTGATGGTAGTTTAATAAAACGCTATTCTTAAAATTTTTGAACTGCAATTACTTTTGAATCAATAAACCATTTTCCACACGGTTTGTAACATTCTACGCAGTTTTTTTAATTCTATGATTTTTTACTGAACATGAATTGATCAGATCAAAAATTTTGGAGACATTTGAAAAATTCACTTTTTCCGAATTTTTTCAACAACGATAACTCACGAACCAATCAACCGATTTCGACTGGCTTGGCGGTGATCGACGTGGTTTTTTTATGATAAAAGCTGCATGATTAGTTTTTGGAATTTATCGGTGAAGCCGTTTAAAAATTATTCCAAAAAAACCAGATTTGAAAAAATTTTTTTTCGTTGTTTTTTTAAGATTTCTCAATATCTACTGGTCCGAATCGTTCCAAATTGTATCATATCTAATATATAAGTTTAGTCATGCCCTTTTGAATGGCGCCAACCACGATCAAATCGGTCAAGCCGTTCAAAAGTTGTGAAAGGTTCACACACACACACACACACACACACACACACACACACACACACACACACACA
The DNA here is from genome assembly GCA_905319865.3 of Cotesia congregata. NCBI lineage: Eukaryota > Metazoa > Arthropoda > Insecta > Hymenoptera > Braconidae > Cotesia > Cotesia congregata. The sequence continues at coordinate 4,476,792 of CAJNRD030001114.1, forward strand.
CACACACACA
>CAJNRD030001114.1:4482160-4521020 GCA_905319865.3 Cotesia congregata
AAAAAAACAAACACACACACACACAGAAATAGTGACAACATCGCGGGGGTAGGCAGGGAAGCTACCTGTGACCTTAAAATGTCGAGATCTGATGAAAACTCAATTTTTGTCAACTGCTACTTGTTACACGTAATTTATGTAAAAAATAAAATACTTAATTGAAGTAACAAATATTTAAAATAAAAAATTTCATATTTCGATTTCTTAATAAATTTTTACTCTCAGTGATAATGAATAATAAAAGTAATGAATTTAAAAAAAACAATAATTTATATTAGATTTTATCAAAAAAAAAAAAAACAGTCTTACCTTCAATGCTGAGAAAAAACCACGTGCCATTATTACGTGAGCTAGGTGATCTATCAGGAAATATGACCTTGCATTCGTACCAACCTTGATCACTTTCCCTGATGTTGGTCAAGTTAATACTTCCCTGTCCGTACTCTTGAGCTGGTCGATCACCCTCCAACAAGTGAATCCGACCTGCATAATCTTCGGCAATAGAGAGGACACTGTTAGCCTGTTCATAACCCGGAACTTGGTACCAGGAAAATATCGTTCGACCCTGCAACGTTAGACGCATCATCAATTATCGCGAGTTAAAGTCCTCGCTCGTCCTCATCCGCGGCATGAAAGATTCGGTTCATCCGGTCCGTTTGTTGATTATCATCACCATTAACTCATATATATGTAGTACTCATGTATAGTTACGCGTTAATTCTTTAATAGTTAATTCCAATCAACTCAATAAATAATAACACTAGACTTGAGACTTGTACTCTATTATTTTCATAATTTTTTTTTTTACTCAATTTTCTATGCCAAATAATTATTCAATAGTTGCTTTAATGGTATATGCATGAATAAAATATTATAATCACAAATTCAATCATTAATTTTAATTATAATTTGAATAGTTAATATATACGATTTAGATTGTACCATCAATATTAACTACTATCGTCTACTGCATGTACCATGTGCTGCATATGCTGATTAAACAAAATATAACATGTCGCATACCGGTAATAATTTAATGCCTACTAATCATCAATTACTAAGTAGTTTCCTGCATTCAAATTATTTTTACAATTGATGATTGTTGTAGTTTTGTGTTATACTTTAATCTAGAAAGGTTACAGTTAGACAAATGTAAATAAGTTTTCATTTAAATAAAATACAAAAATAAAACTTGACATATAAGTTTAATTACTGTTTAACAATTAATAATTTTTGTTAACTTTATTGATTTGTAATAAGTAACGATATGCAGCATGATCTTAATGTTTATTAAATATGACATATTATGATGCCTGATGAACATCAAATATACATCAGGTGTATTTGATTTAGTGAACATGACCTTTGTTCACTTTCATGTTAGTTTTATTAGATTAAAAAAAAAAAATTTATAAAATGAAAAAAATTTTCAGAAAAACCGAAATCGTTTTGAAGAAAGAAGAAATTTTTTAAAAAAGAAAATTGGTTTTTCAATAAAGAATTTATTTTGATAGAATTCTTTGAAAAAAATCGTTTTATCAATCCTGCTAATTAAAATATTTTAATTTTAACAATTTAATTGGCAAAATTGGAAAATTTTTTATATTGTTTGTTTAAAATATTTTCTGCATTATGTACTGATTGGTAAAATTTATGTTATGGTATTTTATAAAAAATTCGATGAAGTTAAAATCAAACTTTTAATACTTCAAACTTTACAAGTAACTTGAAATCACGGTTAATCGAAAATACTAGATTTATGTTTTAATTTTTTAGAAATCAAATAATTGTTTTATTAAAAATTTACGTTTATTTAAAAATAAACATTCATAAATTTTATTTTGTAACGGAACTATATTAGAGACTAATTAATACTTCAATTAATAGTTTTATTCTAATTACGAATTAATATTTAATTAAACAAATTTTTGAATGTTTTTCTTAATTTCATGTAATTATTATAATCCTTTGTTTTGTTATTTCCAAATGAGAATTACAGTCAGACGGAAATATTTTCAAATTCATATTTATCCTGAATAAACCTCAATCATTAAAATTTTTCCAATAATTGCAATAAAGCGAGAAAAAGAGATTTTCACACTGTGGATAGATTAACTTGATTCAAGAAAAAAATCTATAACTAATAAAATTTTTTTGAACAATCTCATCATCTATAATCAAAAAAAAAAAATCTTAAGCCAAGTAAAATTTATTTAAACCAAAAACTATTCTTTAAGTAAAAAATTTTTCTAATTGTTTAATTTTTTTTTATAAAATCATGTATAATATTAGAACTTACAAATTTTTAAAAACAAAGTTAAAAATTGATGTTTGATCAATATCTTTACAAAATCTTCAAACCGTAAATTAATATTTGCTTTAAATAAATCTTGTTAAATCCATAAAAGTTTGAATTAACAAAATTCAAATTTTATAACAATAATAATAAATATAATACTTGGTTAAGAAAGGTTTAGAGATACTTATTGCATTTTTTTCTTGTAACAACTTAACTTAATTATTAACTTATCAATGATCAGAGAGATAAAACAGCAATAACAGTCGATTATTTTGGCTGTTCAGCTATAATTTTTTTTCTTCTTCCAACATCCAATAAAAAGTAATAAATTAATTAACAAAAATACTTACTTCTCGATTCCAGTGTAATATATAAGGTATCGGTATTTCGTGTGGAAAATCAAGATGACAATTAAATACAACGTAATCACCTACAGCTGCTGTAAAATTGTTCGAATCTCTTTCTTCGTCTAACATTAATCCGTATCCCAGTGCTGGCAAAAATCAAGTTAAAAAATTTATAAAAACAAAAAAATCGTAGCTTTCAAGAATTCTTTATCTAATACCAATTTAATACAACCGAAAACAATGTTAATCTCAATCATTCGACGTAAAGAACAATTATAAAATTAAAATACCAAAAATTTTACCTGCGTAGCACAAAATAATAGTTGCAAATCCACGGTACCATTTATTAGCCTCCGGATTCATTTTAAGTGGGATTATTAATAAAGTTCACAATATGATATTAATAAATAAGACTAGTGTTGTATTATGTCACCGGAATTTTATTATTAAAACTAATAAAAATAAATATTAAACAATAACAAAGTCTCGGCACAAAAAGTACCGCACGAGCCGAGCACATTTGTCACCTTCACCTTCACTCATTAATCTCCACCATCAATTGTTATCACTCAAGCCATCATTTCAAAACTTTTTATTTTTATTCTGTTCCTCTACTTATTTAATTTTATTCAATTTAATTTTTTTATTTTTATTGAATAAATAGATAAGTAAATAAATTTACGGTAAAACTTATTTCTAAACTTTCTTCCTTAAATTTAAAAGCTGACACTGAACATGCTGATTAACACCGAAATAATTGTTGGAGGTGAAGGTTAAATTTATGAACAAAAACAGTTGAATTTTAGTGTGTTAGCGTTATCATTAATGTTAAAGGTGGAAAATAAAACAAGCTGACACGTAGTTTAACGGAGAGTGGTCGAGAAGCAGAAGAGATAACCAAGTAATTGACGGAGCTTGCCAGTGCAGAAGTCGTTCTTGTTAAGCGGATACATTCTCAGAGTGGGGGATTAAATTAATTCAACATTTATGGGCCTGTCCGCCACATTGTTGTAATCACAGCAAGACAAGCCCTCGCAATACAATGGTATATAGTGTATAGTCAAGGGTGCGGTGATCAGGTGTGCTTTTCAGAGACAAACTTTTTATATTTCACGGATTGGACTAGATCTATTATTAAAGGGAAAATTTTCACGCTTTGCTGATGCTCTTATTTATCATTTTTTGCTTAATTTTCAATATGTAACATGTTATATGATTTCCAATCGAATTAAGTATTTTTTTTTTAAACAAGTAGATTTCTTGAAAAATTTGTGTTGTAGTGAAATTTTGTAGGGTTAATAATTTATTTTGCAGTGACTAAAAATGTAATCTCTTGTAACAAATCTGAAAAATAACCTTAGAGGTCGGTTCTGGAATTTTCCGCTTTATAAGTTTTGTCACGCGATGCCTCGCAAAGCAATCAACCAATTTTAAATATTATCGAATTTCGGATGTATGAAAAATTTTTAAAAATTGGAGGAGCAAACTGACTTTTCATATTTTGAAAATATTTTTTTTCATTAATTGAAACTGTTTTTTTGCCGAAACAAAGTCTTTCTATAATCTATGAATTAAATACGAAATAACAATTGAAGTGCATTCAGAAGGTACAGTGTTCGAATCGAAGCTTGGACCAGAATCTATTTTTTTTTTTTATCTTAACAGTAATATCAACATAATATAAGAGTTTATTCAACGTTATAATTACTGATACAAAGTTAAAAACTGCATATTTGTAAACACTTAATTACATTTTTTTTATTCATTAAAATTTATTGTCAATTTTTGGCTACCGTAAAGTCAGAATTAGATATTCCTCAAAATAGATGAAGACTTTTTATCCAAACAATAATAATTTCACTTAAAATTGATCGAAAAATTAGTAGAGACCTTTTCTATAGAGCGTTCGATTTCCGACAAAAAATGTATCGGCTAACTGATAAATCGCTTGTATGACAAGATATAAAATTGCAAACTTTAAATATATTTTTTTCCATATTATTTAAATAATAAATGGAAAATTTTAATTTATGACTTTCAAATGTCAATATTACACTGTTAATAATTTCTATTGTAATTCTACAAGAAATGTATTGGAAGCTAATAGGCAAAACATTTATTTAAAATTACAATCGGGTATAGTAATATTACAAAACATATATAGCTCTGTGAGGTTACTAATTTTACAAAACGATTTTGTAATTTTACAAATATTTTTAGATTAGCTAAGTTTGTAAAATTACAATACTTTCCTTGAATTTTACTTTAATTGAAATAATAAAAAAGAAAGATTTGATTTAATAGTTGTTGTCATTTTATTTTTATGAAGCGCTGACTAGATTTTGAATCTCACGTAGACCTAATTGCACGCCTCATAAGCACTGTGTAATTTTACAATGAAAATTATAAAAATAAAAAAAAGCTTTTTAAATTTTTTATGAGATTATTGTAATATAAATTACAATATTTTTTGTGATTTTCTATACAATTATGCTGAATCAGATGACAAATAATGTTTGCAAAATTAAAAAGCTTTTTCTTAAAAATTTACGAACGGTTTTGTAATATTACAATGCGTGTTAGGTTTATACATGAAGATTGTAAAATTACAATTCATCTTAGTAGATTTCCTGGAAAGTGTTGGAAAATTACATGAATTGTATTTTATTTCGCATTGCTATACACTGATTTGTAATTTTGCTTATTATTTGTTTTGTAATATAATTTTGATTTTACAAGAATTTTTAACAGCGTAGAGTTCTAATTTTGACAGGGTCTTTTCTTGACATCGTCTGATGAAATTTCATGATCATTTCAAAAAATCAAATTTGTCGTTTTCTTTGATCCACCCAATTAGACATGTATGACCATATCAGACCTTATATAGCTAGAGGTATATTAAGTTATGTCAGAAAATACTGTCATATCAAGCCAGATATTCAGATCAGACCATGTATGGGCATATAAAGAAATATAAAAAATTATACATGGACATATCAGGCTATAGTAGAAATTTTTTTCATAGATAGTTCTACGGCGTATTATAGTATTATCATGATAAAAAATTATCCAACTTCTTTATTCGATACTTTATAAGACGCATCTTTGATCGCTTCAGACAATCTACATAAGTCATATCAATATACTTACCACATATCGACGTTCTAATTAGCAAATTGTCTAACTCCATTTTAGAGAATCTTCCATTTTTGTACGAAAAAATAATTAGTTCAAAATTTATTATTTCTTAAAAAAAAACATTTTATATCTAATAAAGGTATAATATTTTAGTTTGAATCATTCAAATAATTCATAATTGGGCTATTGCTATATCAAAATGTTAAAAAATCACTCTCTAAAAAGTAAAGAGTTAGACCAATTGCTAATTAGACCGTCGATATCATCTATGAAGTATATAAAGCCAACTTACTTCATGTTGCGAAAATTCACCCAAAAGCTTAATCAAATTCTTCTGAAAGATCTTCGTTGAGATTTCAACTAAATTTTTTTTAGCGATGGAGGAAAAGTGACATCCAATTTGAGAAACAATTAAAGATTTGCTGATGTAGAAAAGTTTATTGAGATCCCAAATTTTGAATTTTTTCAGGTATCGAATGTAAAATTTAATATTTAAACAATTGCGTTCAATTATCTAATCTTATTGGTTGCGGTATGATCATATTACACCATAAAGAGAACGACTTGATTGGTTTATTTTGTAAGAGGCGTGAATTCTTAATGTGTCTTTTATCTAAGATGTATTTATGCCATGAAAATTATCGAATACTATTTATCATTTGAAATAAAAAAATTTAATGGCATAAAAAATAATTTTTAAGAAAACGATAAAATTTTTAATGAAAAAGTATTATGTAGATATATTTATTATCAGTAATTAATACTGAGTATTAAAAAAATATAAAACATGTAAGTTTATATTTTTCTCTTGCCCAATAATGTAGCACGCAGCATTTACGTGGGTGACCTCAAATTACGTCACATCCGTCCCTATATCTGTATTAGCAGACTGCCCACAGCCCACAGCCTTGTCACGCTGTTGAGATAATAGATCCATTCGCATGGATCACCAACCAGGATTGGACGTGATTTAGACACTGAAATAAACCATTACAAGACAACATTCAGCTGTATTCATTACATTCAATAGGGGATGCTCTTTTTATTCTAACATTTTCGAGTTCTTTGATCTCAATTTCTATTCAATACAAAGCATTATTTTTCATCTTGAAAAACCTTTTATTAATTATATTTTTTTTTCCATTTTATAAATCTATTTAAACTGTTGATTCTGATATTTGTTGACAAAAGACAATTAACATAGTAATTATCATTATCATTAGTTTTTACAATAATTTAAGAAGTAGATCGAGGTTATCAAGTTTGGTTGCAACCACTTACTTAGACCTTGGAGCTATGTGGTCACGCGTTTCCGAAGAAGATTGAATTATCGAATTACGTCGTCTAGCTACCACGTTATACGTATTATATATTGTACTATATATGTAAGCTAGTTGTATATTTACACATATATTTCAAAAGTGAGAAAAAAGTAATTACGTAATTAAATGATTGTATGAATCAGGCAGATCATCCCAACACTAAATTGTTAAATATAATTATAATCAATTATGATTAATATTATAATTACATTTTTCTAACATCATCATGGGAATATATTATATTAATATCTATTCACATGATCATTATTTACATTAATACATATGTGAATATGATGATTTATGACTACGTGAATATGAAATAAATCTATCACAAGTATATGACTACATATAAATGTGAGACTAAGTCTGTAAAAACGTTAATACTAGACAGAGAGCAAAACTGAAACGTCAAAGCTACAGATAAAAAAATTTTTATGCTTCAGAATTAGGAAAAATAATTTTCAAACGTAGCTCTTTATTAAATTTAAATTTTTTTCATATGACGGTAAAAGTAAAAATTTTTTTTAACTTCCCGCTATGAAATTTTAAAAGTTTTCTTTAGATTTTTAGTTTTAATTTTTTTGAAAATTTGAAAGAATCAGACCGGCAGATTTTGGAAAGTTTAAAAATTAAAATTTTGAAGAATTGGTTTTTTTTTTTTTTTCAATATTTTATAAGCTACTGTGCTGAACAATTCCAGAACTCAATTAGCTCTATTTTTCAAAAGCTTTGTCAAATGTCGCAAACTACATCAAAATCGATTAATTTGATAAAAAAAATATCGCAGTTTAAATAATGTCTGTTAAAAGTTAGTTCTAAAATTTTAGCCATATTTAATTCTTAAATTTTCTTCTTTAAGCTTAGAAAAACAAGTAAATAGTTAAAAACCGCATAATTTAATTGACTCGATGAAAAGATCACAGTTCAAAAATTTCCAAAAATTTGTTTTTTAAACGACCAGCTAGTTTTTGATCTTAAAACAAAATATTCAAATTTCTCCAAAATCTTTCAATCGACGTTTCTATTTTGCTCCTGTCACCTTTTATTTCAATTACTGGAGTCCAAAATAATAAAATAAAAAAAATTAGTAAAACAGTTGACTCTACTGGCCATCCCTACCGATACTTACTGACTTCAAATACAAAGTGGACCAAATTTCATAAAAAAAAAAAAATAAATATAAACACTTTTTCAAAATATTTCGACCACGATATCTCTTGAATGAATTGATTGATTTTGATGTGGTTCATAGCGAATGACGCAATTTTTTAAGTTCTAAAAATATTGTGTCAGATACAAAAACGATCGGCTTAGTAATTTTAAAATTATATTGAAAAGATGTTTTTTTCCAAATTTTTCGTCAACAATATCCCACAAACGAATGAACCGATTTTAATTTCATAAACGGCATTCGACGTCTTTTTTCAGGCGAAGAGCTGATTAGGTTATGAAATTGATCGAAAAAAACAGCTCAAAAGTTATTTTGAAAAATAATGATTTCAAAAACTTTTTCTTTCGGTTTTTTTGAAATTTCTAAAAATTTATCACTTGAATTGTTTCAAATCACGAGGAAGTCTAGTTTCGCTGAACTCTATCAAATAATGCTAATGTCGTTCAAATCGGTCGAATCGTTCAAAAATTATGAAAATTTTACGCGCACTAAAAAAAAAAAATTAACTTGAATCAAGAGAAAAATTCTTGAACCCAAAAAATAATTTTGAAGTTTAATTGTCTTAAATTAAGACGAAACATTCTTGAATTAAGTAAAATTTACTTAAATCAAGAAAAATTTTTTAGTTTAAAAATATTTTTGCTCAAATCAAGAAGATGTTCTTCAAAACTATTTACTTGATTCAAGTTAACCAATCACTTCCCAATTTTTGAAAACCATTGACTTTCATAGCGGTAATTTAAAAAAGCTCGGGATATTGACAGAAATAAATAATAATAGAGAGAAACATTACGTTTATTTTAAAACGATCACTTGTCATTGTTATTAAGATTATTTTTATTCTCTGAAACTGCTTAATACTCGAACAGATAGAATACAGGTTAACAAAGGCAATTGTAATGATTAGAAGTGGGTAAAACAGCTCGTGTTTCGTATGCATCAAGCTGTGCATCAAATCGTGAAAATTACACCACTCATTATTCTGTTGGTTAAAATGAGTGATTATAGGATTATACATATTATCAAAGAATGTCTTATGTACATTAATTTAAACGTAGTTAAATTTATGAGTGCGGCAAATATAAAATTTTATTTTTTTCATTTCTTTTTTTTTTTATTATTTCTTTTTTAATAATAAATTCTCTACAATTTTTATTTTTTAATCCCAGTTTATGGACTACCATGGGTCATAGAAAAGCACGTGAAATACTCTATTTAGATTTAAATAATATTAAATAAGAAGAAATGTGAAGAAAAGATACAACAGTAAACAAATGATAAATTTTCTTCTTTTTAATCAGATACATAGCTTATCAAATAATAATAATCATGAATTATAACTATGCAGATGAATGATTCAAATAAATTTTTTATCTAAGTCTATTATAATTGTAAAAGTATAAAATCATAGCATACATCCTAAGAAATTAATTAATGATAAAATTGTACTGAAATTTATAATTAAAAGTTATAATAAACTAATATGGTTAAATTAATGAATATAATAATATGATAAATCGCGCTTACGGTCGCAAGGCCAGTGGATCCGTTCCCGACAGCCATGAGATTTAAAATATATTTACGTTTAGAGTATTCATCAGGTTTTTGTTTTAACAAATCGATTGAAATGTCTACTTAACAATAAAACTCATATTTTACAACTATAATCTTAATTACACTAAAATAACAATTAATTTTTTTTTTAATTTTTACTATTTTTAGAAATGTTTTCCTTTTCTGAGAAGTTAAAGTAAAAATTTAGAAAAGCCAAATTTTATAATCCAGATTAGACAAATTGATGGAAAAATTCACTTGATTTAAGAGAAGAAATGTTGAACTACAGAAAATTGATTTACTCGAACGAAGAAAATTTTTAAGAAGATTAAATTTGTTTTGGAGTAAGAAAAAATTGTCTTGAGTAAAGAAAATTTTTCTTTAACTGCGATAATTTATATATATATATTTTTTTTAATACTGTTTTAAGACAAGAAAGCACGAAAATTATTTCCAAGAATTCCTTTGTCTTGAATTAAGCAAAAAAATTAATTAAGTAAGTAAGATTTCGTTATTCTAGGAAAAATTATTTTTTTGAAATTGATATTTTTGGTTCAAAGTTTCTTCTCTCTCAGTAGTAAATCTGGGGCTAAGTAAGTTAAGGTAATAAAAATAAAAAAAATGAAATAATTGATTAAATTACTAAGCAAAAAATAAAATGTTGCGCGTATCTCTCAAGGACAACACCAAATGGCTTTCAGGTACGGAAGTAGGTGGGTCAATGCACGAAAAATGCGCTTCAGGTGTAAATTTAATGCCAGCAAAAGAAATTCCTATTGAAATGACAGTGAAGACAAAGAAGAACATAATTTAATTTAAAATAGAAATTATTAACAACAACAGTAGTAAAATTTGAAGATAGGAAGAAAAATTGTTGTAATGCTGAATAATATGTTGAAAAATCGTTTACAACTGATTCACGATTCAACCATAATCCATAACATTTATTTCAGTAATTGTGCATTTTGTTGGTTATTTTTTAGCGCATGTCGCATATGTCAATAAAATAAAGCGCATGCGCGTTGATACGGTAGCCAAAAAATTTAGCAATCCATGTGTGTCCTCTTGAGATCGTTCTATCTAACTATGATATATCTACACTTTTACTTAATCTATAGCTTGTCTACGTAGACGCGGGACGACACAAAAAATAACAGTCATGTGGAGGCAGTTGACTGTCATTTATATCTTGCCTTTATTCTTTATTTATCTCACTCTTTCACTCGTTTTATCTCTGTACTTCTCACTTTCATTATCGATCATTATTATTATTATTATTATTATTTTAACAGTGTCCTTTAAATTGTCATTGTCGTCCCGACAATTTGCGCTTCAATTGACTTCAACCTCAAAATAACTTCTCTATTGAAAAGCACTTGCGCTTTAAATTATTCAATGTAACGTTTATTTTAGTTATATTTTTGGCAATTATGTACAAGTGGGGTTCCATCTATTTTTAGCCATTAAAAATCGGCAAATTTTATATACTTATATTTCTTCTCGGTTTGGCGATCCAAAAAAATAGAATTTCTCAAAAATTTTTAGCATTGAAATTCGAATTCGAAATCCGAAAATTAAAAGCAAAGTAATTATTTTTCATTTTGCGCATCAACAGGCAATTAAATAAAAAATTCAGGTGCTAAATTTTCAAATTTGATAGTTACCATTTTACATGTATAAAAATTATCAAAACGCAAAAAAATTACATTTTTTTATGACACTGAAGTTGACAGTCATTAAAAATTTTCTTAGAATTTTATGGTAATTAAATTATTATAAAAAAAAAAAGGGTATAGCCGGATTAATATGGGAATTCTGCCCCCATTGCTTTTTTGACTTAAACTTAGGGGGTCGATTTGGTGTCGAATGAAAATAATTCGCATCAATTTTTAGCTCTTTAACTAAAACGGTATTCGAGAATTTCAAAAAAACCTGTTTTTTTTCAAAATTATTTTTATTTTTATAGTAAAATTCGGAATTATTTAATGATGATTTTTTTCCTAATTCTTACGAGTCCAAAACATGAAAAAATTATGATCATGATTCTTAAACAGAAATCCAATTTTTAACGGAGAAAAGAAAATTATATTTTTTTTTTTTTAGCCTTCTTGAAATATGTCACTCACCAAAATTCGTTAGAAAATGTCTTTCATACTCCTCTATACTCAGGAATTTTTTTGAATTTTTTGAAGTGGTGGAACAATTTAATAAATATTAAAAACTCTTTTTTCTCAAAATCTTGCGATTTAACAAACTTTCATTTTTTTTTAGTACACATAAATACGTAGAAAACTTTTTTTTTGCTAAAATATATCTTCGCAAAAGATAAACAGAAAGAATCAGTAGGTTAAAGTGATTAGAAGGGTTATTAATGATTCAAAAGACACTTAAAGGTAATACTTATATATTTTTTCATACTATTGGAAAATATTTTGAATTTTGATACAGAAAAAATAAAAATTTTAAATAAAAAAGAAAATTTTCTACGTATTTATATGTACTAAAAAAAATGTAAGCTTGTTAAAACGCAAGATTTTAAGAAAAAAATGAGTTTTTAATTTTTTTTGAATTGTTCCACCACTTCAAAAAACTCAAAAAAATTCTTCAGCATAGAGGAGTATAAAAGACATTTTCTGACGAATTTTGGTGAGTGACATATTTCAAGAAGGCTAAAAAAAAAAATATAATTTTCTTTTCTCCGTTAAAAATCGGATTTCTGTTTGATAATCATGATCATATAATTTTTTCATTTTTTGGACTCGTAAGAATTAGGAAAAAAATCATCATTAAATAATTCCGAATTTTACTATAAAAATAAAAATAATTTTGAAAAAAAAACAGGTTTTTTCTAAATTCTCGAATACCGTTTGAGTTAGAGCTAAAAATTGATGTGAATTATTTTCATTCGACACCAAATCGCCTCCCTAAGTATAAGTCAAAAAAGCCATGGGGCAGAATTCCCATATTAATCTGGCTATGCCCTTTAATTAAAAAGTTCTACACGTGAAAATTAATAAAAATTGCAAGTGAAAATTTTTAGAAGCATTTTTTTATTATAATTGATTTATTAAAATTTTTAAAATTGACAGCTGACAGCTAACTCCAGTTTTATAGTTTTTTTTGTTCTACTTTGGACGCACAAAAAGAATAAAATAGGAAAACTTTAAAGAACAAATGCATAAGTTAAAATTAGCGGATCAAAAGTTGAATTTTCAAATTTCGGACTTTTAAAATTCTTTTTCTATTGTTAAGTTGAAATTTTTTATCGTCAATTTAGTAAAAATGACTACTTAGTGAATTATCCGAGTCTTCAATTTTTTCCAATTAAAAATAAGTGAAACCCTACTTCTACAAATTTATGATTTCTTCCATTACAGATACTTGCCACTTGTCACAAAGATATTTTTAAAAATTAGTTGTGTTAGGTATTCTAAATTTTTTAATAGGAAACTCTTTATATTAGAAAACATTAATCATTTAATTATTTGCAAAAAAAATTCGACTGCTATGCAAGATTTTACTACCTAACTTTAATTTCCCTATAAAATGTTAAATTAGTTAAAAATGATCGATTTTAGGCACTAAGTGTATGTAAAAAATGTATTTCCTACAAAAAGTTTAGACTGCCTCGCGCCCAGCTTAGGCATGACAAGTATTTATTACTTTTACAAACAATTTTATTTTCATAATTTAAGATTAGCCTTTATTAATTAATACAATACAAGTAATCATTAATGGATAAACTTTAGAGTAACATAACCTGACAAAAAAACCGTAAAATCTGTTTCGCAAAGTATCGAGACCACGCAGACTAGTACAAATTGAAACATTATAATATCTTAAACTTTATAAATGTTTTAATTTTTATTTAAAAATTCATATCTTCACTTTTCAATCATCAAGTATGATACAACGGCAATGACCGACTACTAATCGAACGTTGAATAAGGTTTTAAATTCACTTTAAAAACACACACTTACTCTCAGAGCCTTTCATTAATCATTAATCATTACCACCATCATTAATCGTTATCATCTTCATAATCATCAACTTATTAATTATAATAATTATTAATATTAATATTATTTTTATTATTTTATAATCATCGTCTCGTCGTTGGTTAATACGCTACAGCCTACAATTAATTATGATTTACAATTATCAAATAATTAATTCAATTATTAGAATTACTTTAGAATATTGGTACTCTGTGTGTCACCTTCACATCTTACTATTCATAATCATTCATTATTTTAAATAATATAATCACATTCTCACGATAATCATATCTATTTCATTCTTCTTCTATTAATGAGCTTACATACAGCATTATCGACGTTTACATTATTTGTCGATACATATTTTATTTATTTATTTATTTACCTCAAAGTATAGTTGAATCGTGAGTAGAGCCCTATTTAAACCATTGTTTATTTATTTAATTACATTTATAATTATATTTAGTTTCTTCTTTAATTATTTATTATTTATTCATGTATTATGCATATATACACGGTATGTATATATACACATATACATATATGTGTATGTGTTTGTACTATAACAAAAGTATAAGATATTGATAAATAACTCGATGACAAATTTTTTAAATTATAATATAATATTTAACAATTTTTTATTTATTTTATTTAGTTATCTAATTATTTATTTATTAATTTTATTTATTCTTTTTTTTTAACCAAAAAAAATTCATGGGTCGCGTTTCTTCTAATACCATAGATGTCGAAACTACACGGAAAGAACAAGATGACACTGGATATCATCCCAGATTATACTCAGTGATATCTGTGGTGGAAAAAAATTATAGAGTAATTCATAGTAGCTAAAAAAATCCAGATTATACTTCGTGATATCTGGATTATACTCATTATAATCTGGATTATAGTCATTGTAATCTGGATTATACTAGCTATTATCTGAAATTTTTTTTTACTCAGTATAATCTGGGATGATATCCAGTGTCATCTTGTTCTTTCCGTGTAACCTTACATTTTTTTTTTAATGTAAACAAATACACAAATAAATCAAAACTGCGTTTTATAATTTTTTTTATAATTGCTACATTTATTTTTGACCATAAAAATCTAAAAATTTTTTTTCACGATATTTTATTTAAGAATATGAATTTATAAACGTGAAAAATACATATATTAAATTGAAATAACTAAATTTTTTGTAAACAATTGCATATTCTTCTTTTAAATTTTATTATGAAGGAAATTATCTTAAAAAATGAGTTTTAAACATTTCTTCTTTTCAAATTAATGGATTTATAATAAAATTTGAAAAAGAAATATGCAATTGTTTAAAAAAAACTTAATTATGGTAATTTTTCAATTGTTTATAGTCAAAAATATGTGTAACTTCAATTCTAATCCATTTACAAATATCTCTTTGATTTAGAGTCAACATTAATAATTTACTAATTTAATGCAGAAGAATAATTAAAGTCTAATTTCGAAAAAACGAAAAAATTTTAATAAAAAAGTATTAAAAGAAGAAATAAATTACTTTAAAATTCAAAATATATATAAAAATTTCAACACATTTTTATGACTTTCATTTATGTACATGAAAAGAAGTTATTTATTAAATTACACTCTCTCAACATGAGCTTCAAAATTAAAAACCAAATGAGAAAATTTGCTTAGGATTTTAAAACAATTTTTTTTCACGCCTCAATATGCAGAGCTTAGGTATAATATTATTTTCTTCAATATTATCTCGAAATCTTCCGAACATTTGGTATTAAAAACACGACATAATTTTCCATGATTAATTTGTAATAGCAAATAAAGTATCAAGGAACAAATTATTTTTACACGTGTATTGAAACAAGGATTTCAAAATCGAACGATATTTTCAATATACGTATCAAATAAATTTCATTATCGAACTAAAAAAATCAACGTTCTAGTGTAAAATTTTCAAAAATTTCAATCCAATGTTTCAACTGATATATTTACAAAAAACAATATTTTCTAATTCAAACTCTTCCAACACCCAAGCTATTTAAATTTAGATTACATTGAAACACTTATATTTTTAATAGAAAATTAAATTTAACTAAAAAGTAAATGTTTTATAAAATTATTTAAATTACACTATTTTACAAGAAATCTTTTACAAAAAATGACAACGAGTTATAGAAAAACATTTATATATGTAGTGAATTTTGACCGAATTTCTCTTAAAATAATGTAAATTAATTACTTTGACAAAACACTTACAATATTTGATAAATAAAACAATCTAAAAAAAATGAGTGATATCTAAACAAATAGTTAAAGCGTACGAAGCGTTTGAATGAAAAAAAATGATTTATTTTTTCGTTTAATATTTTAATATAAGGATATATTTATTCATTAACGATGCTAGTCAATAATAAATCAACAAGAGTCATCCACATTATAATAATTATTTAAAATACATTGTGTATTAAATAATTATCGTTACGTTGCTTAAGAAAAATTATTGTGCCGATAATATGTTGGGTTGCTAGCGAAACCCTAAATAGGCAGTGCAGTACGAGAACTTTTTTGAGTTCTTAAGCAATCTCGAGGCAAGCTTCGGCCTAATATCACGTTTCGAGTCCATTGCTCATCGAATTAATTACTTTGTCTTTTATTTTATGTTATTTTAATTATTAGTTTTTCTTTTTATTTTTTTTTTTAACTTTTCTTCTGTGATAATTTTACATACGTATTATATAATTAAGTTAACTCCGTTAGGTGTACGCACATGTTTTTTTTATAAATTTCTTTGGCGTGTGTTTTTCCCACAGCCATGTTTAGATTCTTATTTGCGCTTAAATGTTTACGTTGAGCCGCCGAAAACAGTTGGCACGCAATACAAAAAATTTTACCATTTGTTTTTAGTTTATTTTTATTTTATTTCATTTTTTTTTATATTATTACTAATATATCAAAAAGACCGCTACTTAATATCATATCACTATGTCACAATAAATTTAAGTGCAAATCGATTTTACAATTATAATTAATAAAAAAAAATAAAATAATTATCATTCGTTAATTAATCCAGCAAACGTATTTTTAAAATTTTATGATTGTAAAAAAACTTTATAAATTTTTTAAAATCCTGTTGACGTTAAATTATTGTTTACTTTTAAAGTAAGTTTGTTATTATTATTTATAAAATTACTTTATGAGTTATTTTCGATTAATTTACATTTTTAAATTATAAATTAATTAAGTAAAAAAAATATTTAAGAATTTATATCATTTAAACTTAAGAATAATTTTCAGTATATATTAACTAATTTTTATTATTATTTTTACCTAAATTAACATTAAAAGTTTGGTAATTGTTTAGATGTTTCTCGACAATTTTCGATCGTTAATTCGAATAATTTTTTTTTAACCGATGAATCTAAACGATCAAATAATTTTTATTTATTTATAATAAATTATTTTTTACGTAGGTTATTTGATGTCAAATCAATGATTTTTTAAATAATTTTTTTGAGAAAATTTAAGAGAAAAATTTGTCGAAAATATTTAAGTATTGTAGACAGAAAGAACAAGATGACACTGGGTATCATACCAGATTACAATGAGTATAATCCAGATCACGCAGTATAATCTGGATTTTTTTAGCTACTATCGATAATTTTTTTTCACCACAGATATCACTGAGTATAATCTGGGATGATATCCAGTGTCATCTTGTTCTTTCCGTATAGTTTATTAAAAAAATTTTAAACGACCAAAAGTTATTAAAAATTGAAAAAAAAAAAAAAAAGTTTTTTTTACAACAAAATCGCAGTAAATTATTGTATCATAAATTTCAAAAAATTAATCAAAAATTCACAATTAACTATATTTTAAAACTTAAAAATCGCTCATTTAAAATCGTTTACAATTTCGGGATTTTTATAAATTTTAAAACAGTTATTCGCTTTTTTTTAAATCACGATGTACTTCCTATTATTTTAAAATTGAATAATATTTAAGATTTTTAGAATTCTTGTAACAAATCAATTATGATAAAAACTATTTTTTTTAATTCGCACTTATAATGTTTTTTTTATTTTTACCAGTGGAATTTTCTCATAATAATATCTCCAAATTTTAATAATAAATGAGGTTCCATTTTCTTGACCTTCATTTTACAATTACTTCTCAAAAATCAAAAGTTAATCTGACATAAAACTACCTACATATATATTCATGAATTTTCAACCATACTTCCATCATTTCAAGTAACAACATAAAATAAAAAATTTTCATCTTTTGAGATCATTATCATTATCTATAATTATTTATCTGAGTATCATAAAACTGAGTATTTGTCAAAACTTGTTTACTTATGAATAGAAGTATGTATTTATTAATCAATAAATCAAAGAATACAAGTCATTTTCACAATTTATAATAAAAAAAAAATCAACATCCAAACAATCACCAAAAGTTTTTGTACAACGGTGAATAATTACAATTAAATTGATTAATTTAACAGAACCATACTTATCAATCTCAAGTTACACAAACTTAATTAAAAATTAAGTAAATAAATAATTTGACAATAAAAATAAATGATATATCTTAATAAAGTGAATACTTTAGGTGTGTGAAGCATTTCAATATTAGCAACCTATTTAAAACTCTACAGTAGCGAAAAATTAATATTTTCCATTTAAAGTATTTAAAGTACCATCTGACCACTAAAGTGTTTTCATTTAATCACACCATTAACAAAACCTTTTACTTGAATAACCGAAACAATACAATCAACAGTACTTAATATCAAAGCAAAAAGATAATTATTTATCAGCAAGCACTCTCTAACTGGGCACTTCGTTTCCTTCTTGCCTGTCTCTGTCTAAACTGATGAAACTCAGCCTTCATAGCCTGGACCCTTGCCTCAATGCTGTCCCTAGAGTACCTCGATGGTTGATGATGGGTGGTGGTGGTCGTGTGAACCTGGTGAATCGGCAGCTGGATGTGAATGTGATGAACAGGCGGACGTTCTTCCCTTGTAGGAGTTGACGCTGAAGTCGGCGTCGGAGTACAAGAAACAGGATCAAATTCGTAGTGTCCGTCCACACTACCAACATCTACCGCCGGATGAACATGAGGAATTTTAACCGGCTGGTCTTGGAGTTCAAGCCATCGGCCCAGCAGTGGTGGGGGTGGCGGTCGGTAAGGTGGAGGTCGCCATTCAGCAACAGTACTGCCACTCCGTGAGCTTTGATTTTGCTGCGAAGTATTTTTGCTACCAAAACCGGAACTGCTCGAGCGGCTCTCCGGTGAGGTTTCTGACAAATGGAGATCTGGAGACGCTGCTAATTCTGGAGCAGATCGCGCGTGTTTGGCATGACGAGGGGGCAGTCTAGCACGTGGTCTACCAGCAGTTTGAGGCGGGGATGAAGTTGCCAAAGGATGCACTGGAATAAATCGTTGGGACTCTGCGTGGATTGCTTTCAGTGATGGCAATTCTTGGCTGTAGCGTTGATGGAGGTGTCTTAGCTGCTGGTGGTAGCCTGGAGGAGTTGGGAAAGATCGTTCTACTGAAGATGGCTGTCGGACTGAGCTCAAATCGCTGAGGTACATGGTCGTTGTGGGGCTCCAGGGAACAGAAACTGGAGCGTTAGGGGAACTGGCGAAGAATCCAGGGGATATGGTGCAGATTGTTGGCATTGGCTGCATCAGCGGATTGGTGATGCCGAGATACGCTGAGGGAGGCATGCTCACTGAAACTCCACTGCCGTCGGAGCGCAGGCTCATTTGGCTGGTACCCACCAGAGGACGTCGCCAGGATGATTTCAGGCGGCTTGATTTTGGAAGGAAACCACCGTCGTCGCTGCTAGATGCATCGAGGATGCTGTTGTTTGCTGAACTGAGCACGGAATCTGCGATTACAAAACGGCCGTCTGCTGCTCGGGATATCTTGCTGAGAGGCCGGCACCGATAAGTATCCGGGCTGTCTGCGGCCAAGATCTCTCGGAGAAGATTCAAACCTGGTACTCGGCTTTTTCTAGATCTATACAAAATTATGTTCTGGTTAGTTTTCGTTGGAAATAAACTTTTACGATTTAGCGAAACATTCAGGTGATAAGATGGTTTGTTTGTTGATATTTTCTAATTAAGCTTTCATTGTACAATATTTGATTATTCTGCAAATTATGTATTCTTTTCAAGTTCTTGGTTAGAAAACGGAGAAAACTACCGAAGCGGTTAAATGGAATAATATTATTTACATTAATTATGCGATGAGAGAAGAAATTGATCACTTAAAATAATATGAATTTTTTTAATTTTTGAGTAACAAGAAAATTTAACTGTTTTTATGTATTCTAGGAATTATTTTCTGAGATATAATAGAACTTTGATCAGTTTGCTTAGGCGAGTTCTATAAAACCTTCAATTTTTTTATTTTTCACTCAATAGCGTTTATTACCTCAAATTTTTTATTGCTAAAAATAATTAGGTTCTCGTATTAGTTGGCAACATTCAAAACTTCTTGGTCAAGACTATAATTTACTACAGTTTCTTTAAATTAATTCAAATTTTTGGAACGTTGACGAATTTGTAATAAATTAACTCTATAGTTTAAAAACTAGATATAGAAGCTCATTTTTCTTTAAATTATATTCTTTTCAAAAGTTTTTGTAAGCACTGCAAGAAGATCTTAATCAAATTTATTTGGTTCTTAACCAAATTTTTTTAGTTTCACAATTAACCCGTGTAAAAAAAATCGTCTTAAAATTGTCGTTCGTTTAAGATCTTAAACGTGACACAAACTAAGACTATTTTAAGACTCTTTTAAGATGTCAAAAAAAAAAATTCCGAGATTTTTTAATAATTATTTTGATTTTTTTAAGACTATTTTGAGATTTTTTCAAGACGATTTTAAGATTTTTTTAAGACTATTTTAAGATTTAAATTTTAAAATAATTTTTAAATAGTCTTGAAAAATCTTGAAATAGTCTTGTAGAAATTTGAAAAAAAAAATATTAAAAAATTTTTTTGTCGTTGAAATTATCTTAAATTAGTCTTAAAAAAAATTTAGACTATTTTAAGATGGGCTAACAGCGGCACGGAAACGTTCTTAAAAAAAGTACTTAAAATTGTCAGATAATTAATTTTTAACTAATTTTAAATTCAATTTAAAAACATCTTACTCAAAAATATTGCGGTTATAAAGTCGTAAAATCATCTAAAAATTAATTTTCATAACAAATTCGAGAACAAAATTTTCAAAAATCTGCTCTCGGAATTTTTCTTTTGGCGTCTTAAAAGAGTCTTAAAATAGTCTTAGTTTGTGTCACGTTTAAGATCGGATCTTAAACGAACGACAATTTTAAGACGATTTTTTTTTTACACGGGAAGTTATAAAAATAATTTGTTTGCCTAAAATATCAAAACAACCGCGTAAAGTGATCAATTAATCTTTCTTTTTCGCGCTACAAACAGTTTTTATAAAACAAAGAAATTATTTTTCTTTTAAAAATAAAGCAATTAAAATGTTTATAAAATTTTTCAACCATTTAAGAAATTTTTTAATAATTTTATAGATTAAACATTTTTTCAGAATTTTTCTTAAAGCCTATATGTAAAAATAAATTGAAAAAATATTTTATCATGCATGAGCTTCAAACAAAAATTCTGAAATGAATTTATTAAATGTACAATGAAATTATTTAGTAAATTTTTTAGGTAAGAATAATTTTTGGTTTTTTCAATCATTACATACAATAATATAAATTGTTTATTCAGTAGAAAATCAATTTGTCTCATCAATTAATGTCTCACTATATCGCAGTGACAAATACGTGCAACGACGTAATAATAAACACAAATAAACAAGAACAACAATTAATTATGTTAATTAAAATTCATAAATTTGATCAACTCGAATTTAGGATGCAAGCAGGGTAGCATGCACATGCGCATTCTTGTGCAAAATTGGTCGTGAAATGTGAGGAATTTTCAGTGGTGGCAGTGAATGGATTTTTTTTAATCCCTCAAATGATCTTTTTTTTTAATTTCCAATTTTATCATTCAATAATTTATTTTTTTTTTGTGAAGTTTTTTTTTCATAAAATTTTTTTTTTATTTATATTAAACATTAATTATTTTTATTTATTTCGTGGTAGCAATTGTGGACTTTTTACAAGGTGCACCGTATATTGTCACCTTTTTTCCTCCTTCGGGTCCGGCGCAGCAGGGAAAGATCGGGGAGAGAGAAGTTTTTGTAACACAACGATTACATTCACAAAAAAATAATTGTGATACTAATAATAATATAGTAAAAATAATAATAGCAGTAATAATTAGATCAATAATAATAATTATAATTATAATTATAATGGCAGTATTAATAATGATAATAATAAATAGATTACTAAATTCTAAAATAATTAAAAATTACATTATCTAGGCGGTGATATTAGGGAGCAAATAGATGTGATGTGATCCACATTTTATTTTAAAACACAAATGTTATTTTCAGTGTACGAGTTTTTCAATGTGCGTCGCTTTATAAAGAGGAAGACACATATTTATAGTAAGGATTTTTGTTATAAACAATATTAACACTGTTATGTGATTTAACTTTAAGCGATTAGTTGAGAAAGTGTAAAAACAAAAGTATTCTCATTTATAATTATTTTATAGCCATAGATAATTATTTTGACTGTCAAATTTTAGAAAAAAAATTGTATAAGTGTCCAAGATTAATAAATAATCTGTCTTGATTCAAGAGAAATAATCTTTCTAAAAAAGTTCACCAATTGTCGTATTTCAAGAATTTTTTGTCTTGAATTTCGGCATCTTGGCTTAAAACACCAATATCTTCGGTCAGTAATTATTATTACTTGATTCAGAAATATGTTATTCTTCATCGATGCAGAAAATTTTCAAATGTACACGGAGAGAAATTTATAGGAATCTTTCCAACAATTATGGGAATGGATCCTATAATAAAATTATCATTATAGGCATTAATCCTATACTCATTATGGGAACTATACCCATAATTTATTGGAAACGTTCCTATACAATAATGGAATAGCTTCAATATATTATGGGAATGGTTCCTATAATATTATGGGAATGACACACATAATAATAGAAAAAAGTTTATTTTCTTAATAATGAAGCAATTACTTCAAAAATATAAAGTAATTATTATGTATTTTTTTGCTAATAAAATTTTTTTTTGTAAATAAAAATTGATCTATCACTAGAGTGAAAAAATTTCTTTTTCATAATTTTTATTCACGTGTGAACTTAATCTTGAATTATTTATTCCACCTCAGTTATTATTGTGTTAAATAATATTGAAAAATATTGTAGCAATTCCAAAGTTTCTCTAATAAAAAGAATATTTTCTCACTATACAATTGTAGGAGCAAAATAGATATGGAAATTCATGGTTTATTTTCACAATTTCATTTTATTTTCAAAGCAAATTATTTATTTAGAATACATACGTTGAGCCGCGAAAACATTTGAAAATTTGGAATTTCAAAACAATTGGAAATTTGATTTTATTTAAGAAATTTTTTTTTTAAAGTAGAAATTTTTTTTTTTAATTAACTTTTTTTTTTTTTTTAATTAATTTTATTTTAATTTACAAGCATGTATATCATTCAAGATTAAAAAAATATCAACTGTTGCAACTGATTAATTTCATAATGATAAATATTATTACTGATAACTTTTTTTATCAATTTATATATTATAAAAAAAGAATCACTTAATTAAAAAAAAATAAATCTAGTGAAAAGTAATTAATTCAATACCACAGTTGTGTGAAAAAAAAATAACTCCAATATTATTGGCATCATTCCTATAATATTATGGGAATGGTTCCCATAATATTATAGGAATGGTTCCTATAATATTATGGAAACTATTCCTATATATTATGGGAACCATTCCTATATATTATGGGAATCATGCCGATATTACAATTATAATTATAGGTATAATTCCCATAATTTAAGTAATCACTCCTAAAATGGTTTAGGAAAATATTTCATTAAAATTATAGGAATGATTTCCACATTTTTCTCTCCATGTATTAAGACCTTTTTTGATTTTTGAAACAACTCCGTAATGTCTTGAACTAACGTTATAGCGTATGTTAAACCGTAAAGTGTTTCGTTAGAGTAAAATTTTTCTGAAAAATTTTCAGCTTATTTTTTTAAAAATATCTTAAAATAAGACTGGAATTTTGAATAAAATATTCTTCTTGAATCTAACAATTTCTTCAAGTTATTTTATATTAAATAGCGAAAATTTTAAGTTATAGGTAATATAAAATAATCCGGGTCACGATAAGTATATTTTTTAGTACTTAGAGTAAGATTTTAATCGAAAGTCGTCGACCAATAAATATTAAAAACTTTTCAACAAGATTTAACAAAAAGTTATAACTGTGCTGTGCAATCTCCTATAAAATTTAATACAAATAACTTTCTGAAGAAATTTAATTTTTTGGAGAAAAAAGTTATAACAAGTCAATAGTTCAAGTGTTATATACACGCTAAAATAATATTAAGTAATTTATTTTATGAATTTATGAGAATAGTTTTGTTAAGCACTAAAATAGCAAAAATAATATATTTTTGTCGTGCATACAAAAATAAAGTCGGAAAACAGCATAAAAGCTTAGAAAATAAAGTCAAGGAAGTAATAGAGTAAACAAAGAATAAAAATAATTAATTTTATTTTTTTATTTTTCAACAAAACCCGAGCAATATTGTTGTATTGCTGAATAGTATTCATAAAATAAATATCGATTATCGAATTCTAATAATGAAGGACGCGATAGACTTTGAGTGGTATCGTGCAAACAAAAATGAAAATAATAAAATTAAAAAAGAATATACAGATATATATATATATATATATATATGAATACAATAATATAAAATAAGAAAGAGCGACAATGAGAATCCGGATAGCGGCAGCAGCTGTGCACAGGAGAAACCGGGTACCTACTTTTATTTAGTGCGGTGTATGAGTGTATTTCATTTTTATTGATCGTCTAAAATTGAGAAACTGAAACGAATAAAAATCAAGAATAGTCAAATTTAGAGTTATAATTGTTAAGTTATTAGACTCGAGTATATTATCATATTTATATATATATTAGTATTATGCTATGTACTCAAACAAGTGTCAAATCAACTAGTTTTATCAATTTTATCTTTTTATGCTCATTGTTATTGCAGAGAATTTGATGTTAAAACTGAGAAAAAATCTGATGTGAGAAGATGATGGTAAAATTTTAAATTTGTTGTTTTAAATCGTATGATTGGATGTCTTTAAATTTCAATGTATAGTAGAAATCTCTCGTAAAGGGTACTAAGAGAATCTGATTAATCACCAACATCATCGTCATTATAATGATCATCACCGTAATTACTATCATCATTAACATGATCACTTTAATTATCACCATTATGATAATTACGATAATGGTTATCATGATCGTAATTATGTTCATGAAGATGATAATGCATTGATAGAAGGATTTGTTTATAGTTAAAAATATTTGTTAATATTTAACAAATCATTTACTACACGGAAAGAAAAATATGGGAACTATTCCCATAATTTTATGGGAAATATTCCCATAATGATATAGTAATGGTTCCTATATTATTATGGGAACTATTACCATAATGATATAGGAAGGATTCCTAGAACATTATAGGAATCATTCCTACACCATTATGAGAATCATTCTCAAAATAAAATAAAGATAAAATTTTCGTGCGGAGTGAGTTCGAAATGATTCCCATAATATATACACGGAAAAAAAAAATTGGGGCAACCACATGATTTTCATGTTGTAGGCAATAATAGTTAAAACAATAATAATAATTAAATAATAATACTAATAATCTATATTATTAAAAGAATAAGGAAAATTTTGTGACCAGTGTATTTATGTGATAAAATGAGTTTTTGCTTAGAGTTGTGCCTTTTCAAGGTTTCATATCATTCTCACCAATAGTCAATTTATTACAATAAGAATTTAGGCTGCATTTGAAAATGCTCTGTGTCTAGGTACGTAATGAAGAAATGACCTTGTATCTGATAAACTATTGACATTTTTAAAGATATAAGCTCATCCCGATGTTACACTTATCAAGAGCTTTCATTTAAGTACCCACATGCATTTTTGATATATTTTTCAAATATACATATATATAATATATATAAATATATAAAATATATGAAAAATAGATGTAGTTACTCAAATGAAAGGTCTCGATGAGTGTAATGTCGGGATGAGCTTATATCTTTAAAAATGTCAATAATTCACAAGATACAAGGTCATTTCGTAATTATTGATATTTTTCAAAATATAAGCTCGTGTTGATGTTACACTCATCAAGAGCTGTCATTTGAGTACCCACATGCATTTTTGATATATTTTTCATATATACATATATATAATATATATAAATATATGAAAAATTGATGTGGGTACTCAAATGAAAGGTCTCGATGAGTGTAACATTAATATGAGCTTTTATCTTTAAAAATGTCAATAGTTCACAAGATACAAGGTCATTTCTCAATTATATGTTTAGACATAGAGCATTTTCGAATGCAACCTAAATATCTATCATCATAAATTGACTATCGACGAGAATGATATAAAACCTTGAAAAGGCACAAATTCAAGTCATGTCCTTTGCAATGACACTTAATTTCACTAAAAAATCGATTTCATCATGTTCATCATGACTATCCAGGAGACAAAATTGTTCTTATTTTCTTAATAATATAACTAATTATTATTTAATTATTATTAGGGCCCGGAAGTTGGCCTTTTTTCAATTGTTCAAATTTAAGGTTAAACATATAAACAGTCATTTGAACAGTGGCGAATTTCCGGGCCCTAATTATTATTGTTGTTTTAACCATTATTGCCTGCCACATAAATCTTCCACAAGAATGTATCATGTGGCAGCCCCAATTTTTTTTCCCGCGTAAGATTTAAACCTATATATTGTGGGAACCATTCCTATACTATTATGGGAACCATTCCCATAATGGTATAGGAATAGTTCCCATAATTTTCTTTCCGTGTAGAGACTACTTTTTAGTCCTTAACAAATATTTCTTAGTGTTTAAAAAGATTTATTAATATTTAATAAATGAATATCAGATTTATTAAATACAAACAAATCATTTTAAATACTAAGAAATATTTGTTTAATACTAAAAAGTTGTCTTTAATAAATGATTTGTTAACTATTAACAAATATTTTTTAATACAAATAAATTCTTTTATCAGTGTGATAATGACCATGATTATTTTTTTTCTCGTGAATTTAGTGTTAAACTGAGATTTATAATGCATTAGTTGTTTGATTTGTATCTTTTTGACTGTAGAGTGAGTTTAATTTATCAAGAAACGTCACAAGTAACAATGCACTGGAAACTATCGAACTATATAGCTATCAACGCTGATTAAAATCTAATCAGAATTAGTTTTTTCTAGAAACTTAAGAGCCGATCCCTATGATTGCAGCTTTTCATTTCTCTTTTAAACAAAGAAGATTTTCGAAAAAAAAACGCTCCGCTACGTAAAAGATTTTTTAATTATCTATTTTATATCGGAGCCTTTTTTTTCGAAATTCTCATTTTTTTAAAAGAAAAATATAAAACTGCAATTAGCTTTATCATCACTAGTGCAACAAGGATAGTACCGTTTTTCGCCGTGAGAAAAAGATGGAATCGGCTGTTAAGCTTTAATTTTTGCTTTCAAAAGCTCAAAAATTTGTTATTTGTATCAAAAGTCAATTAACTGGCTAATTATTGAGCGTAAAAGAAGATTATTGTAAAGAAACTTTGGTGAGCAGCCTGAATAATTTTTACGGATTATACCAAAAGCCTATGCACAATTGCTTATTGATCAGCTGATACAAACGATTACAAATTGCTCAATAACATGTAGAGAAGGATTGCATGTTCATCTACTGCTTATAATCAAAAGCACAATCAATTCCTCTTTACTAATTTCACAATGATTGTTCGCAGCAATTGAACTACAAGCGATATTTTTATACACGCACAAATGAACTTGCAATTATTATTTGAAACAATATTGATCCATAAACATTGAAGCAGTAGGCAATTGTACTGTTACCGTTTGATATAATCGGCCGAATATGCACGTGATGTCTTTGTACGTAAAGTTTTTTTATCAATGTAACTAAAAATCGAAATATAATTTTCGCAAGTTAATTTTGAACTTTAATCATTTTCTACTCGAAATAAGTTACTTTCTAAAAGACATCTTCACTCTACTTATATTTAGTATTGATAAAACTTGGAACAACTTTAAAAGCTTTTGAAACCGTAAATTCCATCCAGACTAACTGATTATTTTAAATCGTTTCCGTTTAATCTCCCCAACAATTCTTCAGTCGAAGTGTTGCATTGAGATTTATTCTATCGCAAATCCATTATAATCTCAACAATATATTTAGCGCACATTTACCATTAATTAACTAAATTAGCCAACTAAACTATACCATACATCTCAACAACAAATTATACTTTACATCCTTTACTCCATTTTACCACCATGTTCACTATAGCTACTGAGATATATTATACACGATTTATGATAATGAATTCTAGCAATAAACTAGTGATTGCACAAGTTCGACACATATCATTAAAACAGAAAGTACACTGATAGAAAAACTATCTTGATCCAAGAACTTATTTTGAAGACAACCGAAAATTTTTTATCTTGGATCTTGTAATCTTGGTTTAATAAACCATTATCTTCAATCGATACCATAAAATTTTTCATCCAAGAATAATTTTCGAAAACTAACAATAATTTTTTTTTCTCTTATGAATTTTATATGATTCCTTCAAAAATTGGTTTCTTGCATTTAATAAAAATATATTTCAATTGTGTAGAAAAAATTGATTCACTAAAAATTTCCTACGGATAAAATAAAATAAAGATGTAATTATTAGTTCAAATTAGTGATTTTCATGAAAATATAAACAATTTTGAATTGATTGAAGTGCAAAATAACGCAAATAATTGAATATTTATAATTTGACAACGTTTTTAAGATAGACTATGAAAGGAGTAGTAGTTGAACAATCAATTCTGACAAGCCGAAGTAGTTGAACACTCCGGGAGCAGTAGTTGAACTAATAAAATATATGCGGCAATAGGCACACCAAAATTTTTTAACGTTTTATTGAAATATTCAAAGATTTATAACATATCATTGAATAATACTAAAAATAATACTATAAATATTTAATATGTTCATTTAAAAATGAAAAATATTTGTATTTAATTTTTTAATTACATTTTTTATGAATGACAAAGTAAATTTTCAATTATAAATCAAAAAAACGCAATTCAAAACGTTCAATAATTTTTAACTATACTAATTTTTAGTTATAAAACTTATTTAATTTGCAGTAATTAATACAAATCACAATACTGATCACTAGTCTATAAACCTATTAAGGTAGTTCCAGCATGAAATCACTTTTCGACAGATTCGGCTGAAATTTTTTTTACGGGTTCAGCTTTATTTATAAATTCCTGAAATTTCATAATTTTTGACCGTTTAGATCGCGAGATATTTAAAGTCAAAGTTGGCGATTTTGAAGGTCATGTTCCATCTAAAGCATGTAAAATGTCCGGTCTCTCCAACTATTTTTTATGATATTAAAAAATTCTCTCGACAGAATTGGAAAAAAAATTAGGAGTGTTGAAAAATGTTTTTAAAATAAGTTAAAAAAATAAAAATAGCACTTCACCGTTTTGTTATCGAGATATAATAATTTTAAAAAATAAATTTCAATCCATTTCTAACCTGCTCACTTAACAACTTATAGTGATTTGGCAACGCCGTGCGCAACGCTCCCTGAAATAGTGTAGCATAAAAAGCGGGAAATTCAAATCTTTCACGGTTTTCAAGAGCAACGTTGCCAGATCACTAGACTAACAATATGTAATTGTATGTGTGAACGTCTGTGTGCCGAGGCTTTTAAATTTTTATCTATAGTAAATGCTCTGACTATACTATACCACGCTGGAACTACATTAAAGATGAAAGAGTGGTTATTTACTATAGTGACAACTACTAATCACTTATTTTGGATATTAAATTATAAATTGTGGCTTTTATACTTTCTACATTAAGTTCTGTAATATTTACATTTTTGCCACCCCGATGTCCGCTTTACTGTTTGAAACTATAAAAATTAACCGGAATCCGAGTGAATATTACAGTTTACTTTTTTCCGTGCAAAGTAAGCTAAAAAAAATATTTTTTTGACTTAAACAAAACTGGTATGTTGTATATTCAGAATATGCAATAATTAAAATGTTTAATCAATTTAACTGACTTCCCTGATAAATGCCATACTTAATATTCTCTTTATTATATGCCCTTTTAGTTTTACCAAACTTTTTTAGATTTTTGAATGAATTTTTATGATACTGAAGTTAGTTGACATCTGTCAATTTTTTAAATTTTTATAACAAATCAATAATTATTAAAAAAGTATTTTAATTTCTGCATGTGAAACTTTTTTTCTAAATTTTTTTCATTACAATTTAATTGTTATGAAATTATAAAAAATTATTAGATGTCTGTCGAATTCAGTATCATGAATTTTTATACGTATTTCAATTGAGTTCATAGCTGTATTTAATACTAAAATTCATTTAACTCTACTGAGCTGAAATAACCTTCTTGAAGATTAAATAACACAGACCATATAGTTTAAGGTAGTTCTAGCATGAAATCACTTTTCGACAGATTCGGCTGAAATTAAATTTTTTTTACGGGTTCAGCTTTATTTATAAATTCCTGAAATTTCATAATTTTTGACCGTTTAGATCGCGAGATATTTAAAGTCAAAGTTGGCGATTTTGAAGGTCATGTTCCATCTAAAGCATGTAAAATGTCCGGTCTCTCCAACTATTTTTTATGATATTAAAAAATTCTCTCGACAGAATTGGAAAAAAAATTAGGAGTGTTGAAAAATGTTTTTAAAATAAGTTAAAAAAATAAAAATAGCACTTCACCGTTTTGTTATCGAGATATAATAATTTTAAAAAATAAATTTCAATCCATTTCTAACCTGCTCACTTAACAACTTATAGTGATTTGGCAACGCCGTGCGCAACGCTCCCTGAAATAGTGTAGCATAAAAAGCGGGAAATTCAAATCTTTCACGGTTTTCAAGAGCAACGTTGCCAGATCACTAGACTAACAATATGTAATTGTATGTGTGAACGTCTGTGTGCCGAGGCTTTTAAATTTTTGTCCATAGTAAATGCTCTGACTATACTATACCACGCTGGAACTACGTTAAAGGTTAAAGTGCTGTTAAAATTCTACGGTCCCAGCTTGTTCAAGTTCTGGGTACCGCTTTGAAAATTGGGAGGTATAGTTGAACGCTAAAATTTAATATAAAAATTATAGTTTATGTCTTTGCAAAAAATATGTATTATTTAGAAAAGACTATTTCATTGGGTGGTACAATTTTTTTCACTTAAAATGATGATATACCGTTTTTTTACTGATTGTTCGGTTTACGGTTTAGTACTTTTTTCATGAAAAAAATAGCATCTATCGGTAATTCTCGACATGTCAACTTTAAAGTTAACAAAAATGTAATTGTTTTGATTTAAAATTGAAAAAACTTACCAAAATCAATTACTGTATCATTGAATAATTATAACATACACATATTACTCATAGTTCAAGTACTGTTCAAGTACTGGGTACTTTACCTTATGTAAAAATTTTATATCGTTCTTTTTATTCAATTTTTTTATAGTTAGTGCTTATACAAAATTATCAGCTTCTATCGAAAAATTCCATCAAATGTTTCGAGTTATTACTTTTATTTATTAAAAACTTTTTAATAATCTACAATCCGCGATTCAAGTATGAAAAAAATTTCATGAAATTTAGTTCTTTTTTTTTCTACATATTTTTCAGAAAATTATAATGATTTTATGTAAAATTCATTCTGAAGTAATACTGCTTCTAAAATCTAAATTTTATATAAAATATACAGTATTTTATTTCTCGAGAAATAAATTCTTGGACAAAGTACAGATGTATCTTATTTAAAAACAGTAAAAATCTGAAGAATATTCAGTTTATCGAAGAGTTTTAATTTATAGCTCATTAATTAGAGCGAATTAATTTCCTGAATATTTTGAAACATCAATATTAAAGGAAAAATTTTTCTTGAATCAAGCGTTTTTCTCAATGCATAAATAGCAATACTGATAATAATAAAAAAGGGAAATGTGGCCAAAATAACAAATGTTGATAAATATATGACCACATATTAAAATTGATAAAAAAAAAAAACTAAAAAATCTATGTACTCCCTAGGCCGCCGAGCGAAGATAAGCTCTGGGTACTGACTGGAAGAACTAATGAGTCCTAGTTTTGCCTGTATTGCCTGAATGTTCATCTGACATCTATAGTTCGAGTTATCACTCATGACAATCATCTCATGACTAAGTAGTAGACAGTAGGTATCGATGGTAGATTAGTAGGTCCTATTAATTAGCAGAGGTAGTAACCATTGCAGAGCGGAGTGTTGATAATAATTTAATATATCTTTTATCTTTTCTTAGTTCGTCCGTACATTGTTCATTAGTTATGCACTCTATCATTGAATAGTTAAACAAAATCAGTCAATAAATCAATTGGTCGGTCATGCTAGATGGTAAATCACTGTAAGGTGGTGTGACTGCGTTTATCTGCGGTCCGGGTTGAAACTTTAATTAGTCTGGTTAGCGGAGATTGGGCTTACTGTTCCGCCTCTCTATGATAAACACGCTCTCGTAATCTCGATTATCGAGATGTAGTGCATGGTGGTCACGGTCACGATTCGAGGGTGCCTCGTGGACCTGCTCCGAGGTGACTGTCACGGGGGTTACTTGCGTAGGAAGTGGTTGATGATGAGGTTGTGGTTGCGGGTTCAACGGGCTGCAACGGGTCAGCGTCGACACTGACTCGCCGCACGCGTTTAAGTTTGTCGACCTACAGAACATACAGAGGACAAGGAGACCATCCACGTTATTCATTTTTCGACTTGTTTTTTTTTTTTTCTTAAAATACGGAAAAATATTATTTTTTTTATTGTAGCGAGAGTTTTAATTATTGATGATTAATTGCAGTTAAAAATTTTTCTTTCATGCTAATTATTCGATTTAAACTTTCTATCATTGTTGTGCTTTTCGCCGGAGGTTCAATCACTGCAGGAATTTATTAAGAGTAAGTACATTCAATGGTAAAAAATCTAAACGAGAAAATAAAATTGTTTCTTTTTTTGTGTTATGATATTAATTTGCGCAGATTTTATTCAGAATTTATGCATAAGTGCACGAAAATGTTAATACATTCTGTGTACAGTTTTGAATATTCAAAAAAATCAATGTACTGTATATAACGTAATACATAATTGACTGAGTCCATTTAGTTCGCATGCCTGCTATTTCGTCATACTACAAACTTTATTTATTTCAAAATAAGATTTTTTATTGAATTTAAAGTTTCAAAGTTTCTTCAATTTATAACTTAACGATAAGTTGATGTTCTTTATGATTATTTTCCGGAGACGCGCACGGAAAAAAATAAATAGTAAATGCAACATGATTCAGTCTTGGTAAATAACCATGATGAAATCATGTTGCAGAAACATGATCTGCCATGTTTCAGCAACATGATTTATCATGTTTCAGCAACATGACTTGTCGTGTTTCAGCAACATGACAATCATGTTGTGGTAGCATGATTTGTCATGTTTCGGCTCCACGACAATTATGTTGCGATAGCATGAGAAAATCATATGGCGGCAACATGATTTGTCATATTTGGGCTACATGACAATCATGTTGACATGACAATCATGTTGTGGTAGCATGATTTGTCATGTTTCGGCTCCACGACAATTATGTTGCGATAGCATGAGAAAATCATATGGCGGCAACATGATTTGTCATATTTGGGCTACATGACAATCATGTTGCGATAGCATGAGAAATATCATGTGGCAACAACATGATAGACTATTATACACTAATATTACATACAATATTATAAACCTTTAGTCGTTGCAGCTTAATTTTATGCTATTAAGGTTACATGAAAATCATGTTGCTGCCACATGATTTTTCTCATGCTACCGCAACATGATTGTAATGTAGCCGAAACATGACAAATCATGTTGCTGCCACATGATTTTTCTCATGCTACCGCAACATGATTTCGTCATGTTTATTTACCAAGACTGCATCATGTTGCATTTACTATTTATTTTTTTCCGTGCAGTATCTCAAATTTAACTTCCTGAGCAATAATGACAAAAAATATGAATAGTATAAATTTACACGCATTTTCGTAAATCCGCGCCACAAATCTTAAGCGTACCTTTATTTCGCAACATTGACATTGTCGGAAAATTGTCTCTTCTGGCTTAATGACGTATAAC
Organism: Cotesia congregata; assembly: GCA_905319865.3. Classification (NCBI taxonomy): domain Eukaryota; kingdom Metazoa; phylum Arthropoda; class Insecta; order Hymenoptera; family Braconidae; genus Cotesia; species Cotesia congregata. The sequence goes on from CAJNRD030001114.1 coordinate 4,516,523, forward strand.
TATTTTTAAAGTGTTTAAAAAATTTGAAAAATAACGATTTTCATCAATATTTCTATTAAATAAACTTTCAAGTATTAATTTTACGATTTTAAAATTTTGGAAATTTTCTCAAGATTTTTTCTTACTACGAAGTTTCAAACGACGCAATACGGGTGTTCGAAAAATAGCCGTAGTAAATTACACGGAATAAGTTAATATTTGTTAAATTTAAAAATTAAAAACTGTAACGTGAATTTTATTTTTGTTAAATTAATTTCTATACTTTAATTAACAGTTAAATTGAACACAATTGAAAACCATTTCGAGCGAGCACTGTTTCAATTCAGAAACCAGTTTAAAGTTAAAAAATTTAAACAGCTCTAAATCTAGATATTTTTTAGCTGACTCTGCTGCTATTTTTATAAAAAAACAAACAATTTTATTTCCCAGAAAAATAATAATCTTCCATTGAATAAACACGACAATTGAAGCGTGACAAGTATTTTAAAATATAAATGTACAGGAAAATACTTCTGTTAAGCTCTCATTGCTACAATAATAAAAAAAAAAAATAAGAAAAAAAATGACGATTTTTTTTCCGTACTATAAACGAGATATGTGCACGTGAAGCTCTTTTTTGCTTGCTTCACTTGACGATTATAAGCACTGAAACGGAAGCAATCAAAAAAGATTCACTGTCACCAAAGCGATTACCCCAGTTCCTCTCACTAATTTATCTCTCATTTATCCTGTGCTCTGTACTATACTTCGTTCTTTTCTTATTTTAATAATAATAATAATAATAACAACAATTATTTGTATATTAAATTTTTTTTCTTTTAATTTTGATTAAACTTTAATTAACCTTACAGAGCGAAGGATAATTAAATTCTCGGCAGTGGCTGAACCGTCCAACCCGTTCTGGATATTATGTAGGCACATGGATGGCATAAAGATCGATCAGCGACACAAAAACTAACCGCGAGAATTTAGCAGAATAAATTTCTTTATTAATATTAATAACGGAAAAAAAACTAACCGATGTGTTATTAAAATTTTTGCACGTTTTTATATAATAATAAATTGGAAAAAAAATGAATAAATAGATTTTATTGTTTAAAATAAATAATTAGACACGATAACAAAAGTTCGAAAATTACAAGATAATAATCCAGAATAGGCATCACTGCAGTCGTATTGTGGACTTTTGGATGCCGTTTAAATAATAATTTGCATATTAATACTGATATCATTTAATTAAATATATTTATTGATTTAATTACAATTACTCGATAAAATGATTACGTGCTTGTGTCTTGAATGTTCATTACGAGGGCCGATCTGAGTGCACGAGGAACGTGAATAAATAGACCGAGTGCAGTGATTATTCGTCCGTAATGTCAAAAGTAATTCGATGTTTTTTTATTTAGTTATTAATCAATACACTACGTCGCACTCCAACCTCGTCCAAAATACCTCTGCTGCTGCGGTTAAATTCTGCCGGTCTAAATAATCTAAGGCTCATTGTTTTCCGAGAATATAAAATTTTTTCAATATTCAAATTAGCCTTAATTTTACCTATCGATCGATAAAATACTCTATGCATATATACTGATAATGTTTTCAGCGGTATATATTCATATGTATTTCACTAAATTAAAAACGATTGTTATTGACTCTATAAATTGATCGTGAGAGGTTTCATTATTACTGTGGTGCTTCGGTGGCCTATTGCTCGGGGACTTAAATGCTAAATCTTTCTATTCCAAATTAACTTATTTAAATAATTTGAATTGCATTTGTAATAATTAATCATTAATAGTTCAACGTATATTTTGATACTTGAAACATAATTACGTATTGTGTACATAACTTTTCACGATTTTCAAGTAAAACTTCTTTGCTGATTACCATGGAAACAATTATTATAGCAACTGTTACCAAATAATGATTTTGATTACTACACTGAAAAAAAAATTAACTTGAATCAAGAGAAAAATTCTTGAATTGAATAAAATTTATTTAAACCAAGAAAAATTTCTTAGTTTAAGAATATTTCTACTTAAATCAAGAAGATGAAATTCTTCAAAATTATTTACTTGATTCAAGTTAATTTTTTTTTCTGTGTAGAAACAATTATTATAGCTACAGTTGCCATAGAGAAATCATCATAACAACAGTTGCTACGAAAAAAATTACCTTAACAACAGTTACTACGCAAAAAATTATCATAACAACGGTTACCATAGAACAATTACTATGGAAGTCATTATAGCAACGATTATCATCGAAAAAATTGCCATAGCAACCGTTATTATGGAAAAAGATATGATAGCAACAGTTACCATGAAAACAGTTATCATAGCAGCTGAAAAAAAAATTTGGAAAATCCAAAAGTGCACGACTCATAATGCTCATTTAATTGCGAAATAATTGAATGAAATATGTGAAAAAAATCTAAAATAACTTTACTAGGACGATAATGTACAGGCACCCCTAGCCTATATAATGTTTATAGATATATCACCACACGGAAAAAATGAGATTTAACTGGTTTCTATGTCGGATGGAACCTAATTCCATCTATAGTGAAAAAATGTATAGATGATAACTACTTCTATCTAGATTGTAGTGGGGACAATCTTCGTTGAACTGAGTCCCATCTCGGATTGAACTTAGTTTAACGAAGATTGTCCCTACTACAATCTACATAGAAATAGTTACCATCTGTACATTTTTCACTATAGATGGAACTAGGTTCCATCTGACATGGAAACCAGTTAAATCTCATTTTTTCCATGCATACATGTTAAGTTTATATAAATATATTTAAATACACAGTCTTTTGAATTTTTATTTTATTTTGTTGATTGATTACAATGAAACGATACTGAATTGCAGATCCATTCGCGATGAAAGACTTGCAATTCCTTCAAAGGATTTTATAAAAAAAAAATTGACTCAACTGATAGATTTTTTCACAAGTTACATACTTACATTTCTGATTTTATACCAGATTGACAGACGGGAAAATTTTTTTGATACTATATTTTGATGTTTTTTTCCGTTTACATTGCATTAAATCAATTTTAAAAAAGTATGGAATGAATCTCCATTAAATTATGTTCACAATAGTAAGCAAAATATCTTGCTTCAACAAAAATAGTTGCCGAAATGCTTCGCATCATGAGTCGTGCAAAATGCACCAGCTCTTACGCAGTTAATTTTCCATTTGTTCATTTGAATTTTACTGTTCTCATTAATTATTTTTTGGTCAATAAAATAAATAATTATAATTCGTCTCTACCAAAGTAAGAAGTTTTACTTATATCGCGTATGGCTTACCCGCCCAAATTAACTAATTAGTTAAAAAAATTATTAACAAGTGCAATTCTTAGTCTTAATTATTTTCATAAAACATTTCCACAATCCCTAAGAAGGGCCGTGATTAAAAAATCATTAGTAATAAATTATTAAAATGAATTATCGTTGTAAGATTAAGTATTATTTAAATATACAAGCTTACTTTTTCAAAGGCACTGTTCCCGGGGGCACTTGGCCAGCCCCATTGCGAGCATCTGTCGGTCTGCAGGCTACCAGATTGTATGCTGAAATCAGTTCTATAATTTTACAAAAAAAAAGAAAAGAAAAATTAATCGGGGCTCAAGATAAATATATTTTTCTTTAAATTGCTGGTAGAAAATACCTTTTTCTTGTTTTCGCCGTTTCCGCTTATTACATATTTTAACTGCACATATACTGAGGATTATTGCGACAATGAAGAATAGTATACCACCTACAACTCCGGCAGTGATAGCCTTGTGCTTGACGCGAGCTGGCACTGGGAATTTTACCTCATCACTCGAGCTATGAGTCGTCGCTGCGTGTGCAAATACTCTAAAGTAATATGTTCTTCCACCGACAAGATTCTTAACTGCAAAAAGGAAATTATTTATTCAATTATTACTTGTATAAGAAAATTTTTCTGACGATTTATGTAACTAGGTTTTTATTTTGTCAGTGTAGTAACATTCAAATAATAGTAACAATAATTTAATGTATCAAACTTATGTACTTATTACTTTAAATACAATAGATAAGTATTGCTATCTTTTGAAGTATAAGAAAATTTTTCTAATTTTAGATGACCGAAAATTGTACCACTTACATTCAAAATTAGAATTAAAAATATTATCTAAAAAATTAGGTTTTATTGCACGCCTCATAAGCGAAGCGTTGAGGTTGTGCTCTACTCTCGACATTTCAAAAAAAGCAGTTTTCTCGAAACTGAAATTGATTTTTTATTATTTATATCGCACTTACAGGTTAATATGAGTACACTTATATCAAGTCGAATAATTTGTCAGGCACATAAAATATATTTCAATAACAATTTTGTTGTTTAACATAATAAATAATAACATTAAACATAATCTCTTTTGGACGTCCGTGTATGAATGGGTGTATGTGGCAAGGAAATTGGTCGAAAAAATGATCGTACCGAAATAATTTTTTTTTT
>CAJNRD030001114.1:4529467-4600944 GCA_905319865.3 Cotesia congregata
TTTGTTAACTTAAAAGTTGACATGTCGAGAATAGCCGATAGATGCTATTTTTTTCATGAAAAAGGTAAACCGCAAACCGAACAATCAGTAAAACAAACGGTGTATCATTATTTTAAGTAAGAAAAATTGTACCATCCAATGAAAAAGTCTTTTTTAAATAATACATATTTTTTGCAAAGACATAAACTATAATTTTTATATTAAATTTTAGCGTCTAACTAGGGTAAATACCCCAATAGATGGACAAATATTATTTCCAGAAGCAATTACATTAGTTTTAAGTACAAAAATCTTAAGTTGTTATTTTTTTTTATGACTATATATTAGGGTGGTGCAAAAAAACCGACTATTTTTTTTTTTTTTTTAGTCTCGAGTGAAAAAATGTTAGTTTTTGATGTTTTAAGAGTCCTCACCAAAGGACAGCTAAAAAAAATTTTTTAAGAGGTCACTCCAAATTTTTCAAAATTTCAAAAATTGTCAAAAATCGAATTTTTTTTTTTTTATTTTTTTTTCTCGTTACGGTATAATTTTATAGACCAAAAAACAATAAGTTTCTGAAAGTTTCAGTTCAAAATTTAAATTTTGAAAGGTCGCTCATAATTTTTTTTTTCTTTAATCAGTCATATTGCCGACTTTAAGTGTTGGGAGTGGTATGTTGGGGTCTTTTTGGTTTGAAAAAATCTTAACCTACGCGGCAAGGTCAAATCTCAACCAAGCTGGTTTCTAAGACCAGCTTGGGATTCGAATTCACGCCTGGCAGTTGATTAAATAAAATTATTAAATTAAAAAAAAATTATATTTTCTATGTTGTGCTTGATTTTTAGTTCATCTCGTGATGTATTCTTATCGATTATAGTACTAAATAAAAAAAAAATGCATGGAATTTTAATTTGAATAGTGAAAGATCGCTCGAAAAAATCTAAACGAATGCACTAATAAATTGAAAAAAATTTTTGAAAAATTTGGAGTACCTCTTAAAAATTTTTTTTTGACCTGTCCTTTGGTGAGGGCTTAAAACATCAAAAATTAACATTTTTTCACTCGAGACTCAAAAAAAAAATAGTCGGTTTTTTTGCGCCACCCTAATCTTTATATATTAAAAGTGGTGTCGAATACGTTTTACTTTGAAATCTGTTCAACTACTGTGTACTTTACCTTAACTCAAGTATAAAAAATGAAAAAAAAAAAAAACTGAAAATATTTTTTTTTACGAACCCTTTGCCATTGAATCGTTGGCTTTTCTGTTCCTTCAGCTTCTTGAGCATCACAAGCCATTTCAACATTTTCACCGATTTTCCTTTGATACATCGGTTCGGGCTCCAATGTAAATACCGGGGGATTTCTCACTAAAACCTCCATAGGTCCTGATCCACCTTGTGTTCCATGAGCATTATAAGGCGTACATGTGTACTTTCCCTGATGATTTTCGTTAACGCGAGTAAAAAGTAGAGAACCATTATTCATTATAACGATATCCTTAGTCTGATAAGGTTCAAGAAGACGTTTATCTTTGGTCCATGTCACGTATTGTAGAGGAGGGTTTGCTTTAATATAACATTGAACGACACCAGCCAATCGGAACGGTAAGAATTGGATTGTAGGCGTAAAAGTCACCTTTGCAGGATCTTAAAAACAAAAATAAATTATTAGATTATTTATGAGGGAAATTAAGTCAGGGCGCAATATTAGTTTCTATTGTTCTACACAATGTGTTTAATTATCATCAGCAACTGTATAAATTCAGTCATCTTTAGACTGTTCAGTATGATAATGATGATTCACAACTTTATACATAAAATTTACATTTATTAGCTATCAAGAAACTCAGACGTTTCGCATCGACCGCCTGTTCCTTAGAACGCTTAATATTTTTTGAATACTTAGTTCTAAGATAACGACCGCAGTTTTAACAAAATTATGCTTGAAGATGAAAATAATTATTATTTATTGACACTCAAAATTGATAGAAAGAAAAACTTTTACCGCTTTCATTTATCAGTGATGAATAGAAGTCAGAAATTTGTATATTTTTTATAAAAAAAAAAACGAAATTTTTGGGCGAGTAAAAATTAAGGAATATTAAATATATTAACGTTAACAAAATGCGTTTTGAATTACATTTTCTAGTTTAATCAATTCTGAGCAAATTAAGATAAAAAAATTATTATATGCATCTATGAAAATATTAATTTGATTCAGAAGACCAAACCTTGAACCTTGAATCAAGCAGAACCATTTTTGAACTAAAAAACGTTTCTTGATTTAAAGAAATTTCACTTAATTCAAGAATTTTTCTAATTAATCAAATAGAGTTGCATTTTTCAAAAGAATTTTCTTGGTCCAAGATTTAAATCAAATAAATTTTAAACTTCTCGCTATAAAAATCAATCATTATCAAACAATCGAGAAGTTATTGGTTTCTCCTCGGTTTTTGAAAATTGAGTTTTCATCAGATCTCCATGTTTTGAGGTCTTAGGAGGCTATTTTAACCATTCCTACGAGGATGTCACTATGTCTGTATGTGTGTGTGTGTGTGTGTATATGAATGTATGTAACCCTCTAATAACTTTTGAATGACTTGACCGATTTGAACGATCTCAGTAGCATTCGAAAAGGCTTCACAAAACTTAGATTTTCTATGTCATTTGAACCCATTTAGACTAATAGATTTTGAGAAATCTCAAAGATAAAATTTTCAAAAATGTTTTTTTGGAATAACTTTTAAATAGATGTAACGATCAATTCAAAAATTTAATCAGCTCTTAAACCTGAAACCCTACGTCGATTGCTACAAGGTGCATCAAAGTCGGTTGATGCGTTAAAGAGAAACTGTTAACGAAGATTTCGAAAATGTTTTTTTCAAATAACTTCGAAATTTTTTATTAAATTGTTTTTAATTAAGATACCTATTAGAGCTCAGAAAACTGGGTCAGACATCGCCAATCTCATGGAAATCGGTCAATTTGTTCGTGAGTTATTTAATTTTTAATAATTCCTAAAAAGTGTTTTTTTAACATATAACTTCAAAATTTTACGTCGAATCGTTTGGTAGGTAATAAATAATCTTTTTGTTCTAGAAAATCTGCATCAACTGCTGCAAGCCCCATCAAAATTATTGGTTCGATCAAAAGATATCGCAATTAAACATTTTTTTAAGGAAGTACGAGCACCAAGGTAACTTTTGATGAAAAGCTTAACTTTTTTTTAATATGAAGTTTAAATATGTTTAAATAAATTCTGAAAATTTGAAGGAGACTGCCCGATTATTTAAATAAATATTTCACTTTGAAGTTGAGAAATTTAACATTGGTCTTATGGAGTAACCTCGAAACATTGATACTTTTTCTATTGCTGCGATTTTTGATAGTTAACTTTATTGATACTCACCGCAATCTCTCAAAGTTTTCATTACACCAAAAGAAATTTTCTTTAAAATTTACTGTCGAATTCATGAGAAAAATAACCGGACTGTGTTAAACAAATTTTCTTTGCGTACAAAGATACAAAACATTTTTTTTTCCGGAAAAGCCTACCTCAAAGGTCATACATTGATAAAATAATGAACTTAATTAAAGAGAGGAACTATTGAACCAAAAAAATTATTCTAAAGAATTTTTATTACTTTAAATTAAGTAGCAAAATTTTTGAGCCAAGTAAAATTATTTAAACTCAAAAAAATTTCTTGTTTCAAGAACTTTTTTGTTTGAGTCAAATTAATTTTTTTTTTCAATGCATCAGTTTTGATGAGAAAATTGAATTAATATACAGTTCATAAAAAAATATTCATCACCAGTAACAATTGTATTTTAAATTAAAGTCTCACGCTTAAAAAATACCGTGCTTTAAAGCACAATAATTATTGTTACAAATTGAAAATCATGAAACGTACTTGTCTTAAATTATTTCTGCTATTGTTATATTGCTCTAATATTCTATAAAAAGCATCGTGTTATAAAAAAAAAACAATTCAATTCATAAGCTTGATCTTAAAACGAATTCTTGAGTCGAGATAATTATACAAAAAAATCCAATTAAAAAATTTTATCGTGGACATCAATTAATCTGTAGTTTAAATGTACGGATATAATTACGGTGACATGATGCTCGAATGACTTCATTAATTGAGCTGATATTTTTTTTTATTATATGTGGATGTATGGAAGACATCTGCTGTCTATTAAATATCCATTTTGTCATATTTTTCAATTTATTAATAATTAATAATTGATAAAAAATTTTAATTAAAGATAGCCTTAACTTTCCGATAATTAACTTTTGTCATAAGTTATAACTGGTTATTTCCATTATTGAATAGTTTTTATCATTTTTCTATGAACAATAATAAAATTTCTTTTGTTTAATTTCACTCAAATAAAATGTATTTTTTATTAAAAATCAAATGAACACTATGAGGCACACAGTTTTCATTTTTCCAATTCAATAATTCTTTTAAATATTTGATCAAAGTATTTAAAAGCGGTGAATATTTAAATTTATTAACGTTACAATGATTTTGAATAAAATTGAAATTACCACAAAGAGTATGATAACAATTTAAGAGAAATTAATTAATCAAAAATTGAAATTCATCGGAGCACTTTTAACGTAATTGCACCAAAAGCTTGCAGGGCGTAAAAACTCAATTTGTTTTTGTATAATTTAAACCTTGTGATGTGGGACCATAAAATATTTACAGAAGAAAAATTTATTGCTGTATAACATTTTAAATAAAGGATGTTCGAGACTCTAAAACGCGCGCATTTACGCGGCTATAAAAATCCAGCAATTTCTATAATAATCTAATGTCAAATACACTAAAATTTCTATAAATTTTGTATCAGCAAAAGATCAAGAATTATTAATAGCTATAGAGTTATGACCACTTAAATGTGAAAAGTTTGCTCGTAAACTGTAAAATTGAAAATAAAAGTTGATTTGATATTTACCAAATAAATAAATAAAGAACACTTACATTCAACATTAAGATAGGCGGTAGCACTCTGGGGTTCCCCGATTCCATTAGTTACCTCGCAAAGGTAAAAACCAGAGTCGTCGGCACTCACTGGATTGATGACTAGACTTCCATCCATGCGGATAGATACTCGAGTGTCTAATGCAGATACCTCTGTAACAGGTGCTCCTTCTCGAAACCAACGAACGGTTACGTTCCCCGGGAGAGCTTTTGCTTCGCAAGAAAACTGTGCTTTTTCTCCTTCCAACTTTGTTTGATTCGTCGGCGGTACTATTATTATTGCTCCTCCTGTAATTTTTGTTAATATAATGTATTGCAGTATAATATCATTAAATTCAGTAGCGGGTATAATTAAATAGGATTAAGTAAGGTATCAGTTTAAAGTAGTTCACTCGCGAATCCAATTTTTTTATTAATTCTATTAAAATTATTATCGACGTTCTCTAAATTCGATTTGTAAATAATTGACTGTTCTATGCGATGAAAAAAGATTAAGTTCATTGAAGAACTTTCATGTATTTAAGTAATTGATATTTGAAATGAGTAATCTTTACTGATCTAAAACTAAGTCAAATTTGCTTAATTGTTAAGACGAATTGTTTTTCCTTAACAATTAAATGAGCTCTGTGAAGCCTGCACTTTTGGATTTTCCAAATTTTCTTACAATAATCTTCACTCTTTTTTTCTTCATATATTTTTAATTGTAGTAAAACAAATTTTAGCGACAGTAAATAGTTCCACTTTAATAGATAGTTGGCGAGAAGTAGTCCAAAGTTTTCTTAGACAGAGCGGAATACACAGAATAATTAATTGTCATTAAATAGTTAAATTCGATACACAGAAAGAAAAATTTCTTGACGGGAGAATAAAATTCTTGGCTCAAGTAAATTTTCGGGTGCCTGAAGGAAGACCGAAGTTGTGTTGACCGAAGTAAAAATTTTTCTTGAAATTCTATTCTTGGTGGAAGTCATTTTTTCTTAACTCAAATTATCATAAATACTTGATACAATAAATTTTTATATTTGATCAAGATTTTTGGTGACACGACAAAATCTCCCCGACAAAATCTAATTTTAAATAATTTTAAATAATAATATTATTATTCCTGATAGTTATGATGGTATTTTTCGTGTAAATATACACAAAAAATCATGATAAAAGGGCACAACGAGATTTTGAAGCGTATTTTGTCGGGGAGATTTTGTCCGGGGAGATTTCGTGGTGCAACCAGATTTTTAGATACTTTAGGGAAGCAGCGCCTCCTATTTCAGCTGAGAATAGTATATTACACTACAAGGGTCCGAAAATTGAATTTTCGGCCCTGCGCGTCATTATGCCCGAGGCGAAGCCTCGGGCATAATGACGCGCAGAAACGAGAAAATAATTAGGAAAAGAAATATTTTCTTGGCTCAAGTGAACTTTTTTTTTCTGTGTACTTCTTCCACTTGATACATCTTATTGTCAACTACTTTTAACAATATTAATATATCTAAATAATATGAAACTTGAAGAAAAATCCTCAGGTTGTCTGATTAAAGTTTTTATTTCTTTTGAAGTTAATATTTACTTTTAAAACTGGAATAAAGAATTGAATTGCGAGAAAACAGTGCAAGAAGAATAATAACACTAAGAATAATATATATTTTACGTGCTGGAAGTATATTCATACTTTACTTAAATTTTAATTCATTAAATATTAGAAATTATAATTACTTAATTCAAATTATATTATTCTTAAATCAAAAAATCCTTTTACTATCAAGATAATTTTTTCTTGGCATGTAATAAATTGAAATATTTATTTAATTAATTTTTCTTTAAATATAACATTTTTTTCTCTGAGTAGATAAATATTGTATTATATTAATTTAACCCAAGCTATCAATTATATTTATTTTAACAATGTTTTATTTGTGTTACCTATTTTTATCCACAAGATGATAAACGTGTATGTTTGTATATATCAAAAGTTTATGTTGAATACATCTCCGATAAAAATAAAAAATTTTTGCTAGTCAAGGTTCTAACTTTAGATTTCTATGCTTGTTATTATGACACTATACTTCCAGCTACGAACGTCACGAGTGAACTGTCCTATTAACCATAAAAAAATTTAATCCCAACGTAGTTCAAACAAAAATAAAAAAGTGAAACTCGAAAACGTAACTCGTTATTCTGACGAATGTGTTACTATTACGGAATAGCAATAACCATCGCGAAACTTTGATAAATAGTTTTGCTTACAGTAACAAGCGTAATTACACTTTCAAATTAGTAACTTGTATTAACGATATTGAAGCCAACGAAAATAAAAACTTTATAAATAATGGTAGATTAGTTTATTATTATTACTATTGTTATTTACAATTGGCATATCTTAAGTTTATAATAAATGTTTACTTACCAGCAATTACTACACGAGCAGAGTGACTGATTTGGCCCTCTCCATTTCTAGCAATACACGTATAGTCACCAATATCATCATTTTTTATTGATGCAATCCGTAGCTCTGTACCCTCATTAAAAATTCCAATGGTACTTGAAGTCGCTACTGGATTGGCGTCCTTGTACCAAACTATTTCCGGTGTCGGTGTGCCCTCTGCTTGGCAATTTAATATAATTGCATCCCCTAGATTAACGTAGATCATCTCTTCGGGAGTCATCGTGAATCTTGGTGGTGCTAGAATAATATAATTTATCAAGCTTTTGAATTCATTCACAGACAATCTGTTTATTTTATTCAAGTAATTACTTGAAACGAAATTCATATTAAATATTTAATGATCAATTTTTAATAAAAAAGTTTTCTTGAATTATTTTTCATGAAAAGAAATTAATTAACATGTTAAAAATTATATTAAAGAATTGAATTGTAAAATACTATAGTCAAGTGAAAATTTGTTGGAATTTTTAAGTGAGTTAATATAAATATTTTAATTATTTCTGAATCCATGTAAACAAAATAAATACGTGGGTTCTCCAACATTTTTTATACAATGAATGTTTCAAATGTTCAATAGAAAAATTCAATATTGAAACGACAACAAAAATAAAAACAAAATATGGATTTATTCTACATTGAAGTTTTTGATAAAAATCTTAGTCAAAATTATTATTTACAAGATTAAAATTTTTATTCTGAGGCAGAAGAAAATATTTTTTTTTTTTTTCAAATAAATCAGCAATAAGAAGATATTTAGAGAAAATTAAACACTTGATACAGTAAATTTCTTTAAGCGAATATTTTTTCCTAACTTTTTTTTTTAATAATAATTAATTTATTGTTTTTAAAAATTGTTAAAAATTGTCTGGTGTTTCTTAGTTTCAATACAATAATAATAACGACTAGCAACCTTGCAGTATTATGTGACTGCTGTGACTTGTGAACTATAAATAAATAAAATTTTGCTTTATTAAATAATGCCTTTTATTGACGTTTTTAAAGATATAAGCTCATCCCGATGTTACACTCATCAAAAGCTTTTATTTGAGTACCCACATGCATTTTTATATATTTATCATATATACATATTAGGGTGGCGCAAAAAAAAACCGACTATTTTTTTTTTTTGAGTCTCGAGTGAAAAAATATTAGTTTTTGATGTTTTAAGAGCCCTCACCAAAGGACAGCTGAAAAAAAAATTTTTAAAAGGTCACTCCAAATTTTTCAAAATTTCAAAAATTGTCAAAAATCGATTTTTTTTTTTTTAATTTTTTTTCTCGTTACGGTATAATTTTAAAGACCAAAAAAAAAATAAGTTTCTGAAAGTTTCAGTTCAAAATTTAAATTTTGAAAGGTCGCTCATAATTTTTTTTATTTTTCGTTAATTAGTCATTTCGCCGACTTTAAGTGTTGGGAGTGGTACGTTGGGGTCTTTTTGGTTTGAAAAAATCTTAACCTACGCGGCAAGGTCAAATCTCAACCAAGCTGGTTTCTAAGACCAGCTTGGGATTCGAATTCACGCCTGGCAGTTGATTAAATAAAATTATTAAATTAAAAAAAATTATATTTTCTATGTTGTGCTTGATTTTTAGTTCATCTCGTGATGTATTCTTATCGATTATTGTACTAAATGAAAAAAAAAATGCATGGAATTTTAATTTAAATAGTAAAAGGTCGCTCGAAAAAATCTAAACTAATGCACTAATAAATTGAAAAAAATTATGAGCGACCCTTCAAAATTCGAATTTTGAACTGAAATTTCCAGAAACTTATTTTTTTTAGTCTATAAGATTATACCGTAACGAGAAAAAAAATAAAAAAAAAAAAAAAAAAATTCGATTTTTGAAATTTTGAAAAATTTAAAGTAACCTCTTAAAAATTTTTTTTTTGAGCTGTCCTTTTGGTGAGGGTTCTTAAAACATCAAAAACTAACATTTTTTCACTCGAGACAAAAAAAAAAAAAAATAGTCGGTTTTTTGCGCCACCCTAATATATATAATTTATAGCTGCGTTGTGATAACAGTTTTCATATTAAGACTTTGTTTGTGAGTTTGACTCGAAAAAATACTAAACTAATGACAACTAATAAAATTAGTAAAAAATTATGATCGAACCTTTCAAAATTCGAATTTTGAAACTGTAAATTTACAGTAAACTTAGTTTTTTTAGTCTATAAAATTATACCGTTACGAGAAAAAAAATTTAAAAAAAAAAAATTTGATTTTTGACGATTTTTGAAATTTTGAAAAATTTGGAGTGACCTCTTAAAAATTTTTTTTTGAGCTGTCCTTTGGTGAGGGCTCTTAAAACATCAAAAACTAACATTTTTTCACTCGAGAATCCAAAAAAAAATAGTCGGTTTTTTTGCACCACCCTAATACATATATATAATACATACAAATATATAGAAAAATGATGTGAATACTTCAATGAACGGTCTTGATGAGTATAACATAGGGATAAGCTTATATCTTTAAAAATGTCAATAGTTCACAAGATACAGGGTCATTTCTTAAGGGGGGAAATACGTGTACAGGCTTAAAAAAATTCAATTTTTTTTTATCAATCGCTTGTAAAACTATTCAAAAATATATATTAAAAATTTCAAGTAAAAATTCCTATTCGTTCAAATAACCGATTTAGTTATTACTTTAATACTATTTTACATTAACTTTTTCTGTCACTTTTTTTTCAAATGCGTTTTTCTCAAAACGAGTTTATTCAAAATTGTGTGCAGTCTAGCTCAAAGAGTTTTAAACCAATCATCTTGCGATATGGCTTATAATTTTCTTTATACAATTACCTTGAATATGAATCTCAATCGGAAACGATATTTTTATTTAAACTATTTTTTTTTTTATTAAACAATGTATGAAAAAGTGGTAAAAAATCACGACTTAATTTCACAGCCCTCTAAAAAATGCAAATTTTTACTTTTTTTTTTTTGGAATTGAGGTTCATATGGAAGATACACATATAAATGAAGTAATTATTCTGTGCCATTGATTTAATACAAAAAAATACTCATAAATATATGTATAAAATAACCTGATAGTTTCAATAAATAATATTAATTTGTTATACCTTAAAAAAATTAATGAAAATCAGCATGAAAAGGGCCTCCTACACGTATTTCACTCCTTAACTATGTATCTAGAGATAGAGCAATTTCGAATGCAGCCTAAATATTTGTCATAATAAATTGACTATTGTTGAGAATGATATGAAACCTTGAAAAGGCACAACTCCAGGTCAAGACCTTTCTTATGATACTAAATTTAACCATAAAAACCCATTTTATCATATAAATACACTAGCCACAAAATTTCACTTATTCCTTTAATAATATAGATAATAGTAAAAAAATATGAATTTACCATGAACATCCAAATGAAACCAAGTTCCATTTTTGGGACTATTGGGTGACCTATTGAGGAAGACAACCTTACACTCGTACCATCCTTGATCATTTTCTTGTATATTGGTGAGGTTGAGACTTGCGGATCCGTAAGGTGAGTTTGGACTGACCCTAGAGACTCGTCCTTCATATCCCTCTCCACTGTGGGTTGGATACGACTCGTACCAAATGTATATTGGTATTTCCTGCCCCTTGCACCAACATCAACAGGCATCATAAACGAGAGATCGTGACAATTCGTGTCAGTCAAGCTGGCGCAAGTGAATCAAGTACACGCCTATTATTATGTACATACACTCATCATTTTCATATTTTATTTGTAACTTTGACTGTGCGTTAAGTACATAAATGTATTAATCTAACCACACAATTGTCACTTGTTTATAACTGTACACTTGCGCCAGCTTGTCATTTAATAATAAGAGTAATAATGAACAAATGGATGCAGCATGACAAGGGTGTGACTTCCGATTAATTGTCTGTTCTACCGGAAATCATCTACCCGCAATGAAAGCGTGTGTCGGTGGCCATCCAGATGAAAAAATCAATAACAATTCGCATGCCTCTGTATATTTAGTCATAGTAGTTTCATGATACACCTACCAAATGTCCTAACGTTATTCATTTCACTTCATTTTATTCTAGTAAAATATATTTTATATACTAGAGTCTGACGTTATTTATTTCTATTGTCAAAAATAATTAAAAGGAAATTTATTAACATCAATAACTTATTAATTAAAAGACGAAAAAAAATTAACACAAATTCAAAAATTTGAATGCTTGGAAAGTATAAATAATCAAATAAATCGTTACGTAAGTTGTGATTGAAATATTTTGCGACATTTTTTTTATTAAAACTGTGGGTGATCAGCTGACATGCGTGTAAAAAAATTTAACAATTTGTATTGAAGAAATATAGAGAAGTAATTTTTTATTAATTTAAAAAAAATTTGACAATTAGGGTAAATGCACCAGTTGTTGACCGGTCACCAATTATTTGACCGATGTATAAAAAAGTTAATTAATTAATATTTTACAAGGGTTTTTTTTCTTAAAATATAAAAATAAAAAAATATGATATTTAATCATCATAATAAAAAATTACGCAATTAATTGCGCAGTGATTATAGCTTTAAAAAAATATTCTGAGTTTGTTTACAACGCAACCAGCCATAAAGCGGTCAAAAATAACTAGCGTACAATTGGAGAGTGAGTGCATTTCATCATTAATTTAGTGATATTTATCGACATAATATAAAATATTTTCGTTTTATTATGTTAACTAAAGATCAGATTCCAACTTTATTGAAAAAATAAAGTTAAATTATAAGTTTTAATATTATTTTAAGACCGGTCAACAATTGGATCCGTCAGAAGCCCTTTACCCAGTCAAAAATTCATTCGGTCATTTATTAGACCCTCTGATTTTATCACAATCCAATTAATGACCGTATATTTATAATACTAACTTCTTAACTTCCTCAAAATTAAATCTGTCAAGTGCTTAAAGTACTTTAATCATTCAATATTTTGTAAATATAAAAACAATCATTATAAAATGTATATTTATAACTAAAATAATACTTAAAATCTTTTTTGAGTATTAAATTTTATTTTGTTCTAATTTTTTTAGTGAACAGTTATATCAAAGAACGAATTATTAGAAAAAAAAAATTGCTAAGCAATTAAAAAAATAAAAAAAAAAGAGTTACAAGCTAGTAAAAAAGCTTTAATTAAAAAAAAGAAGGAAAAGAATAAAAAAATTTCAAGTGAATCAGAAGAATTATCGTCATCAAAATAAATTTGTGATTATTTGTGACCTAAAAAAATGTGACTTTATGTTAATTATTGCTATCACTTATATTATTTTATAAAAAAGTACGATTTAAAATTATATTGTATGTTTAGTTTGGTTAAAGATGTCGTTAATACTTTAAAAGTACTGCATAAATTTAATTACATACATATAGTTTACAAAATTACTTATAATTATTTCAACGGTCAATTAATTGGAGAACGGTCGGTCATTAATTGGGTTTCTTCGGTCAATAATTGGTGATTTAAAAATTTCAAGATTCAAATAACAAAATTAATATAATTTTGTCAATTTTTATTATAAATAGTTATTAATTATTATTAAATAAGTATTTAACTTTAATAAAATCCATGACAAATTGTTTTTAGTAGGTTAATAGATTTTTTATTCGCTGGGTGCGTAAGGCATAGTGGGGGACACAAAACTGATGTCAGCGTCCGCTGCAATAATTGGTGATTTTAGTATTTCAAGATTCAAATAACAAAATTAATATAATTTTGTTAATTTTTATTATAAATAGTTATTAATTATTATTAATTAAGTATTTACCTTTAATAAAATCCATTACAAATTGTTTTTAGTAGGTTAATAGATTTTTTATAGCTTAGTACAGAAAAAGAAAACCTTAATCGGTCAATAATTGGTGCATTTACCCTATGAGCTTCCATTTAAGTATATTAATTTTCGCGCGAAAAATATTTTTATAAAATGCTCATATAAAAAATTGAAATTAAAAAATGCATTTTATCAGATGATGCCTAAAAAATAAATTTTTTAAAAAAAAGTTAAAAGTAATCGGATTTTTATTGACATCAGTTTCAGTTCATTTTTTTCTATATTTAATATCATTAAACAACACGGAATTATAAAATTATTTTCAATATCGTTCATCTTTATCATAAAACAGATTTAATAAAAAAAACAAATAAAATAGTCAACTGCAACGTGAAATCAATTTCTGGAACTGTGAGGGTTAAGACATTTGGTGGTTGTATCGTCGATATATTTTTATCGTTACTGTTACTATGTAAATAAATGGATATATAGCAGCATACTAAAGGCTACTTGGAATGACAATGAAATATAAACATGCGATGTTTTAGAGAATATACAATATAATGTAGATAAATATGAGAGAGTTTGTTTTGTTAAGCAGTTTACTGGCTAACAAAACTTACTTTAATTAAATTTAATGAATACGTTAATTTGATTGCGGCATATGATAATTAACGCTATTATAGTTCTGAGTTTTAATTAATACGAGTGTTTCAATGGATTGATTAATGCAAACTGTGGTTTTTCATTCAATCTTTTACTGCATAGCGTAAAGTGGTTAGAGTATTGATTTGTATTATTAGCATACTAGCGACTCTTCAAACTTTTTTTAATCGAAAGCGTTTTTAATTTCAATTGTTTTATAAGTTTTATTATTATTATTTTTATTCATAACAACCATGTAGCGAGAAATGTAGAACTTGCTTAAACAAGTTTTTCTAACAACTTTAGAGCATTAAGTGAAAGCTCTTACGTAATAGTCAACCTTAATACTTGATTTCAATGTCATTAAACGTGTAATTATCAATTATCCGGTACATTTAACTGCAGATAATTGTTACTGTCACTAACCGTCGGTCAATCAACTAATTGCATACATTCAATGACAGAAATTGAATGTTAAAGCTCACAATTGTGCAATAACATACTATGAACCAATTATGCTCAATATATATCATTATTAATATTGAATACAAATAAAGATATATTATACATATAGGCTTTCATATATTAATAAATTATTATATCAGTCATAAAAAAAACTGCTTTTGTCTTTACAAGCTAATTAATCCTTATATACAATTACGCATAGAATAGGGGAAGAATACCGCCACCTGCATAGTGTAGACAATGAAAAAAATTCTACGATAATAGCGGAACATACGCATATATTATTTAATTAATTTTCCCCTTTCTTCATTTATATTTAATTAAAAATTTAATTATTGGAATATGCAAGCCATATTCACATTGTTTTTAATCACTATAGCCAAATACAAAAACAAAGATGTGTCTCTCTCCGAACAAAACTTCGTTGGAGTTAAATTCTTTTGGTACTTTACACCCTTCTAAGAGTTTTCATTTATTGATTCGCGAGTTGATTCTTTAAATTAAGAAAGACTACCTCAAAAAGATTCGAAAAAAAATTAATTCAATTTTAAGATTAAAATTATTAAGTTTGGAAAACCTAAAAGTGCACGCCTCATAACGCTCATTCATTTTTTAAGAAAAAAATTAATTGTGTAATTGATTTAAAAAAAAAATTACGATTAAGTAATTTCTTACAGAGTATTTTTTATTTTTTTTTTTGAATATCGGCGTCTTTTTTCCTTGTCATTTGCGCACGCAGTCTGAAAAAATCTAGCTTGATCAAGTGGTGCGATAGTTTTCACGTGACAAATAAGAAACGTTCGTTTGTCTTTGTACGGTTGTACCGTAGTAAATTTTAATGAAAATTCAATTTGAAAAAAAAATACGTAACCTAGGCTACTGATATGAAATACGGACCCAGTTCATCGCATTCTTAAACTAATAAAAAAGGTCTGGTCTTGAAATATCAATTTGTTCGGGAGTAATCATTGGTACATCCAAAATGGGGTGACATCCGGACGTCCACGTAAAATTTTTTTCAAAACGTTTTTTTTTTTTTCAATATAACAACAAGAAATGATTTTAGAAAGTAAAAGATGGTTTAGTTTAAGTGTTTTCTCGGCGTATATTTACTTATATTATTGTATAAGTGTTATATGGTTGTGATAGAGGCATTCAAAGATCACAAAATTCCTTGACCTTGACGAGTCGAGTATAAAGCACAACCTCACGCACTTCGCGCTGTGAGGCGTGCAAAAATTTTAATTATTTAAATGTTAAGCAAAAATGAGTTGCGATGTAGAATATCAGAGCGAACAATTTCCTTTCAAAAACTTAATTAATCTCCGAAAATTATTGAGTTTTTTTATTAATAAAAAAATTTCAAATGCTCGAGACCTCGTTATATGAAAAACGTTCAGAAAAAAATCAAAAATGATAATAGAATCTCTTAGTATTGTAATAATTAAGGGATCAAACTTTGACAATATATTTTTCTGTTACCCCGAATAATAATTTAGGTACGTTTGAAAAAAAAAAAAAAAAAAAAAAATAGTTCATTTCTTTGGCCTAGTCTAATAGCCACATATGACCATTTTTCACAGGTAGTGAAATTTTTAAAATATTTACTGGAATAAAATAATTTTTCATAATCTAAAATCTAAAGTACTTTCCGAAGGACATTCCATCTAATGGGGGAGTTTCATGTCTCTGAATAATTAATAGTCTTTCATGACATCTCTATAGATCGCAACGGCATAAAACAATTACTATCACGGAGACAGCCTTGAGGAGAAAACATGTTTTAAATTTAGATAAATAAACCACAATAGTTTATAACAGTCAGGTATACTAAATGTTTTATCAAAATGATCGAATGTTCAATATATTGCAGCTATCTCTACTGTTTCACATAAATTCTATTTGTAGTGTGGCCTAGTTGCAACGATCGAATTCAATATTAATCGGTCCTGGCGCTTTCTAAGCTCAATATGTATTACTTACTCTTACTATACCTATCTCACTCTCACTCGCACCCTGTTCAATTTATCCCTTATCAATTTCGATTCTTTCTCCCTCGCTCGCCCAGATATCGTGTCAGCTGCGTTATAATTTCATCAATAACGGAAATAACATTCCCGGCTTCGGGTACGAGATTATATGTTGTTGTAATATAACCTATATATCTATTATATAATAGAACAACATGAGTACCCAGATACTAATCAGTACACACCGTTCTGCATTTACAAGTTTATCAGGATGTTAATATCATTTGCAATATCTGAAATACAAATGTCGTGCAAGAGAATTTCCATTTATTTTACGGATAAGGTATATACATATATTTTTTTTTTTTTTCAACACTGCTTTAATAGCCCTTTTCTATTATTACAGCACATCGACGACTAAATATAGACAGAGACAGCATTAAGTAAGTAGACTTTTGATTTAGGTCAGATGGTACGTTGGAGTCTGTCGGGCGTGCTACTCTCGTTGAGCGAATTTTTATAATTTATAATTCATCCCCTAACGACTCGGTGTGGGCTTGGCAGCAGACTCATACCACTCACGGAATAGAAAAACTTTATTGTCCTGCCCTCAATGTAATTCCAGTAAACTCGCGCTACTGATTATATTTTTAAATACCACCCTCATTTTAATCATCCTCTATAGCTTAATGATAATAAAAAATGCATATTTTGTTCTTTAAAACTACACAAGTTTTTTACAAAAAATACTGCTTTTACTGAAAAATTTAAACTTTGTGTACAACATTTTTTAGCGGAATTTAAGAGTTCAATAAATTTATTCCATTTTAAGGTATAAATCAGGAGTTTTTAATTTTTTTTCCGTTGTAATTTATTAACTACACTTTAAAGTGAAGTAAACTTTTTTATAACGTGTTAAGTGTACTTTGCGATTATCAGTACGCAATATTTTGTGTGTTAACCAGAGCAAACATCATTGAGGCCAAATTTATATTTCAAATGACCAATTCTTATAAATATTTATCATAATGTCAAGCATAAACACAGTTGAAATTAAAAAATTGAAATTAAAAAAATTGAGTTGAGATAATTTCAATAATATCATTAACCCAAAATACTCATAAAACAACAATAAGCAACAAATCGACGATCTAATTAGCATCCCGACTAGAAATTGTAGTTAGGAATGCCGAAGAATTAGTGAGGGGCAAGTTTGGCTTGCCTAACTTAGGCAAGCCTAATTTACGCCTTCTTAAATCCACGTTAGGCAAAACGAAGATCGCCATGCCAAATTTGCGTGTAATTTGGGACATCTATGGCAAGCCGAACTTCGGCGAACCTTTGGAATGCCTGACTAGTTGGAAGTAACGATAACCAAAGATTTGCCGAAGTTTGGCTTGCCATAAATGTCCCTAGTCACCTTTAAGTTTGGTAAACCGAACTTTTGTAAGCCTTTGGATTTTATAATTTCCTGCAAGTTAGGTATTCCAAACATTTGCCAAACTTCGTGTTACCATAGATGGCCCTAGTTACTTTTAAATTTGGCAAACTGAACTTCCATAAACCTTTGGATTTTATAATTTCCTGCAAGGTAGGCATTCCAAACGTTTGCCGGACTTCGGCGTTTCTTGCCAAAGTACTCTAAAACGGAGTGAGGGAAGATATTTGGCTTCAAATCTTTCCAAGGTCGAGCCTTTTAGTTCATTAATGAGGCATGTCGAAAAATCAGTTTGGAGCGAACTTGACTTTCCGTACTTAGGCTAGCCCAATTCGAATCTTATTCGTTTTAAATTAGGTTAGGCCCAAACTCGCAACTGCGTTACGTCCCAAACTTCAGTCTGGTTTGGATGCCTCATTTGGCGCAAGTTTGGAATTCGGCATGTCTAACTTGCGCCGAATCACTGCCTCACTGAAGTTTCTAGTCGGGGCAATTGGTCTAACTCCTTATTTTTAAGAGGGTGATTTTGTAACATTTTGATGTAGTAATAGTCCAATCATAAATTATTAGAATGATCCTAAACAAAATATTAAACCTCTATTAAATATTAAATGGTTTTTTAAAGTGATAATAAATTTCGAACTAATTGTATTTTCGTACAAATGGAAGATTCTCTAAAATAGAGTTCAACAATTTGCTAATTAGAACGTCGAAATCATTCTTGAAAATTAAAAAATAATAACCAAATGAATATCTAAAGATTTTATTTGTTGTTAATGAAATTAGTTAATTATTTTATCGAAAAAATAAATTAAAAGTCTATATCACTAAACAAGTATTTAGACTTTGTAAGTATATATAATTTTTGAAAATTTTGTTCGTCATTGAAAAAATACAAATTCCTGAGAGGTGAATAAGGTTTGACAAAACCAAAATAAAATTTTTTCGATAAAATAATTATTAATTTTGATATTTACTTTTAATAATTACTTAAAGTCACTCGACTTGAATCGTTTTCATTTAAAATGTCTGACTTAAAAAATTAATGTTGTATAGTCATACTGATATTAGAAAAATAAAACCTAATGTTTAAATCATCACTAAGATATTTTCAAGTGGTGAAAAAAATAAGAAATAGTAATTTTTTGAATTCTAATTTTGAACGTAAGTGGCACAATTTCTGTACGTCTAAGATTGGAAAAATTTTCTTATATTTCAAAAGGTAGCAATACATATTGGCTGCCCAATTTAAAACACACAGTAACTACAAAATTTTTATACCTGATTTTTTTGTAGTATTGCTGCATTTTTTATAACTTTTAGACCTTAATTTCAAGCATTTTTTCTTAAAAATATTTTTATTCAAGTATTTTCTATTCATAAATCAAATTTTTTATCAATTTGGCGCGCAAACTTTTTTTTAATAAGAAAAATTAAAAAAAAATCTTAAAATTGTCAGTTACTGTGTTTTGAAATTGGGCATCCGATATTTGTTGCACGAAAGTTACGAAAAATTTCTTCTAAGAACTTGCAGGTATTGAAAAATTTGAAAAGTAATATCGACAATAATAACAACAAGTAGGCTTTAAAAGTGAATGATAAATAGAGTATGAGAATGGCGAAATGGTGATGCGAACGGTGCACTGTTCTGTGCTGGTGGTATCGATTGCCCGTTAGCCAGTTAACCTATAGTTATGTGGCTTAAAAATAGGACAGGAGCACCTCTCTACTTCATGTAGAGTATTTAAGTTGCAGGTGGTGGTTGCGATGACGTTGGAACCGCGTAAACATGAACTAAGTGCACCGTATTCACCGCAGCAGAGTACAAAAAAACTCTGTATGTATAAAAGGGAGTAGAAAGTATTAAAAATATAATGTGTGAGAGCTAAGTATTTTGCGGATGAGCGTGACCGTGCGGTTAAAGGGATGCACTACATTATACAATGCACATGTATATGATTTATAATCATATGATGTATTATACAAAATCCCAATGGAAGTCTTTAAGCACTTTCAAGTATGTGTCAGGGTTGCTGGCTCTCGATGACACCCCACGCGGATAAAATATATACCCCAGCCAATGAGCGAAAAAATAAAGTTGAAAAGTGCATCAGTCGAGATGATATGAAGAGAAGAGTTGGAAGACTGCTATAGGAGCTACTCGACCTCCTTATATTATCAAAGTCTAGTATCAACACCAAAACTCGTTATCCCCTGTTAATTGGCTGAGGTGCTTTATTATTTTATTATTTTACAAAATACAACCGCTTCAGACACACCTGCTTCAAAGTTTTTTTTTAGAGTGGCACTTAACGTTTTTTGTCTCTTCACAGCCAAAATATTGTTTTTTCTATGAGAACATTTTTTTGTGTTAGACGTATGCAAACTGTATCAGTCATCATTTGTCGTATATTTTATTGATTATAAAAAAATCGGGTTTTTTTCGGTAAAGTTATTAGTATAACAATACAATTTTTCAACATTAATTTTTTTTAATTAGGCATGTCAAATAAAAGCAGTTCACGTGAGTGATTTTAATGAATTGTTAAGATTAATTATCTGAATTAACTATTATTTATTCAAGAGAATTTTAGTTTAGTTTTTTAAAATCTTATTCACCTCCCATAAATTTATTTTTTTTAAATTACCAACAAATTTTGCACGCCTCAAAAGCGAAGCGTTGAGGTTGTGCTCTACTCTCGACATTTCAAAAAAAGCAGTTTTCTCGAAACTTAAATTGATTTTTGTTATTTATATCGCACTTACAGTTTATTATGAGTACACTTATATCAAGTCAAATAATTTTTCAGGCACATAAAATATATTTCAATAACAATTTTTTTGTTTAACATAGTAAATAATAACATTAAACATAATCTTTTCTGGACGTCCGTGTATGGATGAGTGTATGTGCCAGGGAAATTGGTAAAAAAAATGATCTACCGGAATAATTTTTTTTTTATTATCTAAAGTAACACACAACGGATTTTCTTAATTAACATGAGCGTTCAATTCGCTGTCGTTAAATTATTATTTATAAAAAACTAATATATGACTGTGGATTTTTTTGTATATCTATCTATACATTTTATTATAGTATTTTTTTTCCTCACCTTAGAGTTATGGTGCCACTAAACTATATCAGTTTTCTGTTTTTTATTGTTTTGCTTTTTATCTTTTATTTTTTTTACTAATCAATTTTATTGTGAAAAATGAAATTATGAGGCGTGCACTTTTGGATTTTCCAAACTTTTTAAAAAATTGTCTTAACTAACTAGTAAAAATTTTAGATATTTTTTACTTTGGTATATTTAATGGAAAATATTAAGGTTAAATTTTCGAAGAACAAAACAATTAGCTATTGTATTAGTATTTTTTTTTAATGGTTCAAATTATGATTCAAAATTTGTAAAAATTGATCTGATTTTGACGGTATTCTCTATACGTTATGAAAAAATTCGTCTTATTTAGAATTGTAGTTAATTACTTTTAACTGAACAAAGACTAAAAACTCAGTTTTAATATTTCAAAAAAGAAACCAGTCTCTTTTCTATCATTTCAAACACTTCATTCAATATAATTTGATTTCTACATATTTTTTGTTTATTGCAGTTTTATAATTATTTTGGTTCAATGATGTTATTCAAATATTTCGAACTCAATTTTCATTTAACTTTGATGTGTTTATGTTTGATATTATTGTATATATTTATCAAGATTTATTATTGTTAATTTTAAATTTGGACTTAATGATATTTGCTCTAGTTAGGAGATGAAATTTGCCTCATAAATATATTTTAGATGGGGTTCTGATGGGGATTTCCCTATTGGGGCCCAAGAGGGATTGCCCAATGAGGGCCACATAGGGCTTTGCGTTACATCCCTATGTGTGGTCCCCATTGGGCAACCCAATGGGGACCCAATAGGTCTTACATTAAAATTTCTAGTCGGGTATCATTGCGGTTGATCGGCTGTGATTTTCGATCTTTGACACAAAATTTCATAACTTGCTTTTTTATTCTTTTACTTCGATATAATATCCAACAGGTTACACAGTATTTATGAAAAAAAAATATCCAACACTATTTTAAAAATTCGAGATACAATGAGCCTTGAATTCCATCGTTAATTTTTTTTCAAATAAAAAAATTTTTTTGAAACTCACCAAAAAATCTCAAGCAAAAATTTTACAAAATTTCATATCCTCTGATATGTTTAATACTGTTGCAAATTCATTCCAATATCAAAATCTACATGACTTTGATCAGCTCTTACATTTACATGCATCCGATTATTTTTTTAATTTCATAGAGTACTCCAATTAAACAGTCTAGTTGGCATATTTGTTGAAAATTAATTGCAACAGCTAACTCAAATTCAGCTAGTATATACAACGATATATATGTAAACAGCAACATACATCTACATATGTGGATATACGTATTTTGATACGTTTAGAAGAGATACATCGGTGGAATTTTATGCGGGTTGCCTCTTTCATCTACAAATGCTTGACCTAAACCACCAAAAGCCACCGGAGCGCAAATAAAATTCATTCCCGTGTTTGCCCGGTGGCCATTGCAACTGCGGCGTATATATACATGTACGAAAAGCGGATGTGCGCGATGCTGCATCCACTTTTAACCCCTGACCCTACATTCACACATACGTATATACGTAGATCGTATCCAAGCATTACTTTTACAACACTCACCACCCACAGCAACCCAACCCTTTTTACGTTTTTCTCCCTCAGCAAAATTCTCTAGTTACCCAATACTCAAAGTGCACGGCTTACTAACGGCTGGATCTGCAAATTACACGAAATTGAAAGAACAACCGATGTGGATGACCGACAATACTTTTTAGATTTTTCAGTGAAATCTACTCGACTTTTTTTTTACTTTTTAATTAAATGTGAGGGAAAGTAGAAAATTTGTTGTCGCCGACAGATTAAAAACTTACGTATATACATCCGGTACTTTTTTGAATTTATTCCACACGATTTTCATATTTAAATTAGTCTTATAACTTTTAACTTTTGAATTTAATTTTGTGGCACTTAGTTAAATTTATACTTGAGTTTATGATAATTATTATTGTGGTAGAATTAAAAATTTATTTCTCTATTTGATTTGATCCTCGAGAGGAATATTTTAAATTATCTAAATGACGCTGTGATTCAAATAAGCGAGAGTTAAAATATTGATTTCAGATATTATGTTATTTATTAATTTCCCTTTTTATACAACTATTCAGAGATTTATATTCAAACTTTATAGAGACGGAATGGAGTGGAATAACAATGCTGAGAATTTCTTCAGAAGAACTGGGCCGATAATCGGTGTGTTGATTTATTCTTGACTAAACTGTTGTAAGAAATAATAAAGACACCAAGTGAACTGAGATTGAAGGTAAGTATTGTGGAAACTTTATTTTCACAAAGAATCTGCGCGGTAGAAAAAGAATTGTAAATCATAACAAAAGATGAAAATAAGGAGCAATTTGTCGTGACAATAAAATGATCTTCATTAATGCAACTTCGAGAGAAACTGAGTATTAATAGACAATTAGATTTAAATTTTTTGATTTAAAACTTATTTGCTGAATTTACGATAAATAAATTCTCAACATTATTTTCTTGTTTTAAAATTTCTTCACTTGAATAAAGTCAAGTTATAAGACATGTTTTATGATTTATTTCAATAGGGTAAGTGTGGGTATTACTGCAGATTTTTTTATTTCAATTATAAATAAATGGTACTTGAGCTTTTTAGATTAAAAAAAATTGTTCCTAATAATTGAAATCTTCAAGAAAATATTTGTTCAGTAGTTTTACATGTACAACAATTATTCAATTTGTTATTAACAAATTAAAATTAACTGGCTATGCAGGTAGTAAACTATAGCTTTTTTGTGAGTTTCTATACGAAAAGAGGTGATACTAAAAGATCTTTTTCTTTAGATAAAATGGTTCAAATTTAATATTTTTCGCATATAAAAGAAAGATAACCCTTCTTTAATATCAGTCATGTATTAAAAATTGAATTTTGATCAATTAATATTGTTTATTTAAGGACGCAGTAATAAGTACCAATAAACTGAACATGTTTGTCTTACTGCGAATGTTTTCAATAATCCGCAGTAATAGAAGCACCTCTATTTGCATGCATTTGTACCAATTACTGCGGGTGTAAAATGCATATATTCTAACCTAAAAAGAAAATATTGCCTGTCAATTGACAGCTTAAGTTGCCTTTAAATTGCTCTTAGTTGAGAATAAATAATCTTTAAAAAAATTATAACCAGAAAATTGATAAAAAATAAAACAAATAAATCAAAGTTGATGAAAAATACAAGCGATAATTATAATAAAGAATTTGTTGTGTTAAATTAAGCAAAAAAACTTTCAAATCAAGAAATTTCCATCAAATTAAGTGAATGTAACTTTATTCAAAAATTTTTCTGATTGATATAAAAAAATTCAAAATGATTTTTTTCAATCAAGATTTGTGTTTCTTCGATCAAGTTAATTTTTTTAATTACTATAAAGACCCTGCTTGTTATGTTATACATCACTATTCCGGTCATTATTATTAATTTAGACACACTGCGTTAAATTATCATATTTATTGATATGAATTCCAATGATTTCAGAAATACGTTTTTCTAATCAAGTCATTTTATTAAACAAATAATTATCTTTCAAACGTATTTTATTAATTTCTTATATGATCCCGCAGTTGTTTATCATTGAATTTCATCCGCAGTAATAGACACGCAATAATAGGGGCATCCGCAGTAATTGGCACACAGTAATAGAGACAAGCTCCTTTTATACCTGCAGTAATACATGCATATGAACTTTTTTTTTTAATGCTTATTATTTAAAGAAAATATTAGTTTATCGCACTCTCGATTTTTTTTGAGTCAATAATGAGTCAAACTTTAATTTAAAAAAAAACAACTATTGTTATTTTTGAGAAATTTAATAAAAATGCCTTTGAAGTAAGGCCTACAGAAAAAACCGCAGTAATACCCGCACTTACCCTATACCATGATCAGACCAAAATTTGGTGATTCAGTTAAAATATTAGAGCTGTAGGAAATCCTAAGACCTTTTAAATTTGACAAGACAAATCGAATTTTAAACTCTTAGAAAATTTTAAAGAATTCTGGTAAAGAAAATTGAACAAAAAAAATTCTAAATCGGTCATTTCTTTCACGAAAAAACCGTGTGATAAAATTTAGTACAAACGAGTATCCATCTACTAAATGGACTGTAGTAACATATAGGACAGTACCATGTATATACAAAAAATGTGATGCCATTTAATACACTCGCTAGTAAAATGACTACATGATAAATTACACATGGAGAGAAAAAATTGAGCTTCTACTATTTTTGATGGGAGTTATTTTGTCATAGCACCGTAAACAATCGATATACTGATGTACTAACAGTTAAAATACGTGTAGTTGGAATAATTTTTATTACTTTTCACCATTTTTGAAAACTTTTAGACATTACTGATTAATGAAGTCTTAATTTTTGTGAATAATTCTTTTAATGAAGAATATTTTGGCGGTAATAAACAAAAAAGTTTAAAAATTTTTTTTGTATATGCTCAGAAAAGAAATATTTAAAAAAAGCAATTTTCGTAAAAATGAATTCATAAATTTCTATTTAACTTAGCATTTGAATAATTTCTACTAAGAAGCAAATAATTAACTAAGTAAGTAGAAAAGAAATACAAATTTTAAGACGATAAGCCGCTATTTGTTAAAATATTTAGCAATGAATACAAATATAAATCATGCAATCATAGCAACCATCCAGATACCAGAGAGACAGAGGCATAGTTTAATCTTATCATATTATAAATAATATTTTATTTAAATTGTACCAATAAAATTATTATTATTATTGTTACCGTAAAAAAATTTATTCCCTTATCCATAAAAGTTTAAATTGGAATTTCAATCAAGGTACTCCGACTTTTTTTATTGTTAATCTCATAAAGATTATAATGCATGAATGAAAAAGTGGAGCACTCGATATTAAAAAAGATAAAAATTAACGAGCAGAAGACCGGAAATTCTCGTACTAATATTACATTTAATATCGGTATATCGGAAATTTAACCGTGAAATAACTTAAACTCAATTGAAGCCACATTTGATTGAGTCAAAAGCGATCAATTTTTAACACAAGTTTAGTTTCAAATTTAGTAATCGGATTACCTTTTCATGAAGTAATAATTACAGTAGATTAAGTCAATGAAAAGGAATATGTTATGAAATGAACATTATAACATTTACATTAATTTTAAATTTATTTACTAAACGATAAAAGACGCCTTCTGCCCTCTTTGCTTTTGTCTACGTTGCAACATAAATATAATTCAAAAAAGAAATAAAATTTTGAACATGGCAATTATCTTTTGCCGAAAATGCAAAGTACTTTTGTAAGTTTCTTTTTTGTTAATAAGCTAATATGAAGCTCTGATGCCAGTATTAAGACATTATAAAAAAAAAAAATATACACTGATATTAAACTATTTTGATTCAAGAAAAATAGTCCTTCCAAGAAACTGATTTTAAAGACATGCAACCAGTTATTGCACTTTAAGAATTTTTTGTCTTGAATCTCGTAATCTTGGCTCAAGAGACCAATATCTTCTGTCGATAACTTTTCTCATTTGATTCAAGAGTATATGTTATCTTCTATTGATACAGTTAAATTCATTGTCAAGAGAGAACTTTTAAAAACTAAAAATAATTTAATTTTTTTTCTGACAACTTTATAATTTTTATTCAAAAATTAGCTTTTTTTATTAAAAATATCCAAAAAATCTTTTAAAAAACGAAATTTTCACTTCAAAATATTCTGAAAAGTCTTAAAGACTTTTTGAAGAAGTAGCAGATATCTGAAAATTTTTAGTTCCAACGGCATTTTTGAAACAAGTCGGTAATATCTTATATCAACGTTACCGCACATCTTAATCAACGAGAAAAAAAAATTTTTGGATGAAGTATGTATATGGTTCATTCCATGCCAAATCGACAAATTTTTTATCCGACCCCCTTTGATTTCGCTCAACGTTTTGTATCTTTTTCTACCCCCCAAAAGACATTTTTAGAAATTATTTCAGATATTTTTACTCAACCCAAAAAAAGTTACGAATTTTTGAAAGAAAATCGTTCTTTTTTTTTTAATCACTAGAACTTTCAAAAATTGACCAATTGGGACTAAACACACTCAAAAATTTTTGTTCATTAATGTAGTTTTTAGAAAAGAATACGAAAAAAATTTCAGAAGTCCGAATCTATGAAATGTTTCGGTTTTTTTTTTTTTTTTTTCAAAATAACCGTTATTTTCTCGAAATCTGACCACTTTTATTTATTTTTTTTTATTCAAAAAAAATTTCAACTAATTCTACAAAAATCCGCGCTAGTTTCGAGATGTTCCGACAATCGCTTCTAATTTTTTTTTTTAATAAAAAAAAAAGTTTTTTTTCAAATTTGGCTTATTTTATGTGACTTTATTATGAAATTTTATTGGCTTCCTCGCGAAACTTCAGAAGTTGAAAAATAAAATTTCGTCCGAAAAATTGTTTTTTTTTTTTTTTTTTTTTTTTTTATTCAAAAAAGTAAGGAAAAGTAATTTTACTCATTTTATGACCGTTTTCTTCTCTCGTTCCGAAAAATGGCAACTTTCAAAATGAAGTAGGCTTAGAAATTACCCTTAGCTGATAAAACATCACTTAAAAGAAAGGCATCGCGAGTAAGTTTGCAGTATTTATCTTGAAAGCTGTGTTGATAAAATAAAACTATTCTGCAGAATTTTTTACTCATTCAAAAGTTATAATTTATTGATACGCGAGTTAACTTTTTGAATGAAAAAAAACTAAATATCTCGAAACAAGATAAGATTGTGACAAACATATTTTTTTTGAATCAATTAGCTTATTTCAGTGTATAAATATAAATGATCAACAATCAAAAATCACATTATAGATTGAACATTATTCAACAAGAACGTAAATTCGAGCTTCACAATAATAGCATTATTCCAATGACGTTACAAATGTATTGATGGGGTTTCGCTCAACACTCGCTTCTGGTGGTTTCAGTTTGTATATTGCTGGGTATAATGATGAACGCTGGTCAGATTGGTTTCACTAGATTGTGTTATTTAATTAAGGATAGTCCAGTTAGATTTGATTGATCATGATAATAAATATCAGAACCAGATGCGGGTGTATAATAACAATGAACGAAACCCCAGATATTTAACTCACGAATAGAGAGCAGAGAGGTTCATCGTCCGATATCGTACCGTGTCGCCTACCTTCTTCTCCCATTGGAGAACATAGGGCACTGGATGCTCACCGGGGAACTCAACATGACAATTGAAGACTACGCTTTCACCCAAAATAGCTGTTATGTGCACCGCATCCTGATGACAGAGACCTGAAAATTTCACGTGTTTTTAGTCTTCATGAAACAAGTGTAACAATCACAATTTGTGTTCATCATTTATTTTTTTGTTTTTTTTTTTTTTCAATTAATTTTTTTATCTACTAGATTGGTAGTTAACCCTCGGAGTACACTGGGGGTCATTTTGACCCCAGAATTTTTTTTATCCTAAAATATTTCTCGAAAACAGGTTTATTTTTAGTTAATTTTTTCAACATTAAAAACTATTCAATTTAGAATAGTAATTATTGTATTCAAAAGAGCATTGTTTTACCTACCAAAAATGTAATAACCTGGATTCCGATAAAATGCATACACAGATAAAAAAATGTTCTTGAATCAAGTATATAATTCTGAATAACTTCATCTTCTTGATTTGAGTAAAAAAATTCTTAAACTGAGAAATCTTTACTTGGTTTAGATAAATTTTACGTGATTCAAGAATTTTTCGTCTTGATTCTAGAAAATTATCCTCTTCAAAATTATTTTCTTGGTTCAAGAATTTTCCTCTTGAATCAAGTTAATTTTTTTTTCAGTGTAGTTTCTGAGATATAATTCTTCGAAAGTCAAGTGGAATCAAAATTTGATCCCGTGTGTACTTTAAAGTTCTGTTCGGAGGTGTGTACTTCAAGGGTTAAGTGTGATGAAAATGAGATCGAGAAAATTTAACAAATTTTTCAAAACATGCTTCAAATTTTGTAATTCAAGTTCAAGAAATCGCCAAGAAATATTTTGATCATAAATACTACACGGAAAAAAAATTATTGCTACTGGAGCCATCTACTAGAGAGCTACTCGTAGAGCGCTACGACAGCAAAACGTTACAGTAGCAGTACTGTATAGCTCTGGTAGGAATACTTTAGTTAGCGAGAATCGCTAACTACATTTTTCAACGGCGCCGTCTAACATAACCACATACACACGTACCAATATCTATTAACTGAATAACAATATTTATAAATAATGATTTCAATACACAATAATATTTATAAATAATAATTTCAAAAATTATATTTATTAATTGATGAATTTGAAATTATTTATTTAATTTTGGTCGAATAAAAAAATTAAATTAAATGACATAAAAAAGGTCAATAAAAAATTTTGAAAATAATCATAATAAATTATAATTTAAATAAAAACATGGTTCCATATTATTTATCACTAATAAATATAAACGAAAATTAATTTAGCAGATATTTAATAATTTCTAGAATTTTTTTAACAAATAAATTATGGTAAAAAAAATGAAAAAAAAAATTGGCATGTAGAAATTTAAAAAAATCATAAATGCAATTTTGTAAAAATAATTTTTCAGAAAAAATTTATTTGTTAAATAAAATTAAGAAATTATCAAGTGACTGTTAACTTTAACGTCATTAAATAAAATTATAATCAGAAGTTTGAAAATTTAAAAAAAATAATAAATAAATATGTATATGAAAATAACAATTAAAAAAAATGTCTCAAAATTAGAAAAAAAACTTTCAGTATAAGTTTTTTATTTTAACTAAGTTTAAATTTGTTTAAAAATAAAAAAAAAAACATAAGCTATCCACTAATTTAATAGTTATCCATTACTATAAAATTAATTTACTACTCGATATAATAAATAAATTTGCATCAATCCATAAATAATACTTCATTTGGTAGTCATCAGTGAATTCACGATAAACAAAACAAATATTTTTGAGGTTATGAAATATATCAACACATAAGACTGTGCGCGAAATCTGAGACTACATCAGCGAGGCGTTTACTGCTCTCAGCAATCCCGTTTGGCTCTCCCAGCAATACGGTTTAGCTTTTTTAGCTAACTACTGTATACCTGCCAGAGTGATCTACTAGATGGCTCTAGTAACTCTCTAACAGTTGGTTGAGTGGAGATAGCTACTATAGCATTACAATATAGCTCTGAGAGCGATATTTTTTTTTCCGTGTAATTTCTTTAATGGGACATTCAAATTATAGTAATAGTTATTAATTTTATTTTACATAAAAGATAGAAAATTTTTTAATTTAATAATTCGCAATCCTAAATCAACGAATCACTAACCTAAGATAATATTTAGCTATTCAGATCTTTGTGTTGACAAAACAGTCGTCTCTACTAAGAAAATTGCATATGGGGCATTCCACGCCAAATCGACCACTTTTGACCCTGACCCCTTTTGATTTGGCTGAAAGTTTACCATCCTTTTCTACCCTATCAAAAACGTCTCTCATAATTTTTTCAAATTTTTTTACCCAACCAAAAAAAAGTTCCGAATTTTTCAAAAAAACCGCTTTTTTATTTTTAAATTGCCATAACTTTTTCAAAAATTGGCTTATCGGGACGTTTTTTTTTTTTTTGATTGTCTGTGATTTTGCAGAGAATTACGCTTTTGTGATACAAAATGCTGCATCCGGTTTCCACTGGAACAATAACATGGCTACAGTTTTTCCAGTAGTAATTTATTTCAAAAATAACAATGAGATATGCCACAGAAGCTTAGTCATTGTATCAGATTGCAATAATCATGATGCTGTGGCAGTTAACGTTTTTTTGAAAATAGTAACAAGTTATGTAAAAACTATTTCGGAAAATGTGAGAAAAATTTATTACCTTTCCGACGGTGCACCTCAACAGTTTAAAAATATCAAAAATTTTGTCAACTTGTATTGTCACGAAGAGGATTTTGAAATTTTAGCTGAATGGCACTTTTTTGCTACTGCGCACGGAAAAGGGCCATGTGATGGAATTGGTGGAACATTTAAGAGAATGGCCGCACGTGCCAGTCTCCAATTGCCTGTGGATCGCCAAATAACAACTCCATTTGAACTTTTCACATGGGCAACTCAGCCAAATAACTTGCCAAATATTACGATTAAATTTTCACCCTCAGATGATTATACTGTTGCAAATGAAAATTTGGCGACTCGATTTGCAAAAACAAAATCCATCGTAGGAACTCAAAAAGTTCATTGTGTTATACCTGACAATAATGGTTGTCTCTTAGTTAAAGATTATTCAAGCTCTACAGAATCTAAACTGTGTAAAATATTAAAACGTTCAAGAAAATAAATTTCTTTATGAGTTTAAAAATTATTGCATTTGAGACATTATAATCATATATTAATTAATGTTTATTTCAATGCCTACCATTTATTAAGCAATAAATAAAAAAACAATTATTTTTCAATTTTCCTTGTTTTTAAAAAAAATTATTTTTCTCGATGATTAACATGTTCAACTTTTGGTTCTATACCAATCGTATTGGAAATACGACAAAAGAAAAAAATTTTTTTTTTTTAATTGAAAAGAACAAATAGAAATCGGAAAAACACCTTTCTGGAAATTTCATGATATCTGTAAAGAATGTCAAAGTTTAGAATGAGAAAAAGAAAAGAGAAACTAAAAATGGTATTCATCAAAAAATTCGGAGTTTTTTCTGAAAATTTTAAAAAAGAACATTTAATAACAAAAATTTTGAAAAAAAAAACGTCCCGATAAGCCAATTTTTGAAAAAGTTATGGCAATTTAAAAATAAAAAAGCGGTTTTTTTGAAAAATTCGGAACTTTTTTTTGGTTGGGTAAAAAAATTTGAAAAAATTATGAGAGACGTTTTTGATAGGGTAGAAAAGAATGGTAAACTTTTAGCCAAATCAAAAGGGGTCAGGGTCAAAAATGGTCGATTTGGCGTGGAATGCCCCATATGTTTACAAGAGCTATTCGCTGTATAATAAAGCTGAACAAATAAATCCTTAAATAAAATAACTGAATCGTTATTTTGACAAAACGTCGTTTGAGGATAATAAGTTGGATCGTTAAATAGTAGTTTTTAGGAGAAATTAATTTTCAATTAAAGAACGCTATTTTTACATAAACTGTATATTGGAGGGATATAAATGTTATTTGATGATAGATATTTGGTCATTATAGAAAAATTTACTATGATTTACGATAAAAAAAAAAAAAAAAAAAAAAAAAAAAAAAAAAATAGATTTTGACTAATAAATAAGATACGAAGGTTAACAATAACTAGACTTTGTAATGCGAGTGTGTAACTGACTTTAGGCATAATTAACACTCAAAATAATAGAATTCTCATAAGATTAACGTTTAAATAAAATAAATATATTTTTTTTGTTCTAATGTAGTGAGTACAAACATGCAATATGTTGCAAGTCTTGAGTTTCTCACGTATTTTTAAAAATTTATGCAAGAATGACAGGAAGAGCAGAAATATATTCAGTAGGGGAACGAAGAATAGTGAGAATAGATAAAGAAAATTGCTGTTATAATTCGACAAATTCTCACACTCTAAGAATATTCAATTATCACAATCACAAGGTAATTAAATAATAACACAACAAAAAGATGAACAGTTATAGGCAAGTGATAAAGAGATGAAGGAATATTTCCGAGGAAGAAGGGTTGAGTCGAAGAAAAATTTTATGATTTTCTAACAAAGTTACGAGTTGTGATCAATAGCGTTAGTAATCTAAGACTCATGTGAGTAATTATTAGTTGCAAGTTACAAATTATAAATTACCTGGTGTGATGAGTAAAACAACCCCAAGTAGAAACGTTCCAACGAGCATATCCGTGAATTGTCGGAAGCCTCTGCACCTTCGTAACCTTCTTCTCTCCATCCTCTCGTTCTCTTGATCCACATTCTCAACTACACTTGCCTCACTACTAAGTCTGTTAAATGAGGCTTTCAGACTCTCTTGTCGATGGCTTTGCTGCTTCAGACTCACAAACTTGTCCTGAATAAGATACGGCCACGCAATGCTGTCATGCACCGTCGATTGACGCTTGCTGCGTGTTTTGCCGATCCCAAGACAGGTGGGCTGTCCGGAAGTGAAGCCTGCTGTTGTCCAGGGAATCGATCTGAAATTAAAAAATTTTTTTATTATGATATGTCCTATCAATTTCATAATACTTGTGGGGCTTTGTTAACACTTCATTAGTTACAATAATAATTTTATTGAATTATTACTTGGATCAAGTATTTTATTTTCTTACGAACCAAGAAAAAATTTTCTTTACTGGTAAAAGAATCTCTTAATTCAAGAATATTAGAAATTTGATTTTAGTAATTAGGATTTTTAACATTAAACGAATTCACTATTTCAGTTTGAAAATTTTGTCAATTTAAAAAGAGATTAAAACTTTAATCAGATAACCTCCTCTATGAAAAAAAATATATCAAACACATATGGTGCAGATATTTATTCCAGAATATATCCAAGTTGGCAAATCTATGTATATATGTGTCATATATGCTTCACATATAATTTTAGTTCCAAAAGCTTTCAATAGGTGGCGCCGACTTGCAAAATTTTCTCGCTACTGAAGAGTTGCCTCAGAAGTTATAGGTTCTAATTAAGGATAAATTAATCGATCTATAGTTTCAGAGTTTTATGTGCTTCATATATTTTGCACATATATAAATCATATATGAAACATATCGACGTTCTAATTAGCAAATTGTCCAACTCCATTTTAAAGAATCTTCCATTTGTATGAAAATACAATTAGTTCGAAATTTATTATCACTTTAAAAAAACCATTTAATCTTTAATAGAAGTATAATATTTTGGTTAGGATCATTCAAATAATTTATAATTGGACTATTACTACATCAAAATGTTAAAAAATCACCCTCTTAAAAACAAGGAGACCACTTGCTAATTAGATCGTCGATTTATATATAAATTTTCTCATTCCGACATATCCTGCAATATATTGTGGGAATCATTTTCAAGTTTCATTTTATTTAGACATTTTCATATTATTAAAAGTAAGTGGCAATAAGATTTCTAAATTTCTTGCCTCAAATCGACGTCTTAAATGTTCCAAGATGTATTGTGAAAATAGATACAAGGGGAAGAAGTATTAAACTAAACTATCGAATGTTAGTTAAATACTCGACATTTATCGCTCTGCATAGGAAAACTTTGGATTACTTCTCGACAACTATCTACTAAAGTGGAAACTATTTATTGGTGATAAAATTTGTTTCACTAAAATGAAGAAAATATGAAATAAAATAGAGAACAAGAATAATTTAAGATTAACTATTACCATCAGTTTACTTCAAATAAATCTTCTAATAAAATTTTTCTTGTATCTGAAGAAATAGTTTCTTGATTAGAGCTAAAATTTCAATAAATTAGAAAATGTTTTAGGGAAAACTTCAAAATTTCGCCGTTTTTTAATGTTTTATAGCCATTGTTTAAAAAGAGTCAACTTTTGGAAGGCAGTTTTTTTTTTGTCATTCAAAATATCATCTCTCACCAGATTTCATGTTTACTTAATAGTTATAGCAATTAGTTCCAATCTTAATGCTAATCCTTTATCTAGTCTATTAGTAAAAATCACTTTTTTCCGGTATAGAAGACATAATTTGCTATAGCATCAAAAGAATTTTCAATTGACATAATCCTAATCGTTTACTGTCATTAAAATCTCAAAATTACAATAAAAACTAGACTTTGAATTGATCAAAGTTGACATGCTTCAGTTATCCGATCACTGCATACTACATACTACACAGTAAATAGAAGCACATGATAATTTATGCTATCCGCCTTCGATGATTACCAAGCTAATGCAATAAAGTTTACTACAGTGTTTCGGTTCCGCTAGAACTAGTAGGAGTAGTTAGTTTAAGGCTGAATACGTCAACATTAGCTTTATTGATGAATCCGTTGATGTACTAGGGACGACACTGTCATATATTATAGACTTAACGGCATCTTACACATGTAACATAAGTTTCGGTAGTTGGTTTAAAAACTTATCGATCATGAATCATGATTAAAGTTGTGACACTTTGTACACGGATCAAAAGTTTGGAATCAAAATTTCATTTCTCAAATCAAAACTAATGAACACTAGAGATAAATTATATGAAAATCAAATTATCTAACAATATAAATAATTTCAAATCAAATTATTGAACTAATTATAACTATCGATAAATCCGAATAATTGTTTCTAATTTATTATTGTAAATGAATTTATCACTCGAATTCAGTTTATTCATCAATAATTATTAACCAATATTGACCGAACGATAAATTTGTTATTCCTCGGTTGTTTTCAATCTGGTTTTATTGAAATTAGTTTCATTAAGGTCAAATGTGTTTTTGTAATAAAGCTTGTCAAAATACTAACACCATAATTATTTTTAAAACATTCAACTAGCTTATTTTGTTAGTTGTAATTGTTATTGATAATTATGGAGCTGCAGAACTTTTTGCGAAACCACACTTAGTGATATTTATGTTTTATTTTGTATTTTTTTATCAATCATAATTTCAGTGGGTAACATATGACTGCGGTAAAACGCGCTAGCAAAAGACTAATCGTGTTCTTCACCTGCGTTACTCAAGCAACCAACTTCTCACCCATTTCAGTTGGCTGGCGGTATGTGTACGTTATAACTTTTTGTGCGACATATGTTACAAATGCGCCAGCTATCTTTCAAACAAATACGAGGAAATATTATTTACGGACAATTTAAACGTTTCATTTGCTGTGTAATACAAACTTTCATGAATAGCAAAAAGTTAAATCTTTAACGCCACAATTGATGAAAAAAATGGTGTTTTTTTGTGTAATTATAACCATATCTCTTAAATGTTTACTTTGAATAAACTCGAAGATGAACAAAATCGGTGTATTATATCAAGAATGCTAGCTATTTAACATTATCAATTAATGAAAAAATATTCTGATCAGACTTGATATGTCCTGATATGGCCATATCAAAATTTTTGATATAATCGTATCAGGCCTGATATGATCTGATATGTCCATGTATAATTTTTGATAGGTCCTGATATAACCTGATATGACCTGATATGCAAATTGGCCATATCAGGCCTGATAAAGCTTGATCAGACTTGATATGGCTTGATCTGGTTTGATATAATTTGATCTGGGCTGATATAATTTGATATATCTATAGATAATTTATTGATATATTCTGATATGGCTTGATATAATTTGATATGCCCGTTTTCTAATTTTTTGATATGTTCTGATACAATTTTATCAAGCCGGATCTGACTTAATAGTATCAAATAAAGCCAAATCTGAGTGATAATTTTGTTATACAGTCACTAGTTTTTTTAAGGGGGTATTCTGGTCTAGAAATTTAAAAAATTCGAATTTTTTTTTTTTTGCATATTTCCAAATTTTAGACCCTTAAAAATATGTCCTTAAGTGGATTTTTCAAAATTCGAATTATTTTCGGAGATACAGTGGATTTTGTGACGCAGCTGCTTCTGCTTCTGCTTCTTCAATAGAAGGCAGAACAGCTCGATTAGCAGAAAGAACTTCGTAAAACGTCGAGTAGGAAGTAGAAGAAGGCCCAATTTATGGATCTGGGATTCGCGATTAATCCAAAGTGAATATTAAATATTATTGTGAGTCATTTTACTGAAATTGTTTCTCAAACTTTAAACGCGATTTTCTCGAAACTACTTTTTTTAAAGTGGTTGACATGATATCTTAAGTTCTACCCCACCGATTCCTTTGAAATTTAGTGGGAATTTGCTTTATATATTTCTCTATCGCGTCTGCTACGGATTTCAAAAAATTTCAATTTGGAGTATTTTTAAAAAATTCGAAAAGGTCAAAAAAAGGGGTAAAAAAAATTGATGTTTTATGTCAAGTCTGATATGGCCAATTTTTATATCAGGCCTGATATGGGCGGTCCATATCAGGCCATATCAGGTCTGATCAGAATATTTTTTCACGGGAAAATTGCAAGCTACTTTTAATAAGTTTATTTAACTTGTTCGTAATGATTATTTTCAATAGTTCCATTAAAATGTGAAGTAATTTTATAAAAACCATTCTATAAAATCTATCTTCCATTATTTTTGTGCTTTTTGTAATAATTATCAGAGATAAAACTCAAATTTCCAACAAAAAATTAATTGAAACACTGGATACAAATAGATTTAAATAATAAAACAGCAACAATATTGATCTTTATAAGAATAGTGAAATCATAAAGCAATAAGATACATGCAACGGATGTCTCTTTTTCTGACAATTACTGTCAATAGCACAAGTATCGATCAAACATTCAACATACATTAGATTAGTTTCTCCTAGCTATTTATAAGTTCTGTAACATCGCTAAAAGTATTATCTTTTCTCCCATTGATTCTTATAATAATATGATTGTCATTGAAACAACAATTTCGAAAATGACAAAGTTTTTACGAGTTTCTAATTAGATAACGTAAATATATATAGTTGTCGCAGAGACGCAGGGACTCTTGACAATAGGTAGCTAATGAATTACGAAACATAGGACTACTTTTAATTAAATTACCTCTCGTCATCGAGAGAAGAAACTTCCGCTGAACACTCATTCTCTAAGGGCTGCAAAAATCTTCGTGAACTCTTAGTTCTTCTAGATGTCGTTTTATGGATAAGCCGCCGGTGGAGGTCCGTGGCCTGTAGCCCTCCTCCGCCCTCCATTCCCCAGCTCCCATAGTACCTTAAATACAGAAATTACTTTTTATTAAAATATGCTTTATAAAAAAAGTTGTGATTTATATTAACAAGAAAACAATTTGTCGCACAGTGAAAAAAACTACGCAGTAAAATAATATATTTTACATTATTTAAAAACAGTTTGTATTCAAAATTTTTATGTGCTTAATTAACATTTTTTTTGCACTACACGGAGAGAAATTTATAGGAATCTTTCCAACAATTATGGAAATGGATCCTATAATAAAATTATCATTATAGGCATTAATCCTATACTCATTATGGGAACCATACCCATAATTTATTGGAAACGTTCCTATACAATAATGGAATAGCTTCAATATATTATGGGAATGGTTTCTATAATATTGTAAGAATGGTTCCTATAATATTATAGGAATGGTTCCTATAATATTATGGGAATGACGCACATAATAATAGAAAAAAGTTTATTTTCTTAATAATGAAGCAATCAGTTCAAAAATATAAAGTAATTATTATGTATTTTTTTGCTAATAAATTTTTTTTTGTACACGGAAAGAAATACATTGCGGATATCCCTATGTCGCTGCAGAGCATTGCTATAATTCCTGAGTATAGGAGTATCTACTATACTGTATAGTACCAGAATTTTTGCGTCTATTACACGGGCGCATAGTAGGTTTGACGTGACAGCATTGCCGCCAGCCCCATACTGCATCGCACATCTCGCAATGCTACTAGTTTTTCCCGCGATGCTACTTGGCACGACAATCAATAACTCTATCGAATTATGGCCAATATTTTATGGGTACAGCTACTATATCGACATAAAAATTTATAAATTAGTAAAAAGAAAATAAACGTGTGTTAACAAGTGTAACAAGTATAAATATAGTAACAAGTATAAATATAACGCAATAAATAAACGTAATGAATATAATATATTGATTTGATTTTGTTGAAATAGTAAGTACTATCATTCAATCAAATACATCTCTAATAATTAATATAATAAAAAAATCATCAAAATAAGTAAACTAACCTAAATTTATGTGATATTTTTTCTAGATAAGAGGTGGTATTGTTTATTTTATTCAGATTTAAAATTTTGTAGTGACTCGAAAGGTAATCGCTGGGAATGGTAAAACTTACTGTAATATATCATAAGAATTGGAAATAAATAATTAGAAATTGCTGTATAATAATTAGAAATAAAAATAAATTAAAAACAATGTTTATTCTAATTTCATACGCCAAGTTTTTTATTTTTCTCTTTTTAATAGAAGGATTTTTTTATATTTAATAAGCTTAATTGACGGTTAATAAATGATTTTTTAACATCATACGATTTAATAAATATTTGTTAACAGGTAAAAAATATTTATTAACAGTTAATAAGTAATTTGTTTAGTACAATTTATTAACCGTTAATAAATATTTATTAATAGTTAATGAATATTTGTTAACTGTTGAAAAATATTTATTTAATATAAAACGCAAAAATAGCAATTTTCTTTTGACACTTTTTATAACCTTATAGCTGGAATACATAATATTAATTTAATTTACTAAATAAATTAACGTTTTTAATACATAAAAATATAAAAGATAA
The DNA here is from genome assembly GCA_905319865.3 of Cotesia congregata. Lineage (NCBI taxonomy): Eukaryota > Metazoa > Arthropoda > Insecta > Hymenoptera > Braconidae > Cotesia > Cotesia congregata. The sequence continues at coordinate 4,568,777 of CAJNRD030001114.1, forward strand.
TTATGAGCTGTAATAGAATTTGGTATTTTATAATAAACGTTATTATAACATAATATAATTAATGCAAATAATTTATAAAGATGATTTTTATTTATAATCAATATTTATATCATATGAAATTGCAGGCGGAACAAAGTCTATAAAGTCTTTATAAAGTCTTTATTAATTGTTAATAAATATTCGTTAAATATAAATAAATATTTATTAACCTTTGATAAATCTAATTTCCTCCCAAATAAATATTTATTTAATGTTGAAAAATATTTATTAAAATTTAATAAATTAAATAATTGTTTTCAAATAAATTAAATTATTAATAGTTAATAAATCCTTTTATCAGTGCATAACCTATTTAATCAATTAAACTAAATTTGTTACAACTCCAATATTAGCATAAGAGATATAACAATAATGCATAGACTGTTCTGCTAGAGCATCGTGAATGTCGCCAGTCACTATGGGGCTGACGCCCATAGTGACATTGGCGCATCGGCTATAACTATTGTCGATGTTACTAGTCCCACCATAGCCAAATCATTTATGCTGACGATTTTTTATCCAATGAAAAATCTTCTAAACCATACAGTATGGTGCTCACACCCATAGTGACATAGTGATATCCGCAATGTATTTCTTTCCGTGTAATAATCTCAGTACTTACACAAATTACTTCTCAGCAACTGAAAATATAAAATCCTTAAGTTTGCAACTAAAAGTACCGATTTCCAATTTAATATTGATACATTCCTATTGAAAACTCCGATTTTCAGCAAACTTTCCAACTAATTATTTATAATGAATATTTTAAATGTCCGAGGGAACTTTTCCTCCGGCTATTTATGCTCTCGTATCAAAAGTTTGCTTTTTAACGATTTTCCATATTAAATTACCGCCATTATTATTTATATATTCGAAATTCCTTCTATTTCTAAACTTCGCGGTTTTTTGCTGGCAATTGAATTTTCAATAAAAAAAAAAAATAAATGTTTAATCGGTGGAATGAAAGTTTGGCAATTATGGTTGGTTGATAGCCATGGTTATTGCACAACATCAATTAACACAGTATAAAAACAATAATTTCGGTATGCATAATTATTTTACGCAAAGTATCATATATCGGCAATTATTATTTATTTAATAAAGCAATTTTATTGTTATTAACAAATTAATGATTCTATTATAATATTTTTAGATTAATTATTACTTATAAAATTAATTAATTAATAAAATTGATTAAAAAACAATTAAAAAATTTTTTTTTAACAATTTGATATTTTATTTACAAAAAATGAATAATTTTTTAACTTGATTAAAAAAAAATGAAATTCTTAAAAACAAATTTGTTTTTCCAAGAATTTTTTTTTAAATCAAATTAATTTTTCTAATTACTAAAAAATCTGAAATAAAAAATTCCAAAACTTCTTAATGATTCCAGAACTTCTAACCTTCCGACGTCACAATTCTTCACGTAACAAAAAAAAATGCAATTAAGCACATTCCGACATTGAAACTGCTTAATACCGGCACAATAGTGATTGTCTGAAGAGAGTTTGATATAAAAAAATAGCGTGACAACTCGGATCTGAATCTCGCGGGGTTTCTTAATCAAAACCTTCAAATCTGATTAAACTCTCAGCAATCACGCTATCTCTAGTATAAAAGGAAAGAATTTTGCGCCCTGGACAAGTGAATAATGATAATAATAATAAATATTATTATTGATAACTTTTTTTATTAATTTATATATTATAAAAAAAGAATCACTTAATCAAAAAAAAATAAATCTAGTGAAAAGTAATTAATTAAATACCACAGTTGTGTAAAAAAAAATTACTCCAATATTATTGGCATCATTCCTATAATATTATGGAAACTATTCCTATAATATTATGGAAACTATTCCTATACATTATGGGAACCATTCCTATATATTATGGGAATCATGCCGATATTACAGTTATAATTATAGGTATCGTTCCTATAATTATAGGAACCATTCCCATAATTATTGCACTTTTTTTGCACTACTATTTGAAAATCTTGATAAAAAGTCAATTTAATTCTCAACATTCCAAATAAGAATCAATAATTATGTTATCAATATAAGACCGTTGATGAAAATGAATCTGATCAATGGCAGTTAATACTTATTTTGTGTTCATTCTTAAAAAGTATAAAATTTTTTGTTTATTTTTTGGGAGAATATTTCAACACAAAATTTTGTGTTAAAAATTTAACAAGCTATTTGTTTATTTATCTATCATAATAAAGGCAAATATTTTATAATACAGGCAGAAATTGATATTGTTTTATCAAAAAATTAATTAATTCTTGCGCCAAGAAATCGTTTTCTGCATTTAATAATTTTTCTTTCTCTAAGTGTAAAGACTAATCTGGTTACACTTGAGATAATTATTTGTATTTACACTATAAGAATACATTCGTACATTCAGCATTGAATTTATATCAATTTAACTATTATAAGCTTTAAAAATTTGTTAATTCCACTGCTGACAATTTATACTGTTATTTCAGCGTTGTTTTGCCGTCAGTATTGGAAACAATTAATTATTCATAAACATAATTAATTTAAACTTACAACGTCGAAATAAGCGTAAATTATACTAGCATTTAATAAATTTGATGTTCTATGTAATTTAAGTTTTTTATGTTTCAACTCTAAGTTTGGTACGGGTATCTACTATGAGAAAAGAAAAGAAAGAAAATTAAGAAACTTTACCCGGGATTGAAAGCATAAATAAGATATGTGTTGTGAAGAAAATTAAGCTTTGAATTTGATTAAATTTTGAGAACACTTTTATTCAGTAATTACGGAGCCTTCATAGAAGATAATGTTTAAATTTTGTATACATTTTTATTTGTCTTTGAGTCTATGGATAAAACAGTAGATGTAAAAAAATTTATAAAAATATTTCTTAAAACTTAGCCAATTAATTTACTAATTTTAATGAAGATGATGATGTTTTACTAAATTAAGAGACAAGGGAAATGTGAGCGATCAACGAAAAACGCTACTGCGATCAAAGTGTAGAAAAGAATAAAATCTTTGATCTTACGTACAGGATCGCCTCAAGCATTTACTATCCTCAAGCTCAAAGAGACATAATTAAGTATTCTCATCAAGAAATCAATTGACTGAGTAGTGAGCGCTTTGAAGTAGTATAAGTAATTATAAGTCTTGTTATTATTGAAATCTTTCATCGCATTTTCTTTCAGTCACAATAGCTAATTTGAAATCTGAATAAAAATTTTATCGGAGAGCATAAAGTTGCTTTAATTTTTAACTGATTGAATATAAAGCATGAAAAGTGACAAGTTATAGTTATCATGTTAAGGAAATTCTTTGGTTTAGAAATCTTAAAAAAAATCGATTTTTCTTTGCATATTTATAAAATTCAAACTTAAAAGAGTGTTTTTTCAAGGATTTCTCAAAACACATCGTTAAACATGCTCTTCTCAAAATTACTTTTTTTCAAAACGGTGGGCATATTACCTCAGGTTCTACTAAATCAACTTACATGAAATCATTATACATTCCTTTATCGCCTAAACTAGATAAGTAAAAAAATGTCAATTTCAATTACTTTTAAAAAATTCAGTAATGTCATAAAAAAAGTAAAAAATACCTTTTTCTAAAACTTATGACATTTTGCGAAAAAATTTTTTTTGACTTTACCCCTAGTCTAGTCAAGAAGTGAGTTTTCTGCAAAAAATTGTTAGACCACTCTTAAAAATATGGCGATTGGTACATTGGATTCAGAATGTAATTCTGAGAAAAGATCATTTTTTAATTTATCCGCCATTAAAAATTTCATTTGTTATAGACAAAAAGAGAGTCTCCGTTTTGTAGCTATAATTTCAAAAATATTGAAGATATTTGAAATTTGGAAAAAGATTCTAAAAGAGGAGAAAATTTTAGTACAATAAGTCGCGATTCCCGGAGTTGTAGTTCCATTATTTTTAATTAAGTTTAATTTAACATTGAAAGACATGCGCAGTAAACTTTTTGAGAAGATTATCATTATCCCGACTAGAAACTTCAGTGAGGCAGTGATTCGGCGCAAGTTAGGCATGCCGAATTCCAAACTTGCGCCAAGTGAGGCATCCAAACCAGACTGAAGTTTGGGACGTAACGCGATTGCAAATTTGGGCCTAACTTGGCTTCCGACTTAGGCAGTGGTTTGGAAACCATACTTGCTGGTGACTTTCTAAACCTTATTCGGTCTGAATTTAGGCAGCAATTTGGAAACCAAATTCGCAAAGAAGAATCTAAATTTAATTATTTCTTCGTTTTTATCTTTTTTATTATAAAGCGAAAATTAATAATAACAAATGCTTATTTTTTTATCTACTTTTACTATTTTAAGTATAAATATTGAAATTAGGACTAAATTTTTCAAATAAAGGAATAAAAAAAAAATTTATTTTTTTTCTTTTATTTAATATTATTTTTCATTATTTTTTCGGTAACTATTTTCTTTGTTTTTAGCGCTTTTTTTAATGCGAAGAAGTTTTTTTTGATTGGGGGATTTTATAAGTCAAGGAGGAAGGAGTTGATGGAGGAGTTAGATACATTAGTCACACACAACACTTAAATTTACTTCACACTCACCTTAAAAGTAATTATAATTAATAATTATCAATTATTTAAAATATGTCGAACGCGAGACTCGAACCTGTACCCGACGCACGAGAGCCCTGTACCATACCGCGACGCTACGCCGATGATGAGCGACCTCTTGCCTCAAGACACTTATAAGCAAGACCAATGTTCGACTTGCCTAATTTAAAACGAATAAGATTCGAATTGGGCTAGCCTAAGTTCGGAAAGCCAAGTTCGCTCCAAACTGATTTTTCGACATGCCTTACTAATGAACTAAAAGGCTTGACCTTAGAAAGATTTGAAGCCAAATATCTTCCCCCACTCCGTTTTAGAGTACTTTGGCAAGAAACGCCGAAGTCCGGCAAACGTTTGGAATGCCTAACTTGCAGGAAATTATAAAATCCAAAGGCTTACAAAAGTTCGGTTTACCAAACTTAAAGGTGACTAGGGACATTTATGGCAAGCCAAACTTCGGCAAATCTTTGGTTATCGTTACTTCCAACTAGTCAGGCATTCCAAAGGTTCGCCGAAGTTCGGCTTGCCATAGATGTCCCAAATTACACACAAATTTGGCGATCTTCGTTTTGTCTAACGTAGATTTAAGAAGGCGTAAATTAGGCTTGCCTAAGTTAGGCAAGCCAAACTTGCCCCTCACTAATTCTTCGGCATTCCTAGATAACACGAAGTTCGGCAAATGTTTGGTTAACGTTACTTCCAACTAGTCGGGCATTCCAAAAGTTCGCCGAAGTTCGGCTTGCCATAGATGTCCCAAATTACACGCAAATTTGGCATGGCGATCTTCGTTTTGCCTAACGTGGATTTAAGAAGGCGTAAATTAGGCTTGCCTAAGTTAGGCAAGCCAAACTTGCCCCTCACTAATTCTTCGGCATTCCTCACTACAATTTCTAGTCGGGATATCACTTTAAAATCATTTAAAATAAAAATACGTTGTTTCCCGAAAAAAATTTTTTTTTTACGCCTTTATGGCCCCCAGTGGGTATCCCGGGTGCCATAAGGGCATACCAAAAAATTTCAAATTTGAAAAAAATTTTTTTTCGTCATTTCTACGCGTTTCAAGTAAAAATACGTTGATTCCCGAAAAAAAAATTTTTTGGTACGCCCTTATGGCTCCCGGTAGGTACCCTGGGTGCCATAAGGGCGTACCAAAATTTTTTTTTGCATTTCTGTCCGTTTTTTTTATACCTATTGTCGTTGTCAGAAAATCGCCACTTTGTGGCTATATGACATAAATTACTATTTCTTTCTTTTTACTGCACTTGACGAAACATATAAAATTTTGTGCCTCGAGAATAAAATATCCCTCTAACACTCAAATTTTTAATTGATCTCGATTGAAGTTAATGAAGTAAATGAATCTTAATTGGTTTTTCTAAACAAATATTTTCTTAAAAACTCATCAATATTATCTTACCCCTGCCGTTTCGCCGCCACCACCGCTGTCCGTCTCGTCTATATATTCTGCTGGCGCCAACGTAAAATAATGTTCAGCCGCCGCGAATTTCAAACACGAACATTACCTGAAACAAAAATACAGTTTGTCATTAATTATTGATGACTACTTTAAATAAATCATAATTCTCATTATTAATTCTTGTTGACTAAAGTTTTTTGATCCTATTAAATATTATTTTCATAATTTTACCATTATATTTTTAATAATGTTATCAAAGTTTTCATTGAAAATAATGTTTCTTACACTTGATATGAAATGCAAACTACCGACAAGTTATACCTCCAACTATTAATTTTCATACATTAGCATGTAAATAATAATTTATCAATGGAATATTGTATGCCGACATAGTCAATATAATTAGAATGAATTTCTAATTAAAATTCAATTTACCTACAATATTTAGTTTAATTGCGTATAGTTTACTTAGAGATTATATGGCATGTAATTGAATTGAGTAAACATTAAATACTCTATCGTTATAAAGTTTTTTAATTAAAATTAATCTTTCTCTCATAAGTATTTGATGTTCATTGTTAAACTCTTTATCTGAAACTTGCGGATTCACTTATATAACGATTTTCGGAAATGCAGAAGTCGTCAATTAAATTAAGTCAGAAAAAGCTTTATTTCTATATCAACTGAATGTTCGACTGAGATGTTCATTTCAATTGAGACAGACTTCAACAATTGAACAACTCATGAATGTCAGACGTTCATTAAATACAACAAAACTTTTTATCGGATCTTAATGGTTCTCATAAAATAACCATAAATGCAATCACTTTTTTGTATCTTTAAGCTCTTTTTTTCGAATATAAACGAATAGTGCATCTCTGATTTAAATAACTGCAATAAAAAAGAAAAGCTATTAAAATGCTCAAAAGCACTCGAGGAAACGTTAAATAGTTTTTACAACAAAACGGGCCGTTCAATACACCGATACCAGATTAAATTGTTACAATAGCTATTTTCGGTTTCGGTGAATAGCATCGCTCTCATAACTATTTAGATTGCATCGAAGATTATAAATACCTATACTTTATACTTGATAAAATTTCTTTAATTTAAGATCCGCGTGGAATTTAACAAGTGCAACATCTACGAGTGAAAAAACAAACCACATGCAATTAAGTCTCGAACCTATAACCTCTGAATTCAATAATTTATCATATCGTGTTACAAATGTCATAAGGGCGTACCAAAAAATTTTTTTCGGGAATCGACGTAGTTATGCCTAAAACGGGCAGAAATGCAAAAAAAAATTTTGGTACGCCCTTATGGCCCCCAGTGGGTACCCCCGGTGCCATAAGGGCGTACCAAAAAATTTCAAATTTGAAGAAAATTTTTTTTCGTCATTTCTACGCGTTCCAAGTAAAAATACGTTGTTTCCCGAAAAAAAATTTTTTGGTACGCCCTTATGGCACCCGGTAGGTACCCTGGGTGCCATAAGGGCGTACCAAAATTTTTTTTTGCATTTCTGCCCGTTTTAGGCATAATTACGTTGATTTCCGGAAAAAAATTTTTTATACGCCCTTATGGCTTTTCAAGGTCATTATTTTCGCGATACGCCCTTATGGCATCAGTAACGCGATATTTTGTGAGAAAATTTTTTGATATGGCCATAATAGGGACATATTAAGGCATAACAGAAAAATGTTTAACAGATCGTAATAAAAATATTAGTTTTCTTTTTGAAATGTAAAAACTGTTGCTCAAATGATATTATCCACAGCATAAAAGTTGGATATGATGTCACGGATTTTTTAAACTGATCAATTATTTTCGACACTATTCAAATATTTATGTTTTTCAGTTTATAAATATATATTACACGCTTCAACTATTATTTCCACTGAGAGTTATGATTAATAGAGGATATTGAACGGAGTCTATATGCGTGAAAAAAAGTATCACCAACAAATAGAGTCCGTAATCCAAAACACAGCATTTGATATTGACAATACAACAATATATAAATGTATGTATTTGTATGAATATATCGATTGCTGTGCGTGTATTTGTCGCTATGCATACCTACATGATCAATTACTGAGGACATTTAGGAACATTTGAAGGTGTGTGGGTGTGACATCGACCAATTAGTTGGGTCTCTTGCAACATCGCTCAATTTTTTCGAGTATCTGTTTTCTATTTTCTGTTTGTATTCTTTTTCATTATTCACTGATACTCTTTATTTATATTTATTTTCTTTTCTAAATTCTCTAACGTCTCTGTACCTTAAATGTTCGAAGTTACGAGGCCGATAATTCTAAGAATTAGAATTTACGGCAACCTCTTCCGTCAGACCATCCATCTAATAAAAGGAAGGAAACATTCGTCCTTTCTTGCTTAAAGTATTGCTGAGGAGCAGGAGAGGCAACTTCCTTTCTAAAGTAGAGAAAGTCGAATTTAAGTGGTTTTAATTCATAGAATACAGGAGTCAACTGTAAACAACTTTTATTTTAAAAATTACGAAATTCTAAACTATTTTAAATTTTCTTGCTGGAATTTCAAAGGTATAGTTTCGCATACTTTCAGTTCATATTGGGCGTGCTCGACTGCTATTTAGAAACTTCTCACTCATCCGCTTACGGTTAATAATAACTACTGATCCTTTAAGTATACTTATATGATATGATGAGTTGAGTAAATGATGTTAAATAGAAAATCGTGTTAAATAAATTTTATGACATTTTAAGGAGCTTATGATTGATGTTCTTTAGAAAAAAATTTGCTTAAAGTATATTGCACACTTCGACACCTCAAATACGACTCAGTAAATTGAGCGCATTAAAAGTCAATTATTTTTTAAATTTATCAAATTAGGTTACTTACTTGTCAATCCGACGGAAAAGTGAAATTTACTAAATTGACTTACAATATTTCATATTTTGAATATTTTATATTTTAATTAATTATTATTTTTAACTTAAATTTTCATGTGAATCAAAAAATTATTTTTTTAGATATAAGAAAAAAATTTCAAGAAGAATTTTTCTAAAAATAAGAGAATAAATTTATTGTTTCAAACATTTGTTATAAAAGATAAGATTTTCCTTCATGCAAACTGATAGTAATAATGAATCTTACAGTATTTTTAACTTCCCGCTAAAAATCTCAGATTTTCAAAAATCGGGAAGTTATTGTTTTCACCCCGTTTTACAAAAATCGAGTTTTCATCAGATCTCGACGTTTGAAGGTCACAGGAAACTTCCCTGACTATTTTTACGATAATGTCCGTACGTCTGTGTGTGTGTGTGTGTGTGTGTGTGTGTGTGTGTGTGTGTGTGTGTGTGTGTGTGTGTGTGCGTGTGTATGTGAACCTCTCATAACTTTTAAACGGCTTGACCGATTTTATCGGGGTTGGTGCCATTCGAAAGGGCTTGACCAAACTTAGATTTCCAATACACTTTGGACCGATTCGGACCGGTAGATTTTGAGAAATCGCAAAAAAACTACAAAAAAAATTTTTTTCAAAAGTGGTTTTTGAAGTTATACTTCTTTAGGCACGTTATGAAAAATTGATGAGAGTAAAATTTTACGATGCGCGCGCACCGTGACACAAAATTAACAGAATGAAGTTGGCCACAGAATAGAATTAAAAGTATATATTTTTTTAAATGACTAAGTTAACTCATATACAGGTTAGTTGCAAAGTATCCAACAAAACGTTGTTATTTTCAAATTCGATAGAAATACCATTTAATATGAAATATATTATTCATATTAATAATCAATTCTAAAAAATGGTCAATTAAATATTTTAGTTTTTATTTAACTTGATAATAATTTTCTTTTAATCAATATTTTTCCAAAAATAATAGTAATTTTATGAATTAAAATATTTAAACTAAAATATAAAATAATAAAACCTATTTGATTGTTTTTAACATTTTTCTTTGATCATTTTTGTATTTTTTTTTCTTTAAATTTTTTTTTATTATATGCCAAAGAAGTATAACTTCTGACGCGTGTACATAAGTACACACACCATTTTTTTTTGGAATAACTTTTAAACGGCTTTACCGATCAATTTCAAAAACTACTCAGCTCTTAACATCAAAAAACCACGTTGATCGCCGCCAGTCCGGTCAAAATTGGTTAATTCGTTCGTGAGTTATCGTTGACGAAAGAAAACCGAAAAAAGCGTTTTTTCGGAATTACTCCGAATTTTTCCACTCTGTCAATATAAACTCAAAGATTTTTTATAAAGCTTAAAAAACTGTGTCGAATGCCACCAGCCGCGTGAAAATCGGTTCATTCATTCAAAAGTTATTGCGATTTGAAAATTAAAAAAATAGTGTTTTATGAAACTTCTATTAAACTTTTGAGCTCGAAGAGCTCAAAAGCATACAAAAGCCATTTTTTTGAGCTCGGAGAGCTCAAAATAATAAACAAATTGTATTTATGAGCTCGAAGAGCTCTAAAACGTTATAAGTGCATTTCAAGCGTTTAGGTATAGAATTGGCGGGAAGTTGCAGGGATGGCCTTCAGGGTCAACCGTATTCTTAATTTTTTATCTTATTTTATATTTTGTCGATCTTAGTTGAGCAAATTTTAACATCAGTAAATAGTTCCAGTAAGCCGAGGAGTATTGATTGAATATTTAACTACCATTCAATACTTTTTCCGTGATAAATCTTCAAACATTTAATACATCTATTTGATGTAAAAGATTTGTAAATCTTATTCTCAACTACTTTTAACAATATTAATAAAAAACTTGAGAATTAATCCTAAGGTCATCTCAGTAAAGTTCTAATCTTTTTCTAAATCAACATAACTGGAATAGCGAATTGGATTTAATTAACCAATTTTTTTGCTACAATATTTGCGAGAAAATAGTTGCCGGAAGAATAATTAACTTAAGAATAGTATACATGTTACTTGTTGAAATATATTTTTACTTCATTTGAATTTTAATTGGTCTTCTGTTGAAATTTCTAACTACTAAATTCAATTTTTTAATCTTCTCGAATCAAAAAATTATTTTACTTTGACGAAAATTTCCTCTCGGCTTATAAGAAAATAAAATGCTTAATTTTATTGAACTAAGCATAAATGTTTAATTGCCTAACAAGAGCAGAAGATAAGTATTTGCTTAAATATTAAATTAAGCTAATACTAACTACGGAATATACATGAAAGGTTTGTAGATGTTAGACATAAGTGGGCAACGTTTATTGAGCATCAGAGGCCTTAGTGTACTCCCTAAGAGTAATTCGGGCGTGCGGAGCGGAACACAATGCAGTGTCTCACGTATTCCAGAAACGAACAGAGGATTGCAAGTGGAATTTACTTTGTATGGAAGCATGAAGCTCCTTCTATTGCAGGTATACCACTAGTTAAGTATAGAAGGAAAGCCTACTCTACAACTACATAATACTAGTACAAATATAGGCTAGAGCTATACACATATACATATAATAGACATAGATAGTGCTAGCAGTGTCTAACTCCTATATTCTTGTCCGCAATATTGCGGCTGCTGGATGTACGACCAAGTTTCCTCGTCTCAGTATGCGCAGTTATTTGTCTCTCGATATACATAAAGTACAATATAATTTAGTACTATTTATATGTATAGCTGAATATGCTTGTCCACTTTTACGGAACTATATATATTTGTTCATTATCTTAACTTTCGGCTTTCATACTACCTTTATTCGACTGTGTTTAATCACTTGTTTCATAATTATTCACTTTTGTTTTATAATTGTTATTCTACCGACTTAAGTACAAAAATGAATCAACAGTACGGTGGAAAAACTAAAGTGATCAATCATATCTTGAAATAATAAATTTCAAAGGATTGAAGATAATTTTATAAATTTTTACTGATAAAATTCTGTGGAATTTTATTAAGGGGGTATTCTGGTCTAGAAATTTGAAAAATTCGAATTTTTTTTTTTTTGCATATTTCCAAAGTTTAGACCCTTAAAAATATGTCCTTGAGTGGATTTTTCAAAATTCGAATTATTTTCGGAGATACAGTGGATTTTATAATGCAGCTTCTTCTGCTTCTGCTTCTTCAATAGAAGGCAGAACAGCTCGATTAGCAGAAAGAACTTCGTAAAACATCGAGTAGGAAGTAGAAAAGGCCCAATTTATGGATTTGGGATTCGCGATTAATCCTAAGTGAATATTAAATATTATTATGAGTTATTTTACTGAAATTGTTTCTCAAACTTTAAACGCGATTTTCTCGAAACTACTTTTTTTAAAGTGGTTGACACGATATCTTAAGTTTTACCCCACCGATTCCTTTGAAATTTAGTGGGAATTTGCTTTATATATTTCTCTATCGCGTCTGCTATGGATTTCAAAAAATTTCAATTTGGAGTATTTTTAAAAAATTCGAAAAGGTCAAAAAAAAGGGGTAAAAAAAAATTGATATTTTATGTCGACGCCATTTTGTGAATTTTTTTTTTTTTTTTTTTGCTTAAGTCAACGCGATAGCGACATCTTTACAGATTGAGAATTTTTCAATGTTTTTTGTTTCATATCACTACAAGGGTTGGAATCATGTCAACCCGAGTGCACCGTTTTTTTTGTAGCCCCCACTTCACCGGCCTGTAATTTGTCAAATTTATCATTTTTTTTTTTTCAATTTTTTTTTATATTCTTGAAATGTCAATAAACATCATAAAAAAAAACGGATAGTAAAAATGTTTTTCATTTTTTTTTATGTTAATTTGAAAAATGCCTAAAATTTAAGCTTCTAGACCAGAATACCCCCTTAAATTTTATGAAATTATTTAAAATTTTGTAAAATTCAAATCTGAGATTTTATGAAGTTTTATTAGAACAGTTTTTTTAAAGTATTGAAGGTCTTTTTAATCGAATATTATGTATATAATCTTCATAAAATCTTGAAACTTACGGGAAAACGTTTCTCAAAAGCAACCAGTAACTATTACCATGATTCATGATATTCATTGATGTAGGTTGCTTTTGGCGTAAAAGAAAGCCATTCTAAACCGCGTTCATAAAACATGAACGGAAGTTACTTCAAAAGATCGTAAATGCATCTATGTAGATGTGAGGCTTTTTAGCTTTAGAGTGTCACAAAAAAAGTTAAAAATAAAAGTTATAAACGTGAAAATTTAATGTTAATCACATCGCATCTGGAAAATCTTCAGTTTCGTCAATAGTATTTTATCATAAATCGTAATTTATGCACCTTGGAAGGAAAGTAGGACATTCTAACCCACGTGTAAAATTGACTTCCGAGCCGAAGGTGAGGGTGGCGAACATGCGGATTGGGACATCCTACTTTTCTCGCTGGCGCGTATAATATTTTCTCGTCTTTGAAAGATTTCTTCGCTCAAATGGAACAAACAATTCCTTGAAAGTTTCAAAGCAACCAAAATTCTCTTACAGTTGTGCAAACTTTCGACTGTTGTAGTGTACCTAAAAGCTTAGTATTAGTTTCTAGTTGCGTTAGAACCTTCAAATTGTAGTGGTCACGCAAGGAATGACAAATCTGTTTACCCTTGCAAAATATTTGCCATAGGAAACTAGTGTTGCGTTATTTGTCAAAGTCAGTCAATTCGACAAGCAAACGAATGCAGTGAATAACAAAAATAAAAGTTAACTGTTAAATTTGAAGCGGTTAGATTGTAACGCGATTGTAGTTTTTTTTTCCATAAAATGTTATTTTTTAAAACTTTTTTAGCTCATGTTTAAATAGGAAACACAGCACACTTTATGCCAGTTTACGATTAAATAATCTTTTCCAATTTATGATGTGAATATTTTAAACTTTGTCATATCATTATTCAAAATGTGAAACTTGTTATACACGGGAAAACTTTTGGTAAATTCATTAACAACGTTTAAATTGCAAGTACAATTAGATTTAATAAAAATATTTTCTAGAAAATTTTTCTCTAGTTCGATTTCATTGATTGAAAATCATAATTCAGTCATCAATTGTCAGAGATATATTGAAAAAAAATATGGTAAAAAATTTTAAATGTATTTCTTACATCAATATTATATCCTTATACATAATCTCATAATAAATTCTAAAAAATAGTCTTTTTTTTTAACGTCCAAAATAGAATACCGTCTTCAATTAAGATAATTTTTCTGTGTACGAAAAATTCTGTCCTAAACTGAAAAACTGTATTAGCTTCTCTGAGAAACTCTTACTTACGTTACGTTATAATTAAATGCTCCAACATTTAACTCATATAGAATTGTTTTCGATAATCAAAAATGTATGCAAATCTAATTTGATACAAAATAATTGTTAAGTAGATCATTTGCATTAAGTTAGTTATGTGACTGTGCTATGTATCATTAATAGCATTAAACATATGTAAAGTTTCTCACCAGTAGGTTATTTTGATTAAGTGAATCTGTAAACTGCATGGTAATCCATTTAGAGTATTCCGAAAAGGCAGAGAACATTCGCAGCTGGTGCTGATCCTCATCCATAAAGAAAATGCAGCGAAATAGGATTTAAAACTATTTACGATAGTAACATAATTTATGATCAGTGATCAGTATTGGTATTAGATTTAAAGCACACAGGTCTCAGGATTAAATTTTTTACCGGATCAAAACTAAATTCTCGGCATACGGAGAAAATATTCGGGTTACATAACATGAGAGTAATGCTGAAATTGATCATTTCAATCCAAATAACGATCATTTTTTATTTTCTCTGTGTAATGGAATTAGTGAAAATAAATGTCTATAGGAGTTCAAAATATATAACCGATCAGAAAAGCTTAGTGAATATAAACTTGCTTGACTGAACTTTGGAATTTAAAACTTTTGCAATGTGAACTTTCATAAGCTTTTTATAATTAACTTATAGTTTAGTTGCAAACACGCAAACTCATTCGTTAAATTTTCGTTTTAAGTAGGAATTTCTTCGTTCAAAATTTTATTAGCTTAAGCCAAGAAGATTAAATCTCCATTTGAGAAAACGAAGTTTTTAACTGCTACTTTAATAAACAAATATGTTACATTTTTTTTTTATTTTATAATTATTAAATACAAATACAAATTAGTAAAGAACTATATTGCTTTTTTTTGTCAAAACTTAAATTTTCAACATTCAACTATTAATAATTATGTTGTCAGTTTGTTTGTTTTCCACCATAATTATGTTCCTGTTTTTCAGTGTGTCATCTACTACTTACGGTCAAAATTATGTAAGACGTGATGGGACGAAGTCAATAAGTCATTAAATTTGGCTTATAAACTTCTCAAAAATAATAACTAACATCTCGATTGAAATTCCTAATAAAGCCATGTAATACCTAAGTATCATATTATACAGAAACCTCGGGTATGAGCACTTGCGCGCTCATAAAACAGAAACCCTGACTAACCTGACCTATGTCCGGGCGAAGGCGTTGCAGACAAGACTGTATAAACTGGAAACGGCGTGCCAAAACGAAACGAGGCCATGTGCAGCATCTAACTATATATCACACACTCTTAAATCCTTTGACAAGTAAAGCTAAAAAATGAATTCTTGGACAGGTAAGTTCTTATATACAAACCTGATGAATTGAAGTTTTGAATCCCAGTTTCAGCTGTTTGCACCTGTGTCCCTTTTCAACATGAATTATTTTAGTCAACTGCAATGCCTTTCCAGGTTAATAACAACTCGACAAGACTCAGGGATCGGGCGGGGCAAGGATCACCCTGGGATTAAGGACTTTCAAGCTAGGATTTACGCCTGCGTGTCTTTTTTTCTACCTGTGCCTGTGTAGTACTTTGCACATTGTCACTTAAATAAAATAACAAACCAATGAATTGGGATCCAGGTGACTGGGTGAAGGGATTGGACTGGGTAAGTTACTTATACTTTGACCTTCGCTAGGACATTTTTGAAAAAGAGTGTTCTTATTCTCCGTTAGGAAGTTATTCGTCAAATTTTTACCTTGTTTTAAGAAAAATTCGACTAATTTCAGTGCTAAAATTTCCAGTTGCTCGTCATTTTAGAGACAAGTGACACTGATAAAACTATTTTTGTTCTCAAAACTATCACTGATTATTTTTGGATTAACCACTTGGATTAACACTTACGTCAAAAATTAAAAAATTATTCAACAAAATCTCCAGTCACTAGCTCAGTTCCAATAAGCTAAGACTTGTTTTTCAAAACTCACTTTTGACCAAAATTTAGAAATCTTTAGGTCAGCTTAAAAAATTTGACAATTTCGATTCACGACTTTCAACGAATTGTTTAAGAAAATTTGTTCAAACCGAAAAATACTCGATTAGAAAAACTTGTAACGTTTAGCAACGAGTGCATGCAGCGCCATGACAGTGTGCTCGAACTGTTTCGCACCCCCTTTCATGCCCTCTTCTGTCTTCATTTACCACTACACCCCAACAGGGCAGATGGGGGTGGTCGATCCCCCACTCTGATCTTCCACCGATGGCAAATTTCTAGTCTCTATGCTTGGCGTCGTGCGCGACTTTAACCCCACCATGAGAACATATTGATCGGTTTGAGGGCGGCTGCCAGGAATGTATCATCCACTCATAGATCCTGATGCCGAAATTTTTTTGCCAACGTAAATATTCAAGGGAATAGAATAGAAGCTGTTTTAAAAGTTATTGTGGTTCCCGGAAGGACCGTCATTAACGAATTAGACATTACTCAATATAAACTAGGTCAAAAACTTGAAAACTATTTGATCGAATGAATTTTGAATGAAGACCAATTTAATTGATTAAATTGAAGCAGCAAACTTTTGAATGACGTTATAAAAAAAACTTTCAAAGGATCAAAAATTTGGAGTTTATTGTTAACTTTTGATTTTATTTGGAACTAAAAAATCTGCGCGTGCTCATCAAACTCGCCAGATCAAATGAAGCAGACACTAACGAAACTATTGAAATGCAAATAATGTTCATTGATGTGTTGGTATTACATTCACTGGAAGTATATAGACATATTATATAACTTATAACTTTAACGTACTTTAATATTATTTATGGAAAAATAGTAGAGTGCGCGTTACATTCATTCGATTTATCACTAGGAATATCATTTTGAATTTACACTGATTGTCAATATCGGAGACTTTAGTTTGTGGCAATACTATTATTTTCATTATATTTTGTATATACTATATTGATATTTTATTGTATTATTAGATTGATTTTATTATTACTATTGCAGTACTCAAAACTCTACTATCGGAAAATAAAACTAAGTCATTAGATCTGTTGGTGATTTTTATTGATAAACATCTATATTTTTAGATTTTCTATTTAAAATTTTTCATTTACTATATTCTTAACGGTAACGTCACTAGTTAAGTATATTCTTTATAACTTGAAAATAAATTTTAATTAACTGTTAATAGAGAATTACTTTTTGTATTTACGTCATTTTCATTCATATTACTTTATGATCAAAGCACAATTATTTAATTATTATTGAATAACTTTTTTAACTTTGTTACTAGATCAAGGACAACAACTATGAATTACGATACATTTTTTCGCTGTTCTTATTTTGAAAGTATAATAAATTTTAACTCTTGAAAATTTTTGCGCTCGCTAATCCGTCTTTAGGAACAAAAAATTTTTGCAAGTCTATGGATCGAGAAATTTTTTCAAAATTTTGTCTCAAAAGATCTAAAAACTATAATATCGGAACTTGAAAATGTTCATTTCCTAATATGTCGATTTTTCACTGAGATAACCAAACCAACATCTTTTTAGAAATCATTAAAAAATGTAGAGCCTTTTTCTGCTCGTTTAAAATTGAAATTCATTCCGAAAAGAAATAAATACACTCTAAGTATTCTTCGAATTTTTTCAATTTTATTAAAATTCGAATTCAAGTACTAAATTATTAGTATCGAATTCAAGGATAATATATCAATTATGTCACAAGATATTGAACTGTTAGAAGGAAATTATGGAATACTCATCTAAATTTACAAGAGAAGCATAACAGTAGATAATTTCAAGTATATTGAACTTGAACGCATGGAATTTGTTAATATACCTATGATTTGAAATTTAGAAGATCAACTGCTGATTATAGAGATCATACACAGTAAAAAATTTTGCGTCAATGCGTCAAAAAATTTTGTGTTAAACACTTTTCTGTGTTAATTTAACACAATAAATGTTAAATTTACACATAAAGGTGTTAAGTATTTAACACAAAATTTTTTGACGCAACGACGCGAAATTTTTTACTGTGTACCCGAAAAAAAAGTTTTACTTAAACCAAGAGAATTTTAGAAAAATCTAAGTTGTTTTAGGGCAAAAAGAAATTTCTTTAAGACCAGAAGATCTTATTTTTATCAAAAAAATTTTCGTCTTTTTACACTGAAAAAAATTAGAAAAACGGTTGACTCTGAAAGCCATCCCTGCAACTCCCCGCTACTTCCGTACACATTAAAAAATTTCGAGTCGTTGCGTCAAAAAATTTTGTGTTAAATACTTAACACTTTTATGTGTAAATTTAACATTTATTGTGTTAAATTAACACAGAAAAGTGTTAAATTAACACAAAAAAGTGTTAAATATTTAACATAAAAATTTTTAACACAATTTTTTGACGCATTGACGCAAAATTTTTTACTGTGTAATTAAACGCTCAAAATTGCACTTATTAAGTTTTTGAGCACTTCGAGCTCAAAAATATAATTGTCGTGAAGTTTTGAGCTCTCCGAGCTCAAAAGTCTGATAGAAGTTTAATAAAACACTATAAATTTTTTGAAATTTCAAACCGCAATAACTTTTGAATGAATGTACCGATTTTCACGCGATTGGCGGGATTCAACACAGTTTTTCAAATTCTATGAAATATTTTCAAATACAAATTGACAAACCGAAAATTCCGGTGTAATTCGAAAAAAACACCTTTTTTCGTCAAGGATAACTCACGAACGAATCAACTGATTTTGACCGGCTTGGTGGCGATCGACGTGATTTTTTGATGTTAAGAGCTGATTAGTTTTGGAATTGATCAGTCAAGCCGTTTGAAAGTTATTCGAAAAAAACTACATTTGAAAAAATTTTATTTCGCAGTTTTTTTAAGATTTCTCAAAATCTATCGATCCGAATCGGTCCAACTTGTATTCAAAATCTACACACACACATACAGACACCATCGCGGGAGTAGTCAGGGAAGCTTCCTAGGACCTCAAATCGTCGAGATCTGATGAAAACTCGATTTTCGCAAAACGGGATAAAATCAACAACTTCCCGATTTTTGAAAATATTTAATTTTCTTAGCGGGAAGTTAAAAAGTTAATTTAATTAATGAGAAAAAATTGAATACTAAAAAAATCATTTTTTTGAATAAAAACCCTAGAGGCCATCCTTAGGATGTATTATACCACTAATATCGTTAAAAATTTATCTGTCAATTCTTGTTTACTACTATGATATATGTGTAAAACCATGTACAATAACTGCATTCTACATAATCAATACTATATTTAAGTCAATTTCTCTACCTTAAGTAAATATAACAATAAGTTAAAAAAATAATCATTATAAAGTAATCAAGTACTATAATATACTGTCAAATAACTTGAAGTATCTTCAATACAAGAAAAAATACTTGAGGAATCAAATAGCTAAATGATTTGGGAAGGAGAGAATTCTAGTCTCTTACTTGGTCCATATTTACCTGATTGTTATGGAACTTTCTTAATTTTAATTTTAAATATATGTGTTGTATTATTTTCTAAATATATATTAATATTTTATATTTTCATTACTCTTACGCTATCTATAATGGATACTGTTTTGTATCTAGTGCCATGTACAGTTGTTTTGGTGAATAATTAAAGAATTAATTAATTAATTTGGTATTGGTAAATAAATTAAAGAACTTTTCTAATTGATTCAAATAATATGAAGTGTCACTAGTCACTCAATACATTAATATGTAACTAGCTACTGTCAAATGTGCGAATAAGTTTCATTAGAATTAAAATTTATGTTTATAATTTATAAGTAAGGTTTCAAATAAAAAATGCAAGGGATTATTGCATTACATACAATGCTGTTAAAGATCAAACGGAATTTCCTAACAGAGGAAATATAGAATAATATCTCTTCAAAATTTTACGAGCAATAATAATAATCAACGCCATTAGTAACCTAAACATTTATAAAAATGACCTTGAACAAAAGAGAAAAAATTCTTCGTTGGAAATCCAAAAGTATCTTGTCTCAAAAAAATTTTTTCTTGTTCTATTAAAACTTAAGACTTAAGAATTTTCTTGATTAGAGTAATTTTTTTTTCCGAGCAATTTTGAAAATTTTATGAATTTTTAAATTTTGCTTCCTAGATTTACAATAATAACATAAGCTTTATTAAATAACAAAAATACGACAGTTGCTTTGAATGATTGAAATATTATTATAAAACCATCTATCGGTATTCAATACACAAAAAATCCCAAGAGTAATGAAAATTTATAAATAGCAATAGAGCAATAAATTCTTTTCCAGGCGTGATAAATATATTATAAGGTATTTTTAAAAATACTAAATTTATCAATACATCATATTCATAAAAATTTCTAATGTTATTACTTGATATTATTGTTGGATCAATTACTGTGGAAATAACATATTTTTATATTTTTTCATGAAATTGAATTTAATATATAACTATATAAATGCCGTTCCAGGAAAAGAGAGCAGCGGGACAATTTGATATGAATCGGATAGTTCAAAGTTATCTAGAATAAAAATATCTTCTTAAACTGAGATCCTCTTTAAAAAGATTCTTCCAATGCACAACCGACATTTAGATTAGCTGATTCATTGAAGATTAAATAACATTTTCATTTACAAACTGATTTATTAAAATAGTTTCTGAAGAATTGAACGCGTTGTTAAAAATCGTCTATTGAAAATTTGATTTTTAAGTGTCAGACTGACGAAAATAACGCTTCACATCTACTGAACTATTCGACTATTTTATTTATAATTAAATTGAAATTGTAAAAAATTTATTTATGGTTTATTTAACACGTAAGGTAGCTTTTTTTTCCTTTTTGTGCAATAATAATTTCATGATGCGTGAATATAAGGGCCTCACATTCACGTGGCGTAGATTTTTCAGACTTTTTACGAGTGAATTGAAGTCTTCTATTACAATTTGTGCTCAGAATATGTAATGATGTTATCATGTATTTCATTTTCTTCTGTTTGGATTGAGATATGCAGTAACGTTGATTCAAGATGTTACCGATGTGTTTCAATTATGCCGTTGGAACTAACGATTTTTGGATTTTTGCTACATTTTTATAAAAAAAGTCTTAAATACGAATCAGAATACCTTGAATTGACAATTTCATTTTTTGAAATTAAAATTATCTCTGGAAAAAATTTTTCTATGGTGATTCATAGTCTAATTTGGTTATACATGGCTATATCAGGCTATCTATGAGATGAAAAAATAATTTGTTATAATATTCTATTTCCTCTAAAAATGTGCACGTTAATTAACATATTTGACTTAATGAAAAATTGGTTTGGAAGCAGATTAAACTAAAAACTAGTGACAGATAAGCTCTTTAGAAGAGTAAAGAATCTGAAATTAATATGACCCTGCAGGCTATCTCCGAAACTTTCCGCATACCACAAACTCTAAATAATAAAAAAGCTCGAAAAATGTCTTATTATCAAGTTTTGAGCTTTTCACGCTCACAAATACAACATTTACACATTTTCGTGCTCTTTGTGCACTGAAAGAAATTTTCTTTGAAAATTACCATTAAATTCATAGTAATCGAGGGACAGATAACACGACCTAATCATTTGTCGGTAAGTGAGATAATTTTTAATCCTTTTTCAACAAATTTTACCGTAGACTAACGTAAATTTTGTTAGGTTTTCGGTAAATTGTATGGAGTCTACCATAAAATATAATATAATATTAACATAATGTAATCTTTATTAAAACGACAATAGCAATTGACCAAAAATATAAACCAAGATGACGAGATTCAAGACAAGAAATTCTTGAAGCGCCATACAGATTATCGCCGCAGGATACAAACCTACTAATTGTATGCTTATATTACAATCAAATTTCCGTACATTATGTATTATTATGTATGATTTTGAAATAAATCTTTCACAATATTTCTATTAAAGTATTTACAATAAACTGCAAGTATAGAAAAAATTAGCGCCACTTAATAGTAGCTAAATTGATACCCTACTCAAAATCTTATGTCAGTCTGCTAGATCGTGACTTTTTCCTTTCCAGTCCCTTTCAATTCCGTTCGGTTGTATCCAAAAAGTGCAGAAAAAAAGGGGAGGTAAACTTTACAGCCTAGGACGAAAAAAACAGCCAGTGAAGTAGTCTCTAGAAAGAAGTTTAAGGAGTGCCTTTGCGGACACCACCCAGTACTCGAAAAGTGAACTTACTGAGTAAGTATGATGAAATAGATATTTATGTCATAAGGCCGTGAAGTGGCGGTTTTCTGACAGCGACGATATTTCGATATGAGCTTAAGGTTTGTGGCGGGAAGGTTCGAAACGGGCGTAAATTTAACGTCTGAGGCGTAGCCGAGGACGGTAATTTACGCTCGTTTTCGAACATTCGCGTCACAAACATTAAAGCGGAAACTATTTGGCCGATCATTATGAAAATTGGTATCTTTATGTGTTTTTTCACGGAGAAGGTTTATATGCTATGCCCATTGATGTAACTCGCCACCAGGCGGCGCTGTCAAGTATCGACTTCCGCCCCGTTCAACTGATTGTCATAAAAATTGGTACGACCATGTATTTTTCCACGGAGAAAGTAAATATGATGTCCATGTTATTAAATATTACCATCAGATAGCGCTTCAATGCATTAAGTTCTGTAGCGATCAATTAATTTAAAGTTTTATATGCGGCAATGAAGACAATAAAATGTTTTCTCATTAAATTCAGTGAGTTAACTTACAACTTATATTAAATAAAAAAATAAGAGAAATAACTAATCTTCATTTGTAAATACAAAAATATAATTTTCTGCCCTCCGGCCGGAAAGTGGCAACTTTCTGGCCGCTGCGCTAAACAAAGTTGTCACATTCCGGCTACGTCGAGCAGAAAAATAGTATACACACCTTGGCCAGTAAAAAGTAAAGCCTCAGATCACATGTTTGTCAACCTCGGCTTCGCCTCGGCCAACAATTACATGTGATCTGAGACTTTTCTTATTCTACTGGCCTAGGTATGTAATATACTATTATTTAAAAAGCTAATCAGCTAACTTCAAATATATCATTTGTTATTTAACATCAATATTTGTCTGTCCAAACTAAACGTAATTTTTTTTTATACCTGAACAAAATTTGCTAGAGTAATTTCAAATATAATTGGCTTAAGAACATCTCGGAATACAAAATATTTTATGTTTACCATCGAGAAAAATAATGTGAACTACTTGATGATGCTAAAGGAGTATTTTGAGCTGTTAGTTCTAAAATTTTATGAACATCAGGTAGAATATAAGTGAATTCGATATATTACATATAAAGTCATAATTATAACTATAGAAAATACAAGTTTGCAATCAAAAACAATAATTTAAAAATGATTATCTCTTCTTTTTCTTAATTGATACGAATTTCAGGTTATCCATATTTACAGTGCTCAAGCCTTGCGTCGTACTTTGATCGCCGATGTTGAGATGAGCCCGATATTTTTTTGTATACATCACAAAGTGGATGTTACACTAACTGATATCTTTATGAGTTTGGATAACAATTTTCACCCACTAGAGAGAAAGCTTGAAAAAAATGAACTCGAAGATGAATGATGGTTGACATATTGCGATAATAGAATTAATTAATTACAATGTATTGAAATATGTACTTTGTTTAATAAACTAAGCTTTAGCCCGGCGAAGCGGACTGGGTTCGCTAGTATTAATATAATTTTTTTCCACCTAAACAAAATTTTACAAAATTGTCTTGTGTCTGAACAAAGAATTTTCACAATGATAAGATTAGAAGCAGCTTAATTAATGCCTACCAGAGTATTTGGCTATTTTTTTCTTTTTTATTGATAAGCACATTAAGCAAGTGTAGAGCATTGACTAGTAAAGAAAAGCACGTGTTAAATAGTTTAGTATAAACATATTTTCTTTTGTCTCTAAGTAAACGAAATCTTTTGTCAGAAGCAGCAATTGTGAGCAGTATCGTTTGTATACAACTAAGCATAAATCCCTCGCCGATTAATTTCCATTTTGCGATTCGTTCGTTGAATTCATGACGCGAGTAAACGCGCACGTCCCACCGCGTCTATTCTTCGCAATGTACATGAAATCTTCTCCCTCGCGTCATCCTTTATCTGGCGCCATGCACACGCTGTTTCAAATCTCATCCCACTGTATAGTACTGGCTTTTGGCCTGCTTCTGTTTCTCTTTATTTCCTATCTCTTCCTTGCTCCAGTCATCTTCGAAATGTATCTCAAGCTTCATAGATATATATACAATCTTTACGTATATACTTTTTTCTCCATTATTTTCTCTCGTTTAAATGCAGTACTACTGTTTCTCAACAGTCCAAATCAGCTATTCTACTTAGGTTTATATTTATATTTATGTTTATATATCCTGTCATCTTTTTTCCATTTATATTTTATACTTATTTTTAAGAGTTTCATACACCCTTGCTATTTCTGGAATATCATACCTTAAGCATACTTTGAATAAATAAATTGAAATTCGAGAAATTCAACTGTAAACCTTGATAACTCTGATTTTAGATCACAAATTTTTCATCTTTATAACATATGACTAAAAATATGTTCATCCTTAGTTATTCATTCCATTTTTCGAATTAGTTAAACGTCATAAGAAAAAATCATTTTCAGTGGTGCCCAATGTTAACCGTGTGTATGTAGACAAAAATTATTATTAGTCGTAGAATGAGTCATGGTTTTTTAAGAACCTTTTTTGTAGAAAATTAACTTTTTAATACCGTTTGAAATTCATTTGATCTATTTTTCTGGGTTGTATCGTGATTTTTTAGTGATACTCATTGAATTAGTTTGAAAGTTATAATTTCTAAACTAATAAACTGATTAACTTGATTTTTTATTAACTGTACGATTCAAAAATTAATCATTTTCAAAGGTAGAGAGTTATTAATTTCGATTCGATTTTGAGAATGCGAGTTTTCATCAGATCAAGATAGGCGACACAGTGTTCAAAAGTGTTCATTGAGACTTCGATCTGATTAGATTTTGAAGTCAATCAGTTGAGCCGTTTCAAAGATTTTCAAAAAGTGAAAACCGTAAAAAAAAATTTTTTTAAGTTTTTTCTAAATAACTCTGAAAATTTTCAACATGTCAACTTCAACTTTGAACACATGAAACTGCGTTGAACCATGCGCCTAGCTAAAAGAGCTAAGAAATCAACCAATTAGAAGATTTTAGAAATTGAAGAAAGCAGGAAGTTCCCGAGGTAGCCTGCAAGTTAATTGCTTTTCAGATTTTCACATAATTACAGTCAGCTTAAGGTGCGATCTCATATTGAACCCTTTCTTGACCATCTTTGGCTCCACCTTGTAGCTGCTTATCAATACTACGGACCAATCCGTGTAGATCAGTACACTTCTTTAGCGATGTTTCCCTTGACGCCTGAGTGCAAGTTTCCCAGAATGTACGCTGCTGCTGGAATGACTCAAAAGTTAAGAAATTTTTCTTTTTGCGACACGGCTAAACCTGACTTCATGATCTTGTTTGTCATCTTGATCACTTTCGTTTCCACCACTTGGTAGTTTAATCGTATATCTCGCTCCAGCTGATGAATACCCAAACTTATACGAATCACAGACCTTTAGTATGAACAGGCATCCTCATCGCCGATGTCATTTTCCTCTTTAACTTCTCTTTCTGTCAGGTATTCTCTGTTAAAGACTCTGCATTTTCTGGTGTTTAGAACAATTTCGATCTCAACTTCTCCTTCGCTTAGTGATTTCGTGATACAATCTATTTCTTTTTGCTATGGGGTATGTATCTTAAAATCATCCATGAACGCTTCCAGCCGCTGTTTACCTTTACACACTTAGTTGATCTACTTATCTTCGAAGACAAAGTAAAGTAGGAAGGATATTATCATTGTTAATGTTAGTATAACTAACAGCGGACTGATGGTATCTCCTTAGTATACACCCATATTCATAAAATAAGTCTCGTTTTGTTGTTTTTAACCTGAATGATTATTGACCATTGTTTGATGGCGCTTTTCAGGGTGTTTTTGATGTTAATGTGAATGTCCTCTAAATTATTCTTGGTGATCTCGACCATGGAGTTAATGATATAGCGAACTCGTTTGATGCACTCCTGGACCCGGATGTTTTGCAAGTGCGACACTGTTACTTCTAGCACGAAGATCTCTACTGGGTTGGAGAGTATGATCATAATATCCGGCCGATTGTGATCTAGGCTGACTTTCACCGCGATTTTTGGTCTGGCACGGATGTCCAACTTGCATTCTCTCTACTACACTGAAATAAAAGTTTCCTGCTCTGCACGATACGATATTATTTCTGTCATGATCCACACGTTGCTATCTAGAGGAGAGTGAGGTTAGGAAAACTGTATACTATCGGTAGCAATAGTATCGTGAATGGCACCCGAATGGATCGTGACGGTCACTATCCAGACTGCTACTCGTAGCTGTACGGATTGTACCCGTAACGATACACTCGTTACTATACAGTAGATGGTGCCAAGCAAAAAACTTTTTTTTCAGTATGGTAAAGCTCACCGCTGTATCGTGCTTGGCTGAATGGGTCTGCCTACCCCATGTCGATGTCAGGTGATACGCGGTCTCTATATTTCAGGATCTCAACCGATATGGGGCACCTATAAGCGACTTAACCCCGTCCGTGGACCTGCTTTTCTGCAGCTTCTAAGATTTTTCTGGCGATCCAGTCCTCCATTTTAAATGAAATGAATGCAGGGAATTTTATGGCTGGCTCTTCTTGCATTACTAGTCTTCCGTAGTAAAGAGATCTCCATAAGTGAAATAGTAGGTCCATCTACTGTGATGTCACTCTCCTCGCCAACCGTCTACAGAAATCTTCCAACTTGGAAATTTTTTGCATCTCTGCATCTTCCGCGCCGTAGTTTCCCATCACCTACTCCGGGTCGGTTAAAGGATTCCTCCAGCTTTTACTTGCGAGCTCCTCATATCTCTCTTTGGTCGTCTTCATCTCCGGGTCCGAATGCTAGAAGCCCCTTTCTTCACCATTAGCAGCTCCACCTCGAAATTGATGGACTTGAGACCCAACCCTCCCTTCCTGGATGGGATATATGTTGATAGTCGCGTCGTGATGGCACCCTTGAGCTGTTTGTTAACCAAGATCTTCCGGACTAATTTATCTAGGTCACTGCATTTTTTTAAAAGATGTGACTGGATTCCTGGGAGTAGATGTTTTCAAGGATGTATGTTGCTGTCAAGATGACACTCATGTTGTAAAGTTTTACTTTTTGGGATACAGCTAACCCAGAACCAATCATTTTCTCAGTCATCTTGGTCACTTTTGACCTCACGAGCTTGTAATTTATGGATAGATCTCGTTATAGATATATATAATAAGATCTGATCATATATAGGCTTATGGATGCTCATACTCAGGCTCGGTCAGCCACTCTGATCAGATCTAATTTTGTATAAGTTTACATATAATCTCATATATAACAAACTCTACGATTTCTGATAATTTTTAAATCCTTTCAGAACAATAAAAATAATTTGATTTCAGTAAGCAAAAAAATCAGCAAATTTTTCCGTTAAAATTAGAATTTTTTTTGTATAAGATATAAGTAATTGCAATGATCGCGTAAGATTTTTTCTACATCTACCCACACACAAAAGAATTGTATGCCAGCATGTATGTCAGTATGTAGCAAAACTTCTTTTGTTGACATAGATGTTGCATGTATCTGTATTCATAAAAGAAGAAAAGTCAGTGTGTTATGTTGTGTTTGCATCTTACGAAAAGTCACTTTTTTTTTCTTTATCATTCACATGCAAGAAAATGAAAATATTTTATATATTTAAATGGATTTTAGCGAAATACCATCTGACGTCAAAAAGATAGTGAGAAACCTGCGTAATCTTACAGATGCAGTTGTGACATCAAAATTCAAAAATATTCCAAAAGCTTCATTATTTAAGCGCTAAGTACACTAGTCTAAAAATTCACACACATTCTACGTAGTGAATTTAAAAAAAAATTGAGAAATACTATTGAACAGAAATGATAAAATTTTATGATTTAATTAATATTTTTAAATTGATGATTTCAACATACTAACACTAAAAAAAACGCCGGAGGTGCTATGCAAAAAAGAGCACTATTGATTTTAGCTGCATGAAAAATAGTGTTTAATTTTTTAATAAAATTTTTTCGTTAATAGATATGACAGATGCACGATTGACAAAATAGGAATTTATCGGAAAATACTACAACTTTTTTCATCGCACTTTTTTTTATTATATTGTAGAAAAAACTAATAACTGGTAACACTGGTGTTGCACCTCCCCAATTTGATCTGTCAATGTAGCAGATATATTCTTTAGTTTTATCATGTTCACAGGTTAAAAAACTAGATCAACAAATTTTATCATATTTTATTATTCTTGAATTATAAATGAAGAAGTAGCTATTATCGAAGAATTAATTACCTCCATTGTCTTTAACAATTCAAAATGTATCCAATTTTCGGTTTTAATTTTTAACCACTTGCCTGAGGAAAATCAACGGAGTATGTTTTTTATAAAACAGAACTTTATTAACATGAAATTTCTTTTTAGTTATAATAAAAAAAACTGCTTTATTTCAAAACATCATAAGTGAGATTTTTTTAATTTGTATCGTTAAAAAATTTTGGCTTTGAGAAAATATTATAGTGAGAAATACTTCTGGATTGATAATGGCAGGAAATCATGAAAAATGCAAATATTAAACAGCCAAATTTTTTCAGAAATAAAGAACATTTGATACTTTGTCTTAGAAAATGTTGTCCTTTCTACCATAACTAAAAATTTCTTGAATAAAAAACAATTCTTCAAAAAATATTTTTTAGTAGATTTCATAGAAAGCTTAATAAATGAGTTTTAATTTGCATTCGTTTTATTGTAGATAATTATTTATTAATAATTTGTAAATTATTACTTTAGTCATAATGAAATATAAACGAATTAAAATTGTAGTGTCTATTGATTACTTCAGATGTACACTATTTATTCAGGCATTTTAATGATGTACCTGATGTACATAAACGTATTTTTTTTTTGTATACGATCCTAGAAGTTTTTTTTATTCATTATGAAATCTACTTCCATTTCGACTGCCGAATAACTTTTTTTTATTTATAAATTAAATAATCGATTGAGTATTCTAAATTATTTACAGTCATTTTTATGAAGATGAAGAATAAATAGACAATGTATTCATACGAAAAAAAAAATAAAAAATAAAACATCTCAGTCTATTATCCGACAAATCATAATACGATAACCTAATTACTAAATGGATATGGTGCAGATCAAATACTTTTTTATCCAACTTGCATGAATATTACGATTTCCAGTTATATTCAGTCAGTTGAAGTAAGCCAATTTCAGACCAATACGAATCAGTGGGTTGAAACCACCGGTTTTTTCCCTAGAGCAGATACATATAGCTTCCGCCCATTGCACTATTTTCCGACTACATTTTAGCTCTGTTAAAGATGCATGAACTTTAGAATAACCATATGTATGTCGTTTTAGTTAACCAAGTGTCAGCTCAATTTGGTGTGAGCTATCAACTTCGAATTGTCTAAAATTTTTTTCAAAAATTTTGACACTAACGTTACGAAAATTATAAGCGTTTTGAGGCGTGCAATTATTGATTTTCTGAATTTTTTTAGCATTACAGTTGTTTTTACTTATATAGAACTGAATTTTTATTTCAAACATATAAACGCGACAGAAAACTTGGCGAACGGACAATCTGGAAGAAGCAAATGTATGTATAGCATTGATGGAATATAACCAAATAAAAAGAGAGAGTAACGCAGAAGAGCGTGGAGTGAAGTGGAGGCCGAATAATATTTCTCGGGGTGAACGAAATCAAATTTTCAGGGTAAACATCAAGTGTTATGCATTTATGCAACGTTATTCAGTATATATGTATATATAAGACATTTTGAATTCCGTTCTCTGTGACGTTGTCGTGAGAATAGTATGAGAAGCAATATTTTATTCAAGACTCGAACAAACTTTAGACTTTTTTTTCGTCTCCTGTATACTTCGTATTTATAAGTATTTTGAATAAAAGACGAGAATTTACAAAGTTATTTGATAAAGCTGGGGTATATATCTCTGCGTGGAAGCTATATATTTCTTGAAAATTTTACTCAAACAAAAATTTGAATCTACACAATTTTTTTGGAATCTATATCATTAAGAGAATAAGAAAAATTTTGTAACGGGTGTATCTATAGTATAAATTTGCGGTTTCTGCAGTTGTATAAATTTGGTACTCTCAGAAAGGTCTTGACCTAATTTTGTACTTCTCCATTGTTTTATATCATTTTGCTGACAGTCAATTTTTTTGTATTGAAGTTTTCGGAGTAGTTTTTGATAGTTACGTCATATATATAGCAATTGTTAATTCTACGGTCATCCAGATTTTTTTTCTTTTTTTTTGTATGAAGATTTAAAAACAACATTTTGAAGAAACATTTTATTTTTATCATATTATATTATTTCGGAGCGAAGTTTACGATAATAATTATAAAAAAAATAAGTAAGAATGAATTTTTCAATAAATTTTAATTTGAAGCTGGGTCATTTCATGTCAAATCGGCCAATAGTTGGAATCGACCCCTTTCGATTTGAACGAATTTTGGTCAGAAGTTTTCTTTTATCATATAACGAAGTTCTGCCAAAGGAAAAAAAATAAAAAAATGTTTTTCAAAGGATATGCAAACTCAAAATTTCGCGTTTTTTCCAGTTTTTAAATTTTGTTTTTGTAATATCTCGAACGCTAGGATAGATACAGGAATGATCTTTCGTTTGTTTGAAAGGGGACACTTGGAGCTATTGAAAAAAAATATTTTGGCAAAAAATTTTGAAAAATGCCAAATTTGTCAAATTTTGAATTTTTGAAAATCGTCAAAAATGACGGTCGACAACAAATTTTTTGCTCAAATTTTTTTATATACTACCTTGTACCAATCTTAAGAGATCCTAAAATTTTTGGAACTGTGTTTTTTGTTTTCTCAAAAATATGAATTTTTGAAATTTGTTAAAAAAAAAAAAAAAAATTTTCTCAAAAATTTTTTTTTTTATTTTTATCTTAATTGAGTTTGGAAAATCGCGTAATTTCGATATTCTGAACAGTTAAAATGTCATTTAGTGGCATAACGATGAGAAAAAAAATAATTTTAAGAAAAATTTTTTTTCGATTGTCAGTTCGGTGACTTTTTTGCGATTTCGGCAGCCATATATATTATTTTTCAAAAACAGAATTGAAATAACTATAAACAAGCAGAAACTATACATACATGATGGTATAATTACTAACTGTTTTATCATCTGTTAAAATTTTTCTTTAGTTTGACCTACAGAGGGCATAATACTACTCGCGGGAAAATTCAAATTAAAAAAGAATAATTTTTGTTATGATCTAAATAATTTATGTATGACATGAGCGCTTAAGCATGCTCATTTAGATTTTCCAAACTTTTTAATTATATATTTTTTGCATCTAATTAATTATTGGGTTAATTTTATGGATAGAGTATTTAATATGGTCCTACGATATTCTCTGTAACCAATTAAAATGCCAAAAAAATGTCTAGATATAATTTTATGGCTATAACACCAGCGGTCACCCACCCAACTATTAACCCTGCTCAATGCTGCTTAACTTTGGTGATCTCCGTGCGTCTTGAAGTTTCTGTCTGCTATGCTGCTGTCTTAGTTGATAATGATTCGATGATCTACATAATGTATCATATGAGTTTATCATAAATATAATATAAAAATTGATTTTATAATATATTTGGATAGTCATAATTCATAATTTATTTAT
>CAJNRD030001114.1:4608180-4630297 GCA_905319865.3 Cotesia congregata
AAAAATTTGGAGTGACCTCTTAAAAATTTTTTTTTGAGCTGTCCTTTGGTGAGGGCTCTTAAAACATCAAAAACTAACATTTTTTCACTCGAGACTCAAAAAAAAAATAGTCGGTTTTTTTGCGCCACTCTAATAAATATATATATATATATATAGATAGCTGTATAAAAATAAAAATAAGCAAAAATTATAAAGAATTTTCAACATCATCTTATAATTATTAACAAATGAAACACAAAAATTCTCAAGAAATGTATGCAATGAAATTTTATCTGTTAAGTCTTACAGAATTTATTATAGGAACCATAAATAAAGGTGAATGATTTAATAAATTGTAATTTACATTAACTAGTGAAAATTCGCTTCTAAAAAAAATTTTTCTGAAGGGAATAATTTCAATTTCTAAGTAATCTATAACACGATAGTAATAATAGTTGAATTGAAGGTTATCTACGGGATTTCTCATGAAGAATGCTGCACTAGCTATTTACGCTGCCAAAATATTCTACTAAAATTTCTTTTTTCCAGTTATTATTATTTCAAAGAAATAGTTCATTAAAATATATCAAAAACTCGATAATTTTTTTTTTAATTGATTGAATTTTTCGAATCTTTTTATACACTCTGATGTTACAAAATGCGATAAGTCTAATCGACTTACGGGCAAAAGAACAATAATGTTAAAAAGTGTTACCCGTTAAATGATTGCAGTCCTCATTTTTATTCAACATCGTGCTTCTTTTAGCCCTGCTGCAATTCCAACTGCATTTTCTTTAATGCTACAATTACATCTTCTGACGATCAATACAGATTTGTATCTGCATTATTTATATGTATCTATTTATTTCTCAAGATAGAAAATTTTTGTGAATGACATTCTAATTTTTTTATCCTTTGCGTGCTAATAATAATTTATTGTTTAGATAAAATAAAAAATCGTCAACTGTCAGCTGACTTCAGTATCGTAAAAATAGTTGTTTGAGACTATGCAGAAAATTCACAGGAACATTTATGAAATGCTTGTTTATAAGAAATTCACTTAATAACAAAAAAAAGTTGATGCGATGTGAAAAGTTTTTTCAAGTTTGTAAAGTTCGTTAGCAATTTTTTCAAAGATTTATTCCAAGAATTCATACTAAAAGTTGTAAAGAAAAAGTTGTATGTGAAAAAGTTAGAACTATCATTTTATCTTGTGAAAACCATAGGATGTATAAAGTTAATATTAAATGAAAACTAATCAGCTATTTCGAACTTATCGCTTCTGATAACCTACCAAGTTATTCAATGTTTCTTCCAAATTTTAATTTCGTTTCAAGATATTCAGTTTTTTAATTCAAGAAATCAACTCGTGAATAAAGAAAATAAATCTTTTGATTGAGCAAAAAATTTTTTCGATTGATTTTACTCTAACCCAGCACTTTACGGAAATTTTCAACACTACCTTTGATCAAAAAGTTATAATACGGCCAATTTTAAAATCAGACTATATATACGACCATATCAGGCAATTTCAGAAAATTTTTTTACAAAAATATAATGGTTTTAAAAAAAAAATTATTGTTAGTTTTCGATAGCTTTTACACAGAAAATAGGTTCACTTGAACCAAGAAAATATTTTGCTTTCTAATTATTTTCTTGAGCGAAAAAAAAAATTTTTTTTGACACAAGAAATTTCACTTATTCCAACAAAATTAATTCCCTTGCTTTAAGAAATAAGGTAGGGCGGGGCTAGTTGATCGTAGGGGCAAGTTGTGCAATCGAAATATCTCGCAAACTAAGCAACTTACAACAAAAGTGTAAATGGTGAAAATAAAGGGTTACGAGAGGAGAACACATCGCGCGAAAGTCAACTGCCGTCCGATGTTTAGACTAACTGACAAAACGTTTTCTTTTTTTTTTGCGTCAAAAAAAAAACAGGTCTCTTTAGAATTTTTCTCCTACACTCGTTTAAAAATGCTATTTCGTGATTATGAAAGTATTCAAAGATGACTTAATGTTTGCCCTTTCGATTATATATGATTGTTTATTTTTAATTCTTATCATTCTTTTATAACCTAACTTTTATTTTGTTGCCTCAATTGGGGCTAGTTAAGCAAGACGCTGACTGCGTGTTAAATCAGCCCTACTAGATTTTCAATATTTAAAAATGAAATTTTTCTTCACTAAATTAATAATTATCAATTGATTTGTATATGTAATGAGTAATGATTAAATATAATGTGTAAAAATTAAAATAACTCATATTGATATTATATTAATAAATAGATAACATAATTATAATTAATATTTTTATGTTTATAATTATTATTATAATCATAATTATACGTATGTAGAATTATAATAAATTAAATATTTGCTTGTTAATTACAATTTTATTTTGTTTTCATATCATTCTATACAGTCATTCCGTCTATTTTAGCCATTGCACAACTAGCCTCATACCCATGCTCAACTAGCCTCACTAGTGGGGCAGGGCACATTGAGCATTTTGGAGCGCTCGCGTATTTCCGGGAATAACTTGAAAATTTGGACTCGGATCGTTTTTGTGTCGCTAGACCTTTTGAAGAAGACTAAATTACGAACCTAACAGTATATGAATTGATTAAATCCGATACATTGTCTTAAAGTTATGGAAGGTCGAACCAAAAAGTGATCAACTAGCCCCGCCCTACCCTACGTATCTTGATCCAAGAAAATTTATTTAAGTCAAGCAAATCGTGCTGTTTTGAGAAAATTCAGCCTCTTGTTCCAAAAAATTTAGTTCTTGATAAAAGTAAATTTTCTTGTCTTGAGAAAATTTTTCTCTTGCTCCAAAAAATTAAATATCTCGATAGTGAATTTTCATTAATATTTTTATTCACTCACATGTCAAATGGGAAGATCAAATAATATTGAATCATTTTTTTTCATTCAATCTGTATAATTGCACGCTTGAAATAATATAAAATGGGTATCAAATATTGAAGAGAAAAATTTTCTCAAGGTGAGAAAATTTTTTTCTCAGCTAAAGTAGGTGGCACTGCTTCCCTAAAGTATCTAAAAATCTTGATCAAATATAAAAATTTATTGTATCAAGTATTTATGATAATTTGAATTAAGAAAAAATGCCTACCAACAAGAATAGAATTTCAATATTCACTCACATGTCAAATGGGAAGATCAAATAATATTGAATCATTTTTTTTCATTCAATCTGTATAATTGCACGCTGAAATAATATAAAATGGGTATCAAATATTCAAGAGAAAAATTTTCTCAAGGCTAGAAAATTTTTTTCTCTGCTTTAGTATGCGGCGCTGCTTCCCTAAAGTATCTAAAAATTTTGTTCAAATATAAAAATTTATTGTATCAAGTATTTATGATAATTTGAATTAAGAAAAAATGACTTCCACCAAGAATAGAATTTCAAGAAAAATTTTTACTTTGGCCAACACAACTTCTGTCCTCCTTCAGGCACCCGAAAATTTTCTTGAGCCAAGAATTTTCTTCTTCAGTCAAGAAATTTTTCTTTCTGTGTATTTGATGGTGAATTTGATCGTATCAATCGACAACCGCTATCGATCAAGATTCCAAGATTTAAGACAATAAATTTGTGAAGAACCACAACGAATTGTCTTCAGAATAATCTTTTTGGGCAGACTATTGTTTTTTGAATCAAGTTAGTTTCCGTATCAGTGTAATAGTTTCATTAGTACTTTATAAATTATTAAACAAATTTTTTACAACTAAAAATTATTAATACATCCACGGAAATCATAATATCTATCTAGATTTAACAATCTAGGATTGTATAATGGAAAATAATCAAAAATATTTCTCCAAAGCTGAAGAAACTGAATAAAGTGAAGATATATTGAATCTTAACTGAAATAAAAGTGGAGTCAAAAGAATGAAATGAATCAGTGAAAAAATAATTGAAATTTCTTTGGCTAAGTCAATAGGTTATAGGTAGAGTTCTCCGGTTTGAAAATTTATACTAAGACGTTCTTATCAGTCTTTGTCGAATAGTTGGAAAAGCAGAGTGAAGGCAAGAGTATGGGGCTGTAGTGTTTAGTGGTACGTAAATGATACGACAAGCGAAGCGTGTAGAGAATCGAGTTTTGGTCGCGTTTGTAGAATGCTCGGATTAACCTAAGCGAACTATATATTGAGTAAACTTTACTAGTAGTGTGATTCGAAAGAAAGAAAAGAAGAGCAAAGAAGAGTTTCAAAATGACTTTAGTAACAAGAATGCTGCATTCTCGATACGAGTACGACTCTCCAGACACAAAGCTCCTGGTGAAAAAGGAACGAGTAACTACTACTTTACGGTAATCCAAGACGCCCCTGAGCAATATATTAACCGAACAAACCAAACTTTTTAAAAAATTTCCAGTTTTCGAACTTTGTTCAGGCTGTGTTTCTATTTGTATTAGTCTAATCATCATCTATCTTATTTTCCAAAATTTGTAATAATTCTTTATTAATCTTAAAAATTTGGTATACCATTTGATTAAAGCTTATGTTTTTCTTCATTACAAAAATTATGCAGAAAATTGAAAAATGTAACTTGTTAGAAAATCTGTTTATAAAAAAAAATTTGGTGGCATCTTTTGACAGTGTATTCAACTATATTACAAGGCCGTAGAAAGCGCTGCCTATTAACAGTTTACTTAACTAACATAAAAGTTTTTGGGTAGTTTAAATTTTATGTTTAAGTTTAATCTATCTCACAATATAAACCAATCACATAAAATCGACACATTTTTTATGAATTTAAGATAAATTGTTATTTACAATCCATCGTAATAATATATTATGTAGCTAAATGGACAGGACTTTTGGCTATGATAAGGTTGGCGCAACGAGCGGAGTGTGTGCGCCGACACACGAGTGCTGAAAACCTCCCGAGTCAAAAAGTTTCAGCATTATTTCGAACTGCTAAAGCAGAATTAAACCTTAATTTAAGCTGACTGTACTGAATTGGACCTTTTATCAAACTTACTGCACTGAACAGAGCTTTACATCAAACTGTTCAGCCTGCTAAAGTTAATAATTTCAAACTGCTCAGCCTGCTAGCAGTATTAAATTGAAACAGGTTTCAACCTAATCACACTGCAGCTTTAAAATGACGTAAACATTTCAGACTATATTCAGACTGAACAGCCTTCCAAGGTATTGTACTGAAACTGAATTCAAGCTGAACAGCCTGCTAAGCATTAAAATGAAACTGAATTCAAGCTGATCAAGCTGCGGCTATTCAGTCATACTTCGTCACCAAGTATATTTCCTTTATATGAATATGAGATATATCGGTCGTACGGCGTAGGGGTTAGTTATCGGTCTGGCAAACGCGCGGCTAGGGTTCGAATCTCGGTTAGGGCAAATTCTATTTTCACTTTATTTCTATAATTAGTAAAAGTTATATTTAGCAAAATTTAGTGATCAAAAACGAATGGCAGTATAATAATGTAGAAATGAGTAAATGCAAATGCAAATGTTTACTAATGAAAGATATTTAATTTTTAACCAAAGTAATGAACAATATTCATATGTTCACTTTACAATACGACCATTTGTTATTTGATCATTATATCATGGAAAATATTCACACGGGTCGGCTAATTATCAATTATTTGGGAAGAAATAGTAAATTTTGGTGAATATGTCAAGAACGATTATCTAAAATTGATCATCGAACTTTTAGTCTTCAGTCACGATAATTCGCAAAGCTATCAACCAAATTGTATGGCTTGGGGAACAATCGAAAGGACTAATCGAGATTTAGCTCTGATTAACTTTCAAGATATTCTGATTAGTACTCCTAGAGATTTACACGGAAACAAGCACAATCTTACTGACGTTTTTCTAATGTTTATATTACAATAACCCGAAAACTAATTGACCAAGAAGTGAATCAATAAAGCTTATTGGGACGAATGATTTAAGCTACATTCAACAAAAAACAACAAAAACAAGTTATCTCCAAATTTGGTACGAAATATATGACAGTGGATTCATTTTTTATGATTTTACTAAAAAATATAATGCATTCGTGATAAATAAGTGATATATGAGAGATAAAGATACTAAATTTGTGGCAAATAATGAAAAATCTGCACTATCTGTCAAACATTTAAAATTCATTACTCCCATTTCTTCCACGGTCGAACCGTTTCTTTACCATAAATAAATCTCTTATTTGACTCAATAGCTGAATTTCTTAAGATTTATAATATAAAGTTCAAAAGTTTTCAAATTGAACTTGTCAGGAAAGAGATTATTCAAATTTTTAAATTAGTTATTTTTCAAGTGTTTGAACTGTATGATTTTTTAAATTGAAAAAAATCTACAGAAAATAATATATAATTAATAGGTAAAGTTTAAATTAATTTTGTATACTCTTCAAACATATATTAGTAAAAATTTTCTTAAATTAGTGAATATTCACTGATTATAAACCTCTTCGGTGCGATTGGCACTTGATATTAGTGAATATTCACTTATTCAAGATAATTTGCACTAATTCATTACATTACAAAAAATGTGAATTTATCTGAAATAGAGAAAATCACTGAAAAAGAGTATTCACACACTATTTCACGGCTATAAGTATACCACTCGGTATACACTAATAGCTGTGATACAGTGAATATTTACTGTTTCAGATTCAGAGTACACACTCTTCATTACGTATACTTTAATATGGTAGAAAATAGAATTTCCGTCATGGATCCAACAACCTTAGATGACATGTAGACGCACACCTAACTGATGAGTCTTTCATCGTTGTACAACCCGACGGAGCATCTCTCACCCCACTACCCTACAATGCATATTTCCATCAGTCCTTATTCATGCAAACATTTCTCTTCATTATCTCTCTTCCTCTTTGAGATTTAGTCATCCAATGCAATAAGTGTGTGACTTATAATTTGTACTTTATCGCTCAAATGTAAACAATTTAGCATAATTTCACGACTCATGACTCGAAGCATCACAGAGTGGTTTACGATCGAAAAATTTTTTTCACCTCATTTTGACTATTTTTATTGTTATACCCTTGTTAGATTACGTAATCAAAATATTTTGCATACTATTGTGAGGATAATTTAATGGAATTTAATTTCATACGTTTTATAAATTGATCTAATACAATAGAAACGGAAAATAACATCAAGTTAGTTCAAAAAATTTTTATTTTTGTAACTTCCAAAAAAATCCATTAATCGAGTCAAATTTTTTTTTAATAAATTCTTTGAAGGAAATATAGGTCCTCTATAATAAAATAAAATAAAATAAAATGAAAAACAATAAGACTGTATATCTATATACACATATTTACGTAAAATTAATATGTATGGTGATGTATCTATACATATTACATACATTTATTCCACTAGGGGCGCCTACGCATTATCGTTCCAGTACAGCTGTTTTATATTTATTTTATTATTATTTCATTATTAAATTAGCATTATGAGTCGTGCATTTTTGAATTTTCCAACTTTTTTTTTGTTTAGTGGATTTTTATGTAATAAATAAAACAGACAAATTTTATTATTCACCAGAAAAATTAAATTATAACGAGATTTATGTATTTTTATTTAAAAAAATACTATTTTAGTTATGCTAACGAAGCAAATTGTCTGAAAAGTTTTCTGATCATGATTGAAAAACAAAATAATAACTAAGTGATCACTAAAAAAGTAGTGCTTTATAGCCAAAGCACATTTAATTAAAACAAAATATTTCTGTTTGAATCTTATTAATAATTAATTAATATATTCTTCAAATTATCAATAAAACACAAAAATAGGAAAAATTTTGTCTTTTAGGCGTATTTATATGATAAAATGTTTTTTATTTTCTTCAAGTTAAATTTAGTATCATTGTAGACAGTTCTTAACCCGAATTTGAGCTTCTTTAAAATTTTATATGCTTTTCAACGATAGCTTATTAACTATAATAAATTTGATTCAACGCGTGCCTGTTTTGCGCACTTTATAACAGCTGCGATGCAAACCCTAAATGGCTATTATCGACCGGCGCTTAGAAGGTGATGAAAATCGAAGTAGATCCCATCATTCTCCACCGACGTAACATAATGGACGAAACCTGCGTGTTATAATGGAAATCGCGTCTTATAATCTGAAGAGTAAATGTGGTTATATGCAAAATATTAATCCATACACTTAAGGGAATAAGTACAATTTTTTGACAGGTATATCTTTATTTTATAAGAAATTTTTATAGTTATAAATTTGGTACATCATCAGAACGATCTTGACTTGAATTTGTGCCCTTTAACGATTTTATATATTTTTTGGCAAAAGTCAATTTTTTATATTAAATATTGGAGCAGTTTTGAATAGTTGATTCGTTTATATTCTCGAATACTAAATTAGTGAAATTTTCACCCATCAAAATAGTACGTATAAAAACTACAATAGCTACAAAAGTTATAAAAATTTAACAAGTTCATTTGCTCTACTCTTAAATTATAATTACGTTTTACAATTACAAAAAATTACGAAATAAAAGTTCAGAACAAAATTAGTATCAAAATATCTTTTTCATATAAGAAAAATTCATTTGCCACACAGAAAAAAATAAATAGTAAATGCAACATGATGCAGTCTTGGTAAATGAACATGATGAAATCATGTTGCAGCCACATGATTTGTCATGTTTCGGCTACATGACAATCATGCTGCGGTAGTATGAGAAAAATCATGTGGCAGCAACATGCTTTTCATATTTCGGCTACATGACAATCATGCTGCGGTAGCATGAAAAAAATCATGTGGCAGCAACATGATATTCACGCATGATAATGACGATCTAATCTAATACTATCGGTGTTATACCATACATGACAAGAAAAACATCGTTCGCTATTGCATAAATTTTGTAAATATTATAAATCCGAAAAAATCTAGTTGCTTGATAATAAATAATTTTCCTGAACCATAAATATTTAGTTTTTGCAGCTTAATTTTAAGCTATTAAGGTTCCATGAAAATCATGTTACTGCCCCATGATTTCTGTCATGCTACCGCAACATGATGTCATGTAGCCGAAACATGTCAAATCATGTGGCTGCCACATGATTTTTCTCATGCTACCGCAACATGATTGTCATGTAGCCGAAACATGTCAAATCATGTGGCTGCAACATGATTTCATCATGTTTATTTACCAAGACTGCACCATGTTGCATTTACTATTTATTTTTTTCCGTGCAATTAGTGAAAATCTACTAATTCAAAATAAAACCTTTTTCACTAATTTAAAAAGTTGGTAACTACTAATCACTAGTAGTATAATCTGAACATTTTGAAGCGGTAAGTATCAACTATCAATTAGTGGTTTTTCACTAATTCAATTTTAGAAAGCAAATTTACCTGTGACATTTTCTATCAAAATATTAATTATTGATCCATTCATAGCAATATTATTTCCAAATTAATTTCAAGAGTACCCAAACTATGTATATTGTGATAAAAAATAACCGACAATAATTAAACCAAAGTTTCCCTATTCATAATTCCTGGCATTATAACGCTCACGTAATGATTGCAGGTTGTTAGCTACCAAATAACCAGTCAATACAATGACAGAATTATAACATATAATTCAAAACTGTACAACTTGATAACTTTACCCCATAACTTTGCTCCTAATAAACAATCGGCAGTTTCATATAGTCATAATACAACATTATCGTTAATTTAAACTTTATGAACTGCTTTACCGCTGTAATTATCCGTTGTTTTTTACCGTATTTTGTTAGATGAATTTCGCCCTTAAAAGCTCAATCCGATCAGCTCAACTTTAAATTTCAATATTTGATAAAAATTAGACTCCGTATGCCTAATGTTTATGAATATTTGTTAGCGGTGGCTAATAGTATTGCAAAAGATTTTCACCCGATCATAGGTATTAATGCCGATAGATTTATACCCGCATACCCTTCAATACATTGTATACATATATGAATCTATAAAACAGGTTAAAGTGAATAGAAGTAAGACCATGAACATCAGTCAGAACGTGAACACGAGTCAGCCCCGGGGGGTTGGGGCGCGGCCGCGTTTGCTCTATCGACCGGCGAGGATCCACGAGGCATGTCGACTTCGTCCGAGAGGCCACCGTGTTTCTATATTCACCTATTTGAGGCTGGTAACCTTTACTCTGCTCTGAAAGAGAGCACGAGATATACAATGTTAAGAAATATAAAATATAAGACGAGAAAAATAAAAGTAAAATCAACTAGAGTAATCCAAAAAAAAAATAAAGTAAAGGTACGGAGGAATAAAAAAAGTAAATACGACTTGTCTTCTTCGACTATTTTGTCAAGCTAACTTTTCCTTTGTACCCACCCTCATTGTTTTTAAGCATATAACAACACTACTTAATCTTACAATACAGAAGAATTGTACACCCGCAACTTGTTTTTACTTTTAAGGCTCAAGTATCAAAAATCGGAGGGATGACAAAGATCAAGGCAAGAGTAGAAGAATGCGATAATTAAATAATGAAAGCTAAAAAAATTGATTAATGTTTTAGTTATTTTCCTTAAAGACAGCCAAAGGGGATAGAAGAATTTTATTCCGGGTTACATTTCATCAACCATTAAACAAAGTAGTGCAGACACAAAGGAGATACTTGGGCATTGTTAGACGTGTTGTTTTCACTTTTCATCTTGAATTCTGTGCTGGGCAGTATTACTTTTACTACTATATTTATATATACACTGACTACTGACGTGCTTTTAAGAGAAGTTCTCGAGAGTTTACTGCACTGCTGATTAATCTTCGCGGACTGCTCACTGTTTCAGCACTCTAATAACAAAATGTCAGTGTGAATGTATTAAATTGATGCAGAAAAAAATCAATATCTGCTTTTCTAACTTTTGAGAAAGTTTATAGTAACATTTTTGACATTAAAGAGGTTAAAAATGAAGAAAAATTGGAAAATCAATCCGCCGTTTGAAGACTTTTAAGACTTCGTGCGAAGCATATCTTAAGTTCAAAACTTAGGAAATTGATACGGTGATTTTTTTTAATTATCCGGGTGATTGAGTCAAGTTATGAATTATGAGAAAGATACGCTTCTGAATCGCTACATAGGGCTTGATGATACATAGAAAGTTTATAAAGTTAATGAAAATTACTTTCCTTTAAAAAATAAGAAAATTTTTTTAATT
Organism: Cotesia congregata; assembly: GCA_905319865.3. NCBI lineage: Eukaryota > Metazoa > Arthropoda > Insecta > Hymenoptera > Braconidae > Cotesia > Cotesia congregata. The sequence goes on from CAJNRD030001114.1 coordinate 4,619,372, forward strand.
TTAGAGGGACCAGTTAAGTTCGAAATTACACTAATAAGAAAATTAACTTGATTCAAGAGAAAAATTTTGAACTAAGAATACTGTTTTGAAGAAAATGATTTATTTGAGTCCAGACCATAAATTCTTGGACCAAGAAATTATTCTTGATGATTCGAAAAATGGGGTTTTTTTTTTAGTTATTGGGATAACTATAGTGAGTGACTTTAATGAATTGTTAAGATTAATTATCAGAAATAATTATCATTGAATCGAAAGAATTTTACTTTGCTTTTTTTAAAACCATTTCTTCTCCAAAAAAATAGATATTTATGTCATAAGACCGTGAAGTGGCGGTTTTCTGACAGCGACGATATTTCGATATGAGCTTAAGGTTTGTGGCGGGAAGGTTCGAAACGGGCGTAATTTTAACGTACGAGGCGTAGCCGAGGACGGTAATTTACGCTCGTTTTCGAACATTCGCGTCATAAACATTAAATCGAATATCGAAAAAAAGTCGTTGTCAAAATCGCCACTAAACGGCCGAATGACCGACAATATTTTTTGTTATTATCACTCCATAAGTTTAACTTTTGAGGGATAGGAGGCAAATAATGACATATTTAAATTTTATGAAGTTTCACAAGGCCAAAAAAAATTTATTTTATATTAATTATCTTTTTATTAATCTTAAAATCTTGCTAACGTCCAGAAAATGTAAATAACTTTTTATTAGTATTTATTTATGGCGTTGTTGTTATTTTATTAACATTAGGTCCGCTTCGTAATAAACTGCCAGCAGAGAAATAATTAGCCCCACTCAATAGTAACTAAGACTAAAAATTATCGGTCGGTATGCTAGAATGTGACTTTTTTTTTACAATCTCTCTCAATTTCGTCTAGGTGTACATGAAAAATTCGTAAAAAAAAAGGAGGGGGTAAAACTTCACGGCCTAGGCCGTGAAAAAAAGACGGTATGGTAGAGTTCTAGAAAAGAGTCCCTTTACGGACGCCACCCAGCGCTCAAAAGTTGAACTTCTGGAGTGAGTATAACAAAAAATATCTTTTTAATTAAGAGCAAAATTTTTAACAATTGTATGTACAGATTCAATCTAAATATTTGTATAGCAATACAGATTCTTAATTTATTTTTTTGATAAATCAATTGATTAATTTGGTTAACAACAAATATCAATTTTAGATAGTTACTTTATTATGCTGAACAGAAAATTTTAAAGGTTAGATGTTCGACGATAAAAACAAGTACCAGTAGAAGATATTGCTTTTTTTTATCTTAAAACTTTTTCTTATTTATTAATATTTTGCCTACAGATAGTATAATTTAAAATATTTAACAATTGGCCCGAATTTAAGTCTGTATTCACTGTAGGGTATAAAAAATTTCATCTTAACTGTGAAGGTAGTTAGTTAGTTATAATCTAACAAAGATTGAAAACTACAGATTGATATATTATTATAAGAAATAGAAGTAATCGAACAAAAATATTGCTTTTCTTAAATTTTCATAGAATTTCTTCATTTTTTTACTTCGAAAATTGAAATTCAATTTATTTGTACCCACCATCAGAAGCTATTTTCAACTAAATTTCCGATACGTTATTATTCATAACATTCTTTACTATGGACGTTTCCTAATAGCATTGCTTGTTTGAATATTTTTTTATTTTCCATACAAAACCTCAGAAGTTTTTTGAATGACATTATTTTAAAAATAATATTGTAAAGTACAAAGACATGCCGGAGATTTAATAGAAATAATTTTGTTTCTACATCATGCTTCTGACATCGACAGCTACGTTATTACAGAGTGATGCAAACACTTTTTGCAAAGTTAATGTCGACAATGAAAAAAAATTGAAATTTACAAAGGAAAAGGATTCAAACATTCAATAGTTAATTATATTATACAATACACTGATAAAAAGACTGACTTGACTCAAGAGCCAAACTCTTGAACCAAGAATACAATTTTGAAGAAAATGATTTTCTTAAGTCAAGAGAATAAATTCTTGAATTAAGAAATTATTCTTGATTCAAGTAAATATTTTTTGTCTCAAGAATTTATTCTCTTGGCACAAGAAAATCAGTTTCTTCAATATGGAATTCTTGGTCCAAGAGTTTGGCTCTTGAGTCAAGTCAATTTTTTTATCATTGTATATACGTTCCATGGAATTTGTAGAGAAATTTATTAAATGAAACATAACAAAGCTATTAGTTGTATTACACAGGATAAAATTGGCTTACTTGAAGAAAAATTTTGACGTTAAATAAGTTTTAATAGAAAATGATAGATTGCATTGCAAAAACTCGCACAAATTTTTTGCTTCTGTCACTATATATGATGGAATGCTACTGCTAAATAAATTTTAAGGCTTGCCGTGAAAGCTTGCATCTACATTTTACACATAAATGTTGAATGACACTTATCAACGAAGCTTTTAAAAATTCTATTTTAACCTTTTTATTTTTAAACATTTTATTAAGAGTCTTATTAAAATCACCGGAAAAAATATTACTTAAGCACTTGGTCAAAAATTAATTTTTTTCTTACTATAACAAGGTTACTAATGAAGACAAATAAAATATGAAGTTAAACATTACTTCCCAGCATTTTATAGTCATAGAATACAAAAAAACGATTTAGCCTCGAACTTATACTCAAGTTGCTTTTTGAAAAATCTCAAGAGACTCATACGCTTATACATCTATCCAACGTTGTGTCTACTCTCATCAAGTACTTGGCGCTTAAAGAAAAGAGAGAACAAATCTAAGAGAGGGGAAAGTGAAAAAAAAAAAAAGAAATCTATACAATACGTTATTCTACACCACACTAGTAAGATCTCAACACACAGAATAATTCTGTGCTATGTACTCCGAAAAATCGCCAGACGTCGTCAAGTACACGCTTTACTCAGTCGGTACTCAAGTCACGCCAACGTCTTCTTGTAAATACATTTTTCACCCTTTTCATGTTACTACTTGTCGTATTACATGGGGTGCGGATATAACAGGGACCCTGCACTTATACAACAATCATTTTGCCGAGGATAGCTTTAATAAAATGTCTTATACCGACAATGTTAATAACTCATAAACGGCAGTGCTTGTCTGTGGTGAAGAGGACTTTAAACATGAGTGGACGTAATAAAAACCTTTAACATCTAGGATAAATTATAAAATTTGCTATATTTTTATAATAAAAGAAATAATTTCATTTTGTTTAGGTTAGAAATTCTGCAAGTACACTCCTTAAACACTAGTTATGATTTTTTTCTCAAAAATTTGAGTAATATTTATCTACTAAGGCAATTATCCTTCTGTTATTCGCGTTTTCTCTAGTGTCTCACTCGTATTCACGCTAACTCTATTAAGTTGAGTAGTGTTGTGCGGGGAATCGCCGTATAGCGAAGGGTTATAGTTGAGTATACTCATTTCTGCTTATCGAATTGAAAAAAATGAGCATACATTTTTACATGTAATTGTATTATCTACACTGAAAAAAAAGTTTTCTGCTCTGCACGATACGATATTACTACTGTAACGATCCACACATTGCTATCTAAAGAAGAGTGAGGTAAGGAAAACTGTATACTAACGGTAACAATAGTATCATGAATGGCACCTAAAATGGATCATGACAGTCACTATCCAGACTGCTACTCATAGCTGTACGGATTGTACCCGTAAAGATACACTCGTTATTATACAGTAGATGGTGCCAAGCAAAAAACTTTTTTTTCAGTGTACCAGAATTATTCAGTAGTGACACCTGTCTTGTGGAATAAGCTTTTTGAGTGTTGATATTCGATATTTATCAAATTAATCCTAAAAATTTCGATTGACACTGATATTCTCAAGCTGGTACGCGTCTTTTGGGCACCATTCCCGTTAACGCTACACTGAAAAAAAATTTAGGAATACGGTTGATCCTGAAGGCCATCCCTGCAACTTCCCACCAATTCTATACCTAAACGCTTGAAATTGCACTTATGACGTTTTAGAGCTCTTCAAGCTCATAAACACAATTTGTGTATTATTTTGAGCTCTCCGAGCTCAAAAAAATAGCTTTTGTATGTTTTTGAGATCTTCGAGCTCAAAAGTTTGATAGAAGTTTGATAAAACACTATTTTTTTAATTTTCAAATCGCAATAACTTTTGAATGAATGAACCGATTTTCACGCGGTTGGTGGCATTCGACGCAGTTTTTTAGGCTTTATAAAAAATCTTTGAGTTTATATTGACAGAGTGGAAAAATTCGGAGTAATTCCGAAAAAACGCTTTTTTCGGTTTTCTTTCGTCAACGATAACTCACGAACGAATTAACCGATTTTGACCGGACTGGCGATGATCGACGTGGTTTTTTGATGTTAAGAGCTGATTAGTTTTTGAAATTGATCGGTAAAGCCGTTTAAAAGTTATTCCAAAAAAATCACTTTTGAAAAAAATTTTTTTTGTAGTTTTTTTGCGATTTATCAAAATCTACCGGTCCGAATCGGTCCAAAGTGTATTGGAAATCTAAGTTTGGTCAAGCCCTTTCGAATGGCACCAACCGCGATAAAATCGGTCAAGCCGTTGAAAGTTATGAGAGTTTCACATACATCCACACACCACCGCGGGGGTAGTCAGGGAAGCTTCCTATGACCTTAAAACGTCGAGATCTGATGAAAGCTCGATTTTTGCAAAATGGGGTGAAAACAATAACTTCCCGATTTTTTAAAATCTGAGATTTTTAGCGGGAAGTTAAAAATTAACTTGATTCAAGAGAAAAATTTTTAAACCAAGAATATAATTTTGAAGAGGATAATTGTCTTGAATTAAGACGAAAAATTCTTGGATCAAATAAAATTTTCTTAAGTCAAGAATTTTTCTACTCGAATCAAGAAAATTAAGTTCTTCAAAATTATATACTTGATTTAAGAACATTTTTTTTTCTCTGTATAGGAACGCCTTTTGAAAAGGCAAGAAAATAAACTACGGGGACATTTAATGAAATATAACTACAATTTTATAACTTTAATTAACAAAATTCTTCCGAAATTGTGTTAAAATAAGCACTATTACTATTATTTAAAAAACGGCTAAGTATAACTAAAACATTACCAAGTTACATATAGTTTCCATTTTATCTAGAAAAACTTTAATGGTTTTTCTTGTTTCAAGCTATCTTTACCAATTTGATTTATAATCCTGAATAAAAAGAAAAAAATATTGTTTCTACATACATTGTTTTAAGTTCCTCTGTTAAAAATATTTTTTTTCTGTCGAGGAACGGAAGTTTATTAAGTTACAAAGATTTTTACGTCATTTTACTGTAATAACAAAAATCAATTAACTAGTTGTAAAATTTTATTGTACTAAAGAGAAGAAAGAAGAAATAAAGATATGACAAATTATGAAATTTTTCTCATTTGTTGATCAATTATTGATGGTCATTAGTTCATATCGATACTGCCATTCTCATACGCCGTATTTCACGTATAGAAAATTTTACAGCAGATGGTAAAAAGAGTTTATTCTTAATATTAAATAAATGGGATTCAACGGCTAAAAATATTTATTTAAGAATAGTTATTACACTAATTGACCTTTAAATTTTTAATATGACTTGTATAATATTGTTATGATTCTATTAAAAAAAAAATCTATTTGTCAAATTTTGTGGGATACGACATATCAGAATGGCAGGATCAACATATATTAAATTTCGGTAACTTTATTCATGCCACCTATTAAGATTTGGAATTTTTCAACATTATTATCACTTTCGATATAAAAATAAATGAATCAATACGTCCAATGGCATGCTATAATGATAATGGTAAAAGTGAGAAAATAAAAATTTAAAACAGATCAATGTATGAGTTGGGAAAAGAATAAAGACAAAATGGGGTTCGTTTTTTTTTTTTTGTTTTTATATATTAAACCCGAGTATCAGTTTGCACTTGCAAAGGATGAGACCCTTCCCACGGTAGTGGAGGCTTTTACATAGGACACTCTTTGTTTTACTATAGTTGCAGACAGGATACTATTCAATGTGGGAAAATAAAAGTATCAAGGGCAAGTCAGTTGTCCGTTAAATTTTTAAAAGGCAAGAGAAAATGACCGACTAATTTTTATTTTAGTTTCTCTTCCGTAAAAAAATGTTTCATATATTATATTAAATTGATATGTAATGTACATTACAACCATTAATAAAGAAGTAGTATTGAATAACAGCCTTGACCTTGCCTTCAATTATAAGACTATATTAATATATGGCTAACAGAAAGGCTATAGAAGTGAGAGCTCGTAGTTTCCATCGAGGTCGTCTACCTGATGATAAGTTAACATACCGTGACGTTTCGCACACTATATACGGCTGCGTAGAGTTGTCATGGTAAAAATTTCTACCTATATCTCTCATATTCTTTTTAATTATTCATGTCCCAGGTGTTGTGGATGCTTTAATGCTACAATTAATTAATCATTTATGGTCATATCCATAGAAAATTCTATACATTTTCATACTTATATTCCAGGTGCAAAAATTAATTCGAACATCATAAATTTTTTTTTTGCTATTCAGAGGATATAAAAATTTCTTTACGAGAAAATGAATGCATATGATGGCAATTCTAGACATTGTTGTAGCAACAATACTGAAATTAGAATGATGCTATCATAACCGTGATAGATTTTTAAATTTGCATTTTTCACTAGCATACCCTTGCTAACTTTGTCGGTCGATTCATTTTTGCACAATTCAATCGGAAAGCGCTGACATTGAGGTTCTATTGTTACAAAATTTTATTGCGACGACCCAAATTAATATTTTTGTATTCTAGCACCACATTTTTATTGTAGTTCGCTGTATTGTGTTGAAAAATTCATTTCATGCAATCCGTACTTCAAAAATTCAATTTGTGGTCGTGTAATATTTTTTAATGTTTACATTATTGGTTTATTCAATTATTTTATATCTGTTTTTATACTTCGAACATGGAATTTTTCTACATAGAAAAAATATCTTCTTTTGAGAAATTCATTTCGAAGACAACCAAATGTTGGGCTTAAGAACTAATGGAACAATTTTAATTTTTTGATCCCAAAATTAATTTCATGAAAGCTAAATCTCTTGAAAATTTTCTTTTTATCAGTAGTATTTTTTTTTTTTTTTTTTTCGTACACCTACATACGCAAGTACCAAAGCACTAGCGTCAAAAGCGCAAAATTCGAATTTTTCAGTCATGTCTTAATTTATTTCACTGCTGATTGCTAATTTTTAATCAGAATTATTCTATATCAATTTTCGACAACTTCATCAATCTTCTAAGTAATTTAATAAAATAATCGTTTTTAATTGAATAACGAAAAAAAAAATATTATTACATTATCAAGTAAAACATAATAATTATGATAATAAAACTTGATAACACTGGTTATTTTTTTAATATCACTGGAGGCGTGTGGTTTCAAATTTTCCAATACTCATTTTTGTGCATGTAAAATGAAATTTTTATCACCTATTATACGCGACATTGCCTTGCTACCGACAATTATAATGGAGTAAGTTTAAATTATAATTATTTTTCCCTCCTTCCAAGGCCTCTGTCCTAAGCGATTTAAAATAAGAGGTCTAGGTCGTGCTTGTGTTATCTATGCACGCTAGACCGAGCAGTATTTGCATCATGCACATGTTTTTAATTCAAAGTGATGACAAAGATAAAGACAGAGACGAATGAAATCGAGGAAAAGACAGAGTTGTGTATTTCCAGTAAACAACTCGCTAATTTAGGTAAACAACAAGTACAAGATCGTGAGACAAGACGATTGCTTGGGAAAACAAGACAAACTACACGTTGATTGTCAGAATCACTGTATCTCTATTTTCCTTTTCACATGAATATCTATGTATATATGAAACATTAGATGCCAAATTAACATAATATGCTTAAGTAACATTCCCGTGAAAAAAATTTTTATATATGATCATAAAAAAATAATTTATTATCATTTTTTATTTCTTTTAAAAAATGATTTTTAATACAGTGCTAATACCTCAAACTTTCTTGAAAGAAAACGATTAAGCGATCATGCGCCCTCCTTTGGAAGTTTTCAACACTACATTTGGTCAAAAAATTATATGAGCATATATGACCATACCAGGCTCGATGTGGGCATATTAAATGGTATCAGGCCACATCATAAAAATTTTTCGCAGATGATGTTACTAGTTGAACCACAAATTAATAAATTGAAGTTAACATTGTATTAACAGTCTCACTATCATAAACTAAAATTGATTTGAAGATAGACGTACTTAGGCAAAGCACATGTGCATAATGTGATGACTTGGTTGTACTCTGTTCCGTCGTTTGCAGTAATGTGAACGACAGCTGCAGTTAATGCCCGCAACATGTACATCATCACATGAGAATCGAAAATCGAACGTGACTGTAACCACCTCACTATTTACAATTATATCTATGGATATTGTATTGTGTATTTTATGCAGTATTCGTCAATTAATTACCTACTACGATTAAATCATTTTCATTTCAAATAAATGTACCAACAATCGACATTATAAGAATAATATTCACCTGGTATGTTTGATTTATGTTCTTACTATTTTATTACCATTTAGCTCTTGATTTTACTAAATTAGTTTATTTTTTTTTAACATAAGAATGAATAAGACCACGTATCTTCAATAAGTTTGGAGGCCGTACTACACTTAATGTGTAATGTACAATCATAATCGGAATACTTCCTACAATAATACTCCGGTAATTCCTACATATCTTATTCTCATTGGTAATAACTAGTTTTGCATACTTTGCTCGACTATACTGCGGTTTGCTTTGAGTTAATCCACACTCTGTTCTGCATGCCCTTTATCTTAACTTCATTGTGTATTTGTGATGATAAGATCAATAATTGTAATATATGTATATTTAATATTTAAGTAGTGTTAAAAACTTTATTTACTTACACTACGGATAGTATTCTTTGATGATATTTCATACAAATAAAAAAAATTTGTTTAAAAAAATTAACAATTAAATTTAACGTAAATAAACGATTGATGAAGAATCAATAAATAAATAAATAAATATTGATACTAAAAATAAATTAATAACAACTTAAAATTTGCAACTCGTTTATTGCATCAATTTTTAACTTCCCGCTAAGAAAATTGAAAATTTTCAAAAATCGGCAAGTTATTGTTTTTACCCCGTTTTTCGAAAATTGAGTTTTCATCAAATCTCGACGTTTTGAGGTCCTAGGAAGCTTCCCTGACTATTCCCGCGATGGTGTCCGTGCGGCTGTATGTATGTATGTGTGTGTATGTATGTGTATAGCTCATAACTTTTGAACGGCTAGGCCGATTGGATCGAAATAGGTGGCGTTCTGAAGAGTATCATTGCCATTATCTCGTGAAAATTTAAATCGATTCGGTTCGCTAGATTTTGAGAAAAATTTCGAAAAAAGTGTTTTTTTCACATAACTTCGACATTTCTTTTCGGATCGTTTTTGACGAAATAAAATAATTATTAGAGCCCAAAAAATCACGTCCATCGCCACCAAGAACGTGAAAATTGGTTGATTGGTTCGTGAGTTATCGATGTCGAAAAAATTCGGAAAAAGTGAATTTTTCAAATTTCTCTAAGATTTTTGGTTCGATCAGTTTGTGTTTAAAAGTTTATCATAGATTCTGAAAAAGTGCGTGGAATACTGCCAACCGCGTGAAAATCAATTTATTCATTTAGAAATTATTGCAGTTTGAAAATTCAAAAAATACTGTTTTATCAAACTTCTATCAGCCTTTTGAGCTCGATGAGCTCAAAAGCATATAAAAGCTATTTATTTGAGCTCGGAGAGCTCAAAATAACACACAAATTGTATTTTTGAGCTCGAAGAGTTCAGAAACGTCGTAAGTGCAATTTCAAGCGTTAAGGTATGGAATTGGCGGGAAGTTGCAGGGATGGCCTTTAGGGTCAACCATTTTCTAGATTTTTTTAACTGCATTCACTTTACAATATGTATTCAAAATTATTTATACATTGACATACGCAAATTTTAATTGATTTACAAAGTTTTTTATATTGACTATGTTACATGATACAGGTTAAAAAAAAAAATAAACACACACAACTAATGAAGGTAAAATACAAAACTAAGGTAAAACTGCAGTTACAAAATTTTTCTTATTATATTAATTATATAGATCATTATAAGATTATGGGTATATTATTTTAAATAAATGATAAAATTTAGTTCATCTATTATAATGCCTTTATTAAATTATGACTCGAAAAGAATATCTTTACAAGGAGCGCTCTTGTAATAGTCCACTGAAATTACTCTTATGCGTTGTTCGAACTAATTTTCGACTGAGATGTTTTTACACAGAAAAATCGAGAATTTTTCATAGAATTTAATAAAAAAAACGCGAAATCTCAATTCGATACGGAAGTTAATTAAAAAAATTAATAAAAAATTGAAAAATCGCGGAACGCTATATTTTTCACTTTTTTAATATATTTAATATTTTTTTTCACAAAAAAATTAGTATCACTGGAAAGAGCGGAAATTTTTCAACCGAAAACGTCACAAACATCTTCTCCGCGGATAAAATTATCACCGAAAAAAAATAATTAAAAAAAAATTAATTTCTTATTATTGTTGTCAGCTGTCTAGTAGGTAAGTGTAGAGTTGTAAACAAGCTGCGCGCGCATGAGCAGTCACAGTGGTAATCATCCACTGTAATTTAAAATGAAACATTTTATCGGACGAACAGTTTTGCATGCTACAATTTTTTTTTTTTAATAAAAATTTTTTTTATTAATTAAATAATGATATTATTAATAATGTAAGACTTGTTTAAAAAAAATTTTTTTTTTTATAACAACAAACTATTTAAATGTTTAAAATAATATATTTTAA
>CAJNRD030001114.1:4632539-4704269 GCA_905319865.3 Cotesia congregata
CTTATATTTTAGATACGTATATATATATATATATATATATATATATATATATCTATATACGTATCTAAAATATAAGGGATGGGAAAGAGGATGAGAAATAGAAAAGGCGATGAAAAGACGGCTAAATTCTAAAGAGAATTTTTGATATTACTTTTACGGATTCTAAATAAAATACATCTGAGTATCATTTCATTATTATTTTAATAATAATAATAATAATTTCAATTGAAATAAAAATAAATTAAATATTTAATTGTATCTTGTTTCAGGTTGTTTATGTAATTGACTAATATAATTGAATAATGACGAACAGGTACGTAGTACAAGAAGAGGAAGCCACCCTGCTGAGGAAATCAGGGCTCCATTCTCTAGTTAGCGGTTTAGTTATATTAGATATATATATATATATATATGTATGTACGTATATGTGGATGTGTGTATGTGTATATATTACCAAAGTGTATAGGAAAGGTAGTAACTCTTTAGAGTTACTGTATAGCACAGAGTTAGTAGTGTAAGACGGAAACGGTTTATACGCCTTCTTCAACCCCCTTTGCTCGTATGGGATGCATACTAACCACTTCACGGAACGCTAGTAAATCTCGAGGAATTATTCGATGGTGGTTTGAGTTAAACTCGAAAAAACCTATCACTAATCTAGACTAACTTGACATTTTGTGAATAAACATGTAGTTGCTTTTTAATTTGAATTAATGCCTGATGGCTCCGTGTCTTTATTAATCCGTAATAATTTATCGCGACAAAAATTTCTCATGAAAAATTTTTCATGCAAAAATTAAAAAAGATACAACACGGTAACAAGCTTATATGTTGGTCTAATGTCGTAGAACCACACACAAAAACCATGACAAAATGGCACAACACGTTTACAAGATTATTGAAATTAATATTTATTTAATTATTATTGTTGTTTGTAATAATAAAATCTTTGAGAAATTTTTGAATGATAATTTTTTGTACTGTGAGAATTTTTTAAATCAAGAAATTTTAGAGTGAGAATTTTTTGCATGAAATAAATTTTTGTCTCGAGAAATTTTTACGGATTAATAAAGACACGGAGCCATCAGGCATTAATTCAAATTAAAAAGCAACTACATGTTTATTCACAAAATGTCAAGTTAGTCTAGATTAGTGATAGGTTTTTTCGAGTTTAACTCAAACCACCATCGAATAATTCCTCGAGATTTACTAGCGTTCCGTGAAGTGGTTAGTATGCATCCCATACGAGCAAAGGGGGTTGAAGAAGGCGTATAAACCGTTTCCGTCTTACACTACTAACTCTGTGCTATACAGTAACTCTAAAGAGTTACTACCTTTCCTATACACTTTGGTAATATATACACATACACACATCCACATATACGTACATACATATATATATATATATATATCTAATATAATGAATATATCTAACATATATTAGAAAATAACATACAAAACATCTTTCATTTACGTTTTTAAGAAAAATACATATAAATTAAATACATGTGGGATATAAATTTTTTATATTTATGCACGGGAAAAAGAAAACAGGAATAATTGACTATTCGTTGAGCATTTTTTAGATTTTCAAATAGTAACCCAGCGCTTCGTTAACGAAAATGTAAAAGTTACAGCTTGGCGCTACGCAGTAAGTTTTACATTTTGAGTAAGAAATATTAGAGTTTCACGATGTATAAAAGTTACTATCTCACACTGTAAGTTTTTGTACAAGTCATTGAAATAATACTCGATAAGCGTTAAAATTTAGATTTTCATTTAACAAGTTTGAATTCGATTTTTTACACGGAAATAAAAAAAAATATCAATGTATAAAATATTTTTTTTCTCCCATTAATAATATTCACTACCTAAATATTTATATCCTAATATTACAATAATTAAAAATGTGTCATATATTGAATTTTAGTGTGGCAAATATGGAAAACGGCAATTCTAAAGTCTATATATGTGAAACAAAAAAAAATTTTTTTTTGAATGAAATTTAATTTTTGGTATTGGTTATTCATATATTCATGGGACATATTTCTTATCATATTTATTTTCGAAGTTTTTAATTTGAAGAAGGGGAGAGGGGATTGGTATTAGGAAATTAGTTGATCATATCACACACATATTCGCGTTCCTTATATAAATAAACTTATAATAATATTAATCGCAAATTACCCTAGCCAGGATTCGATCCTATCGTCTACGCATGAAAGACCGACGTTTTATTCCGAGGCTATTCGAACGACATAGCATTCTGTATAGTAGAGTGTAGTTATAGGCTACAAGCGTAAATAGTATGCGTCGACAATTAATAGTGACTGAAAAAAACTAAGTCCAATTTATACGGGAGAGGGGATAGAATTCTTTACCGCTATTCAAACATTGCTGAGCCAAACGTTAAATTTTGGATTTTAAGCAGTAAGTTCCTGGCTGCTAGAGTATTGACTGTACTTAATATAGAAAATCTAAAAATTACAGCGTGAGATGCAATAGTTACTTTTTCTATACTAACGTTCATAATTCGTATCTCACACTGTAAATTTTAGTGAACCAGTAAATAAACTATATTATTTGGCATTTTAATTTGTACATTGCTGAAAAATGATAATTTTTACAGTTTTAAATAGAAATTAATGACTTTTAAAGAGATAAAATTTCCTGCATAAAAAGCAATAATATTTTTACCTTTTATGATGTTAGATTTACATTTCCAAACTGTAAAATTTGCATCTTGTATGACAACAATTTTGTTACTACATAAAATACAAAAATTACACGGCGGGCTTGATTTTAGATTTTATACTGTAATTATTCTTGTTTTCTTTTTTCCGTGTAAAATCATCAATTTTTGACTAATAAGTCAATAAAATTTATCAAAGCAAAATTCAAAAAAACAAATTGTAGTATTGAATTAATAAAATTTCATTGCTGTAGAAGAACTAGTTTTTTAATTTGAGCAAAAAAAAATTTTTTATCTTCATCGTATACAGCAGCACAGAGAGATAATTATTCTTTTTCTATTAAAGTTAAAAGACTACTTGAACAATTAAAAATTAGGTCAAACTTGTTTATTACATCGCTCTATTTATATTTATATCAGTATAATTTTACCTATTATATCACATCGACGCTGTAAGCTATAAGCTGTTGAGATTATTCACTGTAAGTGAATTTTTCAAAACGTTTCAACGAGTATTATGTATAGAGTACACTTGACTTTTATAATCCAAATGAGCAAAAATAATAAATAAAATCATCCATAGATAAAATTGTACATTATTATTTGCATGAACGATTAAATGACTATTATCTTGGATAAAATAGAATTACATACTTTAAAATGCAATCTTGTAGTTGATAGAAAAAATTCTCATGGATATCACGTCGACTCGCCTGTTTAATATGGATGTAAACAAACACAATAACTCCCGAAAGACGTAATGAATTGAGCTGAATTTTTTTCATTAGCGTTGAATCTCTCTAGAAAATAACCATAGCAATAGTGTGATTTTTTTGGTTATTTTTATCATTTACCAAAATAGACTTTATCAAATGATCATTAATAGTGATCAATGTGTTTTTCGATTTTTTAGTAAGAAAAGAGTGTAGGCTTTTATTTCAGTGAACAAAGTTTAAACTTCTAAGACAACAAAGTTAACTAGAATATCATGTAAAATAATATCACAATCTATGAAAAAACATTCTGATAAGATCGTATTAGAAAATGGTCAAATATGGTCAGGTATGACCATATCAGACAATATATGAGTATAAGAAACTGTACATCAGTTAATATATGTTGTATTAAACAAAAGTTATTCAAGTAGATAATGAAACTAAAAACTAAAATTAGACAACCCCCTAAGAAGGGTAAAAAAATGTTTTTTATTTAAATGTAGTTATTTCATAATTCCTCGTTTTGATTCAGCTATTTCATATCTTATTTTATTTATATGTTTTATTGATTTTGTAGAAATTATTCATAAATTTAATTAAATAGGTAAAAAAAATGATTTTTATTCAAAAAATTAGCACCTTAATTTAAACTCGTCTCTTAGAAAGAGACGAAGAGATTGTAAACGCTATACCCTTAGTCGAAAGGTCACATTGGTATCTATGATAGTTTCAGGCCTGATATTGGCATATCAATTCATATCAGAGGGTATCAAGCCCGATATGTTCTAATATGGCCTCATACACCTCATACATGAGCATTTTAGGACAGATCAAATTTCATGATATGCAGATATTAAGAAATTCGAGCACGAAAATGGACAGAAAAATTCAATCTAATTCTTAAAAATAAAGTATCATCAAACCAGAACAAATTATGATCTAACTTGTGATATTTGAAAAAGTTTCACTTAATTATAGAACCTAGAAATTTGAACAAAATCGATTCCACACACAGAAAACAAATATTCTTAACTCAAGAACGTTTTTTCCGAAAAACAGCGAATATCTTGATTAAATTAAATTATTTTCTTAATACTAAACATTTTGATCCAAAAGTTTTAAAAAATTGAATAGAGCATAACAATTTTTTATTTTTTCATTCAATTTCTTTAAACTAATTTATTTTTTATAGAAAACAAATATTGATTCTTCCATGCTATACTTTTCAATTTTTTCCCAGTAATTAAGTTAAAAAATATTCTTCACTAAAATTTTTGAATTTTTATGAAATATAGAATTTCAAAAATTATTGGACCAGTCTACCTCAGAATTTGTTTGAATTCTCGGCAGTCACATAGTATGTACTTGAGGTTGCCATGGTATCTACATACTACACATATTACTATTCATGAACTTAGTTCTATTCTATTTAATGTAATTCCTTTGGCTTGCATCATTTTTGTGTCAATACAATACAGAGTATACATGCTTTGATCAAACGTCGGTGCTTTTGAAGTAAAGCGCGTATAGAGATTTTGTGTACAGTGGTAGCGGTCTAGTCCAGGGACGTAGAGCGTGTGAGTTTCGTTTTTTTTTTTTTTCTTTTCAAGTACTATACCATACGTTATTCGTAGTACTACACTGTACCTATACAGTTATACTACATGTAAAAGGCTGAAGCTGAGGCATGTAGTAGAAGCATCCACATCAGAGCAAAGATGAGAGTAGTAAGAGTAAGGCTCCCAAGGAGTCGTATTATATGTGGAGAGGGGATGGAACGTGGTTAGTTGACTTTCCCGATCCTGAACGGCTTCTCTATACTCAGGGTGCGGTTAATTTAAAACCTCGAGGATATACGTATACTATACGTATACTACCCGTCGTATTGGCTTCTTCTCCTCTTCTCTTCCAATACAATACTTGTACAATTTACCTGTGCCCCAGACTGCCCAGGTGATTATAATCGTGCTTTTAAGATACTCGTATTAAAGTTACACAATTTTTATCTTCTCATCCACTATAATATCTGTATCATAAAAACTCAATATGCCATACGTGTAATTATTTTGGGCAGCTCAAACGTAAAGCTTTGACTGGGCTTACTCTCAATTTTTTTGTCAATCAACTTTGGTGTATTTACTTTACAGTATTTGGATAGTTTTTTAAAAAAGCTAGATTTTTATTTGTTTTGTATACTAAATAAAACTTTGAAATTAAGTTTTTTTTTTTACTTATAAAAGCAAAAAGTTCGATGGGTGTAAGCATAAACATTTTAAATAGTATAAAATCAAAATACCGAGATAGGAGTCAAAAATATTTATATTTAGTGGGAGGAATTGATAAAGCGTAATTTTTACTTGTAAAAAAAGTTTACAGCTATTTTTAGTTTTTTAACGTCCCGCTAAGAAAATTAAAAATTTTCAAAAGTTTAGAAGTTATTGGTTTTACCCCGTTTTTCGAAAATCGAGTTTCCAACGGATGTTGACATCTTAAGCTCCTAGGAAGCTTCCCCGAATGTTTCCGTGATGATGTCCGTATGTCTGTATGTATGTGTGTGTGTGGCCGTATATAAACTGCTTATAACTTTTGAACGGCTTGACCGATTAGATTGGAACCAAACTAGTGACGTTTTAGGGAGTTCCATCAAACAGATTTCCTGAAATTTTGGACCAATTCGGATCGGTAGATTTTGAGAAATATAAAAAAAACTACAAAAAAAAAATTTTTTCAAATGTGGTTTTTTTGGAATAACTTTTAAGGAGGTATTGCCCCAAGAAAAAGACACCAATAGGTTAGGGCTATTGCTATTGGTTTCTTTCTCACGCACTAGTGCTGCCTCTCTTTACAGACTATCGCTCACTTACTTCCACTCACGTAAAATATCGAAAGTCCCTAACTTCAAACATTTCTTTTAAAAAAATGAATACTGCTCGTTTGTGTTATTTTTGATAAAAAATAAGGTAAAAGACTCCATTAGTGGCACCTTTAACCCCCATTAGTGGCACTTTTTCTTTCAATGAAAAAATGTTCTACTTGAAATAAAAATTAAAAATTTTTTTGATCAAAAGGTCTTAAAAATTATAAATAATATATATTTTATTTATTAATATATTTATTATTGAAATTAATGATTTAATTAATTTAATAAGTACCAAAATCAAAAAAAGTGTCAGTAATGGGGTCCCCGCCACTAATAGGGTCTTTTACCCTACTTGTTATAACTTCAATTAAATATTCTCAGTTTTTCAAAAAAATCCTAAGAAAAGTATGGTTGTTATTCAATAAAATGTTCACTCTAACTATGGTCAGGATACACGGGTTTATTAATTTTTACGATCTACTATTGTAAATTTTATTCAACAAATAAGACTAGCAAGAGTTTTAAAAAGTCGAATATTATAGAGCAAATTATACAATATGTGTTAGTGAATTTTACAATTCAACTGTTGTAAAAATTCACAGTTGGTTTTTTTTAAAAGAAATATTAGGGAGGAAGAGAGATAGAAGGTTGGGCTAATTGGTACCTGTACAGTAATCGAAAAAAGAAACAAATCTTTTCGTGCTATCTGGGAATCGAACCCAAAACTTTGTGTTGGTAGCCAGAGACTCTCCCTTTAGGCTATCCGCGGTAAACTAAGACTCTCATGTCCTTTAACATTTATATAAAAACTCAGAGTCTAGCGCTGTGCACGGCCATCACTCACACTAATTGAGAGATATTCCAATTCAACTATTGTAAAATTTGCTATAGTTCTATTGGAAAGATACAGAGGCAGCACTGGAAATTTTCATCTCTTACTTTTTACAATAGTAATATCGTATTTTTTCATTAATAAATAGTATTTTTTCTTCTAAAATATTTGATAATTAATAGTAATAAAGGTATAGTCCAGCTTTACAATAGTTGTATCGTAAATTTTCCCAGAAATTTTTTCCCGTGTAGGGAATACATGTTAAATGTATGATTTTTAAATGCTAATATTTCGAAAATTAGCACCCCAAGGACTATTAAAAAAAATTTATTCGTATAGAGGACACTTAAAAGTACGCGTATTCAAAAATTGAAGAATATTGTAAGAAAAGTGATTTTGGGCAATACCTCCTTAAACGGCTTTAGCGATCAATTCCAAAAACTAACTAACTTTTAACCTCAAAAAACCACGTCGATCGCCACCAGCCTGGTCGGAATTGGTTGATTCGTTCGTGAGCTATCGTCGAAAGAAATCCGAAAAAAGTGTTTTTTCGGAATTACTCCGAAATTCCTAGTTCGATCAATTCAACTTAAGGTAGTACTACCGTTACCACAAGAGTCAAATCCCAAGATCTAACCTTTTTTGATTAACGTAGTAGATTTCCCTATACTAAATCGCGTTGGAGAAAGAGAGACAGAGATAAACTTTGATTGTTTTTTATTAACAAATATTCTCATATTCTCTGAAACCATACCGATTGTTATTAAATATATGTTCTAAATGCTATTTTCTCTCGTCGTCTTAATTTTTATAAGAATCTGAACGTCCAGTTTTGTGAAATAAAATAAAGTCTGTGATTTTCTATAAGGATCAATGGTAAAGGCAAAAATATGTAAATATTAATATCTTTCTTTCAGATCTCGGTATGCCTCCAAAAATTTAAGTGATTAATTAAGATATTATTATGTACCTATATGCCAAGTTTCATCAAATTCTGAACGTCAATTCTAAAACCGGTTTAAAAATTCTTTATGAGTGAAAATCGGTTAATTCATTCAAAAGTTATTGCGATTTGAAAATTCAAAAAATAGTGTTTTATTAAACTTTTATCAGACTTTTGAGCTCGGAGAGCTTAAGATGACACGAAAATTATATAATTGAGCTCAAAGAGCTCAAAAATGTAATAAGTGTAATTTTGAGCGCTTATAAGTATAGAATTAGCGGGAAGTTGCAGGGATGACCTTTAGGGTCAACCGTTTTCCTAATTTTATTAGTTGTTATTAATGTTTTTGAGTTTTTAGACAGATTCTACTGCAGTCATTTATATAGTTTTTTCTTTTGATAAGACCCAACAACCAGGTGGTCAATAACTTGGTCACTTAATTAATGTACATCTGTTACTATAATTGTTTATATATTGACGTAATAATAAAAATAAATATAATAATAAGAGATTAGTAAAAATAGGGAACTCATATCTTTTTGGTTAACCTGAAAGGAGACAAGATAATTAAATACCGATAATTAATTAAACATTAAGTATAAAATATCTAAAAAACAAGAACCTTTTGAATTTTATTATGAATGGATAAGAACGCTAGTAACATATTTAAAATAGTTATAATAATTTTAATAGTTTGAATATTTAGTTTTAATATATTAATAGTGGTGAAGGTGAGAATCCTAGACTATGAAGAAAGTTCTCTAAGAGTCATATTATTAAACTTGACACATTTTAGTTAACATATTATAAATTTAACTTTTAATAAAATAAACTAAAAATTAATGTTCAAAGTAAAGAGAAAAAAAATTAATGTTCTAAGTAAAGAAAAAAAATTAATTTTTAAATATAAACCATTATGTTATAAGTCGGAGCGTCAGAAGATTCGAAATTTAGCTTGTTTAAGTTTGCTCATAGATTTTAGTTTAGCCAGTTAGGGTGAAAATTAATTTATAGAGATTATTATTAATATAACAATTTAAACGGTCATAAAAATATCTGTAATAATTTTAACAATTTTGGATAATTTTCTAATAAGAAATTATTAAATTTTGTTGAACTATTTTCAAACTATTTTTTTTGAACTTTTATTTTGAAAAATGATAAAAAAAGTTCAATTTTTTATGAGACTAAATGGACAATATAAATCTAAATCTCTTAAATAGATATTTATGTCATAAGGCCGTGAAGTGGCGGTTTTCTGACAGCGACGATATTTCGATATGAGCTTAAGGTTTGGGGCGGGAAGGTACGAAACGGGCGTAATTTTAACGTACGAGGCGTAGCCGAGGACGGAAATTTACGCTCGTTTTCGAACATTCGCGTCATAAACATTAAAGCGAATATCGAAAAAAAGTCGTTGTCAAAATCGCCACTAAACGGCCGAATGACATACAATATTTTTTGTTATTATCGCTCCATAAGTTTAACTTTTGAGGGATAGGAGGCAAATAATGACATATTTAAATTTTATGAAGTTTCACAAGGGCAAAAAAAATTAATTTTATATTAATTATCTTTCTATTAATCTTAAAATCTTGCTCACGTCAAGAAAATGTAAATAATTTTTTATTAGTATTTTTTTATGGCGTTGTTGTTATTTTATTAACATGAGGTCCGCTTCGTAATAAACTGCCAGCAGAGAAATAATTAGCGCCACTCAATAGTAACTAAGACTAAAAATTATCGGTCGGTACGCTAGAATGTAACTGTTTTTTTTACAATCTCTCTCAATTTCGTCTGGGTGTACATGAAAAGTTCGTAAAAAAAGGGAGGGGGTAAAACTTTACGGCCTAGGCCGTGAAAAAAAGACGGTATGGTAGTCTCTAGAAAAGAGTCCCTTTACGGACGCCACCCAGCGCTCAGAAGTTGAACTTCTGGAGCGAGTATAACAAAAAATGACTTCGGAAGCAGTACCTAGAACTTTTACAGAGTGTTAATTATCAATTAACGTTTTATAACTTCATAAATTTTTTTAATTTTAAATGTTAATTATATAAATTTACATGCTGTATCTTATATGAAGAAAATTTTTAATATCAGATCAATTTTGTGAAGAAGCGAAAAAAATGATTTGAACTTCGAAATATTCTTTATTTATCTTTATAAACTTTTGTATTTCATAGTTAGTTTTTTTGAGTTTATTGTATAAAACTACTTAAACGATAGTTGTGATGCGCTCTTCATCAGAGATTTTCAGCCCTACCATTGGTTTAAAAATTATGTATAGGTAAATTTAACCATATCTGGCCTAATACAGGCATATCAAGCTAAATAACTCCTAATATGGCCAATTTTCATATTAGGTCATATAAGGATCTATAGAAATTTTCAAGATTCTCTTGAATTAAGAAAATATGTCTTGACCCAAGAATTTTTCCTCTTGGCTCAAGAAATTCATTTTCTTCCAATTGGTGTTTTTGGTTCAAGATTTTTGCTCTTGAGTTAAGTTAAAATTTTTATCAGTGTATAAAAAGTATTACTACACCATTGTCGCTACTGCTATAGATTATGTTTAATTAAATACAACTCTTGAAAGGAGAAAAATCTTTTTAAATTTAGTGAAATTTTTTTCCATTCAAAAAAGTATTTTCCATTTTCCAGTATTCTCAATATATTGAATTTCCAAAGTATGAAAAAATTTTAATTTCTACCAATTTCCTAAGCAATTTTTTCTTAAATTTTTACTAAATAAACTAAAAGATTGTATACATTGAAAAAAATTTTTTTTGAACTTTTTCAAGTACAATTTCGAAAGCAATATAAATAAAGTATTTTTTTACAAAATATTATAAGCTCTGAATGTGAATATAAATACAGTTAATAATGTAATAAATATTCATAACTTCACTAAAATATTCATAACTTCACAGCGATGTAAAATCGATGACACTTCAGCGTACTTTATCGAATCCACTGGTAATTTAATAATTGAAGTTTACGAACGAAGTTTCCCATTGTATATTTTAATCACTCTGGTACGTATAAAAATTACATCATGATTAATCCTTATCAAAATGTAAATTATCAGAAATGATCGACAATCAAATTAAAACTGCAAAGTTAAGTAAACTTTCAATAACTTTTTATTTTTACTATTTTTTGCTGCACATGCTGCAGTAATTTAATTCCAATGTTCCATCACCTTTAATTGAAATTTAAAAAGTATGCTTTACTCGAGCATATTTATAAACTTTGGTAATACTTTTGCATAATCGTGCTTCAATATAAATTAAAAAAGTAAATTCCCATAAAAATAATGAAAATAATAAAAAAACAATGAAATCGAGTAAATTTGATCGAATTGAGGGCGGTTTGTCAAGAAGAAAAGCACTCGATGCAAAAACTTTTCTCAGTGCGACTTTAAAGTAATTCTGAATGGATCGCAATTTGCGGTGACGGTATTCCGGTTTCCAAGTGAATTTCCTGTCGGCATATCTACAATCTCTATAAGCATCAGCTTCTATATTGCTTTCCAAACTAAACCTCTCTTTTTCTAGTTTAAGTTACTGCGACTATTACTCTGTCTCTTTTCTGTCACCCAAATACACCCTTTTACCTCTTACCCCTTACTCTTGTGTTTTCAGTATACCAAATGGAAGAAAAATAAAGAAAAGAGAACTAAACGAGAAGTAAATAAACAAAAAAAACTACAACTACCACCACTATAGTTTACTATACACAAATGATTCCCTCGTGAGTTTAAACTCTACCATCTACCAATTAGTCTCAAGGCTTATCCTCCCAGGCTGCACATTATGTACGCGAGTATTACAAAAACCTTTTAAATTTAAAAATCCTCAGCTTTTTCCTACGGTTGTAAGACATTATATTACAAATAGTATGAGGGTGTATACTTATATATTTACACCTGGAGTAACTTGAGAATGAGTTTCAATCATTTCTTCAACAATTCAGAAATAACCAAAAATTAATTTATGAGCACTATGACATTTATATTCATATTTATAATTATGTTCATACATACTTACTAATGTCAAGGATACTCTGACGTATAAATAGATTCTAATTGTACACTTTTTATTCAAATATATCAAAGCATAATTAATTTCTAACAATAAGTATATAAATATTGAAAACAAATATTCAAAAATACAACCCGACTTTTGAATCATCAATAATATTTGGCAAGTGATGGAAAAAATAAGAAATACAAATCTTTTGAATTTCAGTTAATTAAACGTCAAGATTTAAAAATTAATTCTAGTAATTTATGAAATAAATTTAAGATAAAAAGACTTCCGATAATTCAGCAGTTGTAATAGAAATGAAAATATCGTTTAAGATAAAATTTGAATAAGATGAATACAAATGTAATGATAATGATAAAAAAAGGAAAACCTTTGAATGTTAAATTAGCAATATAAAATAAAAAAGATGTTGGAATATAGTGAATTGAAATGACACATAAACAGCTACAAAAGAAAATAGAGGAAAAAATAATCACTTAGATTTTTCAAGTGTCGGCTCGTTGCACCACGTTTTGACCGAGAGCATGTACTCCAAGGAATCCAAAATCAGTATCAGACGAGTAGAGACGTGCCGTACGTGACTGCAATAACCAAGCAGTCATAAACGCCAGTATAGTTCACTCTTTTATATAATTTTACTTTGGCAAATATATTTTCAAGAATCCGAAATTTCGAAGTAACATACTTGAGTCATTATCAAGTTATTCGAAATTCGCAGCGTTAGTAATTCACCAATTTGTTAACCTTAAAAATGTACGACGAAACGACAAAAATCCGGAATTAATTTTAGTTTTCTAAATAAAGGGGGATAAGCAGAGTAAAAATGTTTTTTACAAATGTCTAAATGATATTAGAATATGAGTAACCCGTGTAAAAATGATATAATATCATTATGAGGCTCATAATGAATATCATAATGACTCTCATATTTTGGCACTAATATGAGATTCATATAAGAGCCATATCAATACTTTAGAAACCCGTAATAAATAAAATACCTGTGGGAACGAATTTTTTTTCAGTAGATCAGTAAAAATTTCATTTTTTCTGTTAATCAGAGGAAATGTATAATAATTGAGAAAAACAGTATTTTTATCATGCACTATATTGTTGAACTACTTAAATTTTTTCCTTGTCTTTCTTAACTTAGAAGAATATTTAGAAAAACACTATCTTGGTTTAAAAAAAATTTTTGACTGAAAAAATTTTTTCGTCTCAAGATAATTATTTTCTTATTTTGAAAACAATTCAAATCCTCCTAAAAATTTCTTTAATTTAATTATTTTGCAATATTTCCTGTATACAGTTATAACTCAATAATTTTATATCACGATTTAAAAAGACTAACAATATCATTATGAAATCATTATGATTTTATAAAGATATGACCATCATTTAATTATTAATTCATTTTAATATCATTATGATTTCATAATAAAATTATGTCAATATCATCATGGAGATACTGTCCTAAGGAATTTCCAACAGTTACAAAAAAGTTTTTTTCTTAAATTATGAATAGAAGGCAACAATATCACTACAATATTATGATGAATTTAAAAAAATATCAGCCTGATTCCATCATAAGTTTACGCAGTTACTATTATGACTTCAGTATAAAATTATGCATTTGTCACGAATCTCTATAAGACCGATCCGTGTGGATCCAATTTTATATTTAATAATAATTTTAAACTACTAGAAATTTGCTTTCTCCAACAAGAAAAATAAAAATTTTATAATCTAGTTAAAAAAATTCGTTTCCATAAGTATTTTACTAAATACAGATTTCAAATGTATTGATATGGCTTTTATATGAATCTCATATTAGTACCAAAATATGAGATTCATTATGATATTCATTATGAGCCTCATAATGATATCATATCATTTTTACACGGGAAATTCTTTAAGAAATTTTTACTTGGTTTAAACTTTAAATAAATTTTACTTGATTTAAGAATTTTTCGTCTTGATTCTAGTGAATTACCCTCTTCAAAATTATTTTCTTGGTTCAAGAATTTTCCCCTTGAATCAAGTTAATTTTCTTTTCAGTGTGTGATATTTTAGATTAAGTTAAAGATAACTAAATTAAAAAGATGCAATAAAATAAAGTGTATTATAGAGGTGTGTACTTATAAGAAAGTAAGAGTGTATCAAAGGAGGTTAAAAAATGATTATTATAAATGTAAAATGGTTACAGTTTTGTAAAACACTAAATATGGTGATACAAATAAAATTAAATTCTATTCTATTAGACCATTTTATAATAAAAAAAATTTTTTTTTAATATTTCATCTTTAGACTAAGATTTGGAATTTATAATAATGATTAAGGTGACCGTCTCTTTTTTCTTGGAAAAATTTGTCGCGTCAAAAATTATCAGTAATAATTCCCTGTACAATATTTTTTTACACAAAAACCATGATAAAAGGGCCATGTTAATATTTTTTTTTTAGAAATAATTGTACTTAATTGTGAATAATTGTGAGAAATTTTGGCGGGATTAATTTATTTAAAATAAAGATAGAGTTAAAATTTCTTTTAGTTTTAATTGTAATGGACGATTAAATTTTTTTATTTAGAGTACATCTAATGACTGAAAAATAAATTTTTTTTGTACACTGATAGAATGATTTTTTAGTATTTAAGAAGATTTCTTTGTATTTAAGAAATCATTTCTTGAACATGATTTCTTAGTATTAAAAAAAAAATTTCTTAATATTTATAAATACTAAGTGTAATAAAATCAATGTAATAAAAAATTTCATTGTCCTAATTCTAATTTTTAAAGCAATATAAAAAAATTTATTTTAATTAAAAAAAACACTATTAGAATTTAATAGTTTATTTTTTAAAAAATTAAAAATTTTACTGAAGAAATGTCAGAATCGGTTGATGCGTTCGTGAGATATCGTTGTCGAAAAAAATCGAAAAAAGTGTTTTTTTGTAATAACTTCGAAATAGCTCGATCGATTTAAACTTGAAAATTTTTCATGGAGCTTCAAAAACTGCGTCGATTGCCGCCAACCACGTGAAAATCGGTTTATTCATTCAAAAGTTATTGTCGTTTGAATATTCAAAAAAATGTGTCTTTAAACTGCTATTAGAGTTTTGAGCTCGAAGAGCTCAAATTGACACAAAAATAATATTTTTGAGCTCGAAAAACGTAATGTGTAGCTTGAAGCGTTTAATTACAAAATGAGCGGGAAGTTGCAGGGATGGCCTTTAGGGTCAACCGTCATCCTAATTTTTTTGATCATGAAGTTGTTAGACTAAAAAGTATATTTTTAAACAAATCAGTCTACTCAATCCAAACGAAATTTTTCAAGCAACAAAATTTATGTCTAATGAAAAGTTTCGTCCTCTTTTAGTGCCAATTAGGTGCTAAAATTAAAATTTTGTAACTCGATTAGATTCCGAGTATTTATTAACATTGCTAGATTGTGTCAATGCTAATTTTACAGAGATTCCAAAAAAAAAAAGACAATTTCCAGTTTTAGTAGATTTGACCAAGGTCAAGTTCAAAAATGAACTTAATTGGTCAAGTAATTTAGAAATGACAGGATTAAAAAATTCTAAAATTTATATTACTTCCATTTCTTTCTTCAATAACTTTTGAATGCAATAACTTATCAAAGTTCTGTAAATTACATCTTGAAGCAATTTAAATAAGCTTTAATTTGAATTATAATGTAAGTGTAGACTCTTTTCCTATATCGAAAACTAATTTAGATGAAAGTCTGAAATTTTAAGGATGTTACATATCGACGTTCTAATTAGAAAATGTCTAACTACATTTTAGAGAATCTTCTATTTGTATGAAAAAAACAACTAGTTCAAAATTTCTTATCACTTTAAAAAACCATTTAATATCATTATTATCTAATACAGATATAATATTTAGGTTTAAATCATTCAAACAATTTATAATTCGATTATGGCTACATCAAAATGTTAAAAAATCACCCTCAAAAAAATATGGAATTAGACAAATTGCTAATTAAACCGTCGATATGTCGATAGTCGATAGTACCTACATACCTACAAAGATAAAAAAATAAACTTAGTTCCCTAGAATGAATAAACTGTAACTTGTAAATGGAGATCGAAAAAATCTTCATTTAATAACTTTATCCTTCAACAAAGTATTTTATTGTTTCCATATGACATTCAAATATATATTTGATCCAAGTATTTTTTCTCTTATTTTGACACCGGTAAAATTGATTCAAGATAATTGCGACTTCTTTTAAGAATGTGTCACAAATATTAAAGATTAAAAGTAGTTACACTGATAAAATAATTAACTTGATCCAAGAATATAATTTTGAAGAGTTTGATCATCTTGAATCAAGTGAAAAAATAAACCAAAAAAAAAATCTTGAATCAATAAAATCGGGTTTTTTCCTACAAGTTTTCTTAGTTCAATAATATTTTTCTTGAATGAAATTAATTTTTTTTCTGTGCACAGGATATCATTTAGTTATTTACAAAAGGCTCTTTTACTCTGCTTATCCATCAATGGCCTTTTGGTTTACGATTATTCAATATCAATAAGCATAAATTATTTTTACACCTGATACTCCAGTGAATGAAAAACTATCTTTGAAGTTTTGGACACTTGTAATCGCCTTCGAAAGGATGCCAAGTACATATATAATACCTGTTTAAAAAAGTTTACCATTGAAATTTTATGACTTTGACACCTGACCCTCATACCTATACCTGGTCATATCATCAATAGACGAAAATTTCTCGAACACCCTACCCATCAGGGACTCTCTCTTTCTTTTTCTTCCTGTCCTTCCTTTTCCCATCTTTTTTCCTCGAAAAATATAACTTTGTAACTTTTATTATCATGCTGGTACTATGAAAATCAATTCAAGTGCAATAAAAAATATTCTGCTACAATTTACAGAGAAAAAAAATTGAAGTCTAATATGATAACGAGCCTCGAAATTTAGGTAAAACTGAAAATTTAAGTGTGAAATAACAATTTCAAGATTTTAAAAATTGAGTTAAGTGAATACTGAAACTGTAAAATTACAATTTAAAATTGTATACAATAAAAATGATGAATAAAGCTGCAATTTTTCCAATTTGCGTTTAAAGTGGCCCGTATTACCATACGAAATGCTATTTCCTGCGAAAAAAAAAATCAACCAATAGCTAAATTTATTATGCTAATAATTTTTGTGAAGCAGTTAGTTGGCTTACCGTGTTTTACATTGATAATATAATTCGAATAAAAACAAAAAAGAGATAAGATGTAACTATCGACAAAACACGATAAACACTGATATTAAAATTCAGTTGAAATTCAGTAAGGCAGCAATCCTTTGGAGTTAAGTAACAATGACGGGGTGACTTAGCCCACAAATAATATGAATATTCATGAGTTTATTTCTGTATGTCCTCGAATTTAGTTTTCCGTTGGTTCTCTGCGTCTGCTCTGCCACTTTCAAGTACACTTATGAAGAACAAAAGTCTCACGAAATGTTTTGAGCATCACTTAGTCATAAAGTCATAGTTATTTAAAATGATATGATACCAGTATATATCCGATATTATACATCAGGTAATATTTCCGTGTTTATTTTTAGTAGAATTTATAGAAATTCAACTATTGCATTTCTTTTCATGGTAGAACTTATAAAAAATTTAGCTATTTCACGACTCAGCTCATTGAGCTGAGTTTTCAAAAATTTTTTGATGATTGACATTTTTGATTTTTCTTTTCTTCTCTTTGTATAAAACTTTGCCCTTTTCTCTAAATTCTGTGAAATTTCCGATGGTGTTTTTTTTCATTTTTTTATTTCTCTTTCTCATTTGAAAAAAAAAAAAAAAAAAAACACTTTGTGTTTTGACTTTTTTCTCAAAATGCCACGGGGATTTTTTTTTCTGTTAGAAGAACCTTAAAATTGAACAAGAAATAATTGATAAAAATTAAAAGTGTCAATCATCGAATAAATTATTTTCGAAAAAATAAGAAAAAAATATGCGACAAAAAAGAAGAAAATAAAATAAAGTAAATTGGACCAAAAAAGAACACCTAGGTTTTCTTTATTTCTATAGGTGTAGAATTAAGGACGTTCCGTAAAAAAACCGTTTTCTTAAAATTTTATTGAAATTTTGAGTACTTATACTCACAAGTATCCTCTATAAGCAGGAATTTTTTTAAATAGTTTCTGCGGCATTAAATTTTGAAATCTTAGCATTTAAAATTTGTATATTTTAAATACAAACCCTGTGCTGACCGACGTTCAAGGGAACGTTTTATTAAATGGTAGTGACTTTCGATATTTTACGTTAGTAGAAGTAAGTAAGCGATAGTCTGTAAAGAGAGGCAGCACTAGTGCGTAAGAAAGAAACCAATAGCCATAACCTATTGGTGTCTTTTTCTTGCCGATGAACGTCCTTAAAAAAAAAATAATGTTTTGTATCAATACACAAAAAAAAAAAATGTTTCTTGAATCAAGTATATAATTTTGAAGAACTTGATATATTCTTAATTTGAGTAGAAAAATTCTTGATTTAACAAAATTTTTCTTGGTTCTAGAATTTTTCGTCTTGATTCAAGACAATTACCCTCTTCAAAATTATATTCTTGCTCAAGAATTTTTCTCTTGAATCAAGTTAATTTTTTTTTCAGTGTAGATGTACGCAAAAAATTTTGCTACTTTAAAAAAATCAACTATAGACAGACAGTTTATTTTAATAACAAAAATCTGTGTATTTCTCAAATATATAAACCGACCTATATCCATCAAGTATAAAATATCTTATTATAAAAGATACATTGTTTATATATATTACATAAGAATCATGTATTTTTTCGGTCAAAATCGAACTGTGTCTTGGAAAATGTGTCAATGTATATGTTTTTAATAACAATGAATATTTTTTAATATAAACAGAATATAGAAAAAAAATTTCTCTGTAAATTTTTATGATGGTAAAAATTACTAACAATTTTTATGCCGCTTTTAACACATATATTTTTACACACTAAACTTCTTTAATTCAACATGTAGAATTAAAAAAAAAACTTTACTCATTTTCTTTCCATACACTAAGAAAAAAAAGTACTACTTTTGAGAAAATTTTCTTGTCACAAGAATATTCTTGATAATTTTCAATAATATATTTTTTTGTCTCAAGAACTGATCGAATTATTTTTTGTTTAATTCAAGTAAACCTATTCGTTTGTTAATCTATAAAAATTAATTCCAATATTTTATTATCATGATAGATATTGATATTCTTTTGTCAAATAATCAAAATTTATTTCAAACGATTCTTGAGCCAAGAAATTTTTTTCTGGACAAAAAAATTTTTTTTTCTTTTTTATCTTTTATTAAACAAAAAAAATTATAATAATAACAGCTAAGAAACCATTAACGAATTTTCCTTCACAACCAACAGAAGTCCAAAGCATAAAAAAATAGTAAGCTTATGTTTGAAAGAAGAAGTAAAGATGATGGGCGAGAATAGAGAAGGATCATTTGTCAACCGGTCAACGGATATTTGATAAAAATGACCAGCATTGTTGTTCCTGTAGCTTGATAGACCTTGATTTAAGATCACTTTATATCCTAGTTGAGTGTACTCTACTTTTACCGAGTATCATCATTTTTATAAGCTATGTTATTGCATTTATTGCATAATTGGAGACTTGAATTGGAGACTGCTGAGAGGAATTCATCTCAATACATTTAACATTCTACATAAATGTAAGTACATCGTACATGTATAGCAGAACTGTACTGTGTATATTTACTAAGGGAGCCACTCACAAAGAATAGAGTTCAATGCACTTGTACTCTCGCGTGTGATCAACCTGTGAACCCTTGCTAATTTTTTCACTGTCATCACCATTGCTAAAAATTATTAACAAAATACTTTTAAATTTATTAAAATTTATCATGGACTACTTACCATAATAATAAATTGACCAAGTTTTTCTTTTCTTCTTTTCTAGAAGAGTAGTGTTGTGTTTGCGTCCGAATAACCAAACAATTGCAAATAAATTAAATCCTTATTATAAAATCGATCACTAAAACACAAACCAAACGTAAATAACAATAATAAAAACAAAATTTTTAATAATAATTAATAAAACTTTGGGCACTATTCACTAAATAAAATAATCACGAAGATTTTTCGACAGGTCAAGCGCCTCAAGCGCAAAAAGTTGCGGTCCGGCCTAACGCGGCCTTCGTTTAAAGTTTAAATGTTATTGTTTATTATAATTATGATTTTTTTATGATAAATATTGTAAATACTTCGGAAAATAATTGTGGAGTTGCACAATCGATGGTTTTATTGGATTTAGGAAGATTGAGGTATTGCCTAACCCAACTAGCGTGTGTTACAAGCCAGTAAAACTAGCGTCACTGAATAGTAGGTTAACGCTCGAGATCCTACCGGGTACTGCAGGGTGCTGCAAAGAAATTAAGATTCAAGCCGTGCTATCGAACGCACCTCCAACCGGCGACCAATCACCGCTTTGCCGCGTTCAAGTTCTCCAATGATCCGCTGTGGTGCTGCTAAAGGCGTAGGGTACTTTTTTTTTACATTTTTACCTGTAGTTTAAGAAAAATTTAAAGCACAAAAAAATTTTTACTTTGTAGAAAATTATTTTAGTTTTTGTAAATATTCTTTATGAAAAATTTAAATTTTTACTCATTTTACCCATGCAAAAAAAATTAAAAATTTCTTATTAAATTTATTAGATTTTGAAACCAATATAACATAGTAATTAACTTGGGATAAAAACATGATAATCTCCTCAAAAAATAAAAAATTAATGAAAGTTAAGTTAGCCGACATTTAAAAATTTTTAGAATTTTTTTATATTGAAAAAATTATTACAAAAAAATAAAAAAAATTTTTCATTTGTAAAAAACTTAAAAAACTGTGAGTGCAATTTTTAAAAAATAATTTTTTGTTCTAATTTAATTATTTTAAAAAAATCGAAAAATTAAAAACGTCGGCTAACTTTAGTATTATAAAAAATTAACCAAATTTTATGATTTTTATTTCTTTATGTCTCAATTGCAGATTCCAGATTATAAAAAAATTTTATATCTTTATTTCTAATTTTACAACAATTAAACTATATTTACCAACCGGATTTTACTACGTTAATTCAAAATATTATTTATACTGAAAATAAAGAAATTAACTTGAATCAAAAAAAAAAATTATTGGACCAAGAAAATAATTTGAAGAGTTTCATTGTCTTGCATCAAGACGACAGATTCTTAAATCAAGTAAAATTTACTTAAACCAAGAAAAATTTATTAATTCAAGAATTTTCCTACTCAAATCAAGAATATTTTCTTCAAAATCATTTATTTGATTCAAGTAATTTTCTTTTTCTGTATACATGTCAATATTTCAATTCGATACTGATAATAATCTATTTTAACCCAAAAATTTCATTAAAAATGTCGCCTTATATTTTTTTATACGGATAAAAGAACTTATATACAATCTACGTTCAAAGTATGAGAGAAAAATTGTTTTTCTACATATTTTTATAAGAAAAATTAGAATGATTTTATTATACCGAATTTATCAACAAGTCATCATCATTATGCAAAAATGTGAATTTCACATAAAAATTATAATCCCTGTTAAAAAAAATTAGGAAAACGGTTGACCCTAAAGGCCATCTCTACAACTTCCCGCTAATTCCGTGAATACATGGCCGTTTTTTTTGAGCTCTTCGAGCTCAAAAATACAATCTGTGTGTTATTTTGAGCTCTCCGAGCTCAAAAAGATACCTTTTCTGTGCTTTTGCGCTCTTTGAGCTTAAAAGTCTAATAGAAGTTTCATAGAACACTATTTTTTGGATTTTTAAACCGCAATAACTTTTAAATGAATGAACCGATTTTTACGCGGTTGGCGGCATTCTACGCAGTTTTTTAAGCCTCATAAAGAATTTCTAAGTTTCAATTGGTCTAACTAGAAATTTCAGAGTAACTCCGAAAAAACACTTTTTTCGGTTTTCTTTCGTTCACGATATCTCTCGAACGAATCGCAACTGATTTTGACCAGATTGGCGGCGATCGACGTGGTTTTTCAAGGTTAAGAGCTGATTAGTTTTTGGAATCGATCGGTAAAGCCGTTTAAAAGTTATTCCAAAAAAACCACTTCTAAAAAAATTTTTAACTTCCCGCTAAAAATCTCAGATTTTCAAAAATCGGGAAGTTATTGTTTTTACCCCGTTTTACAAAAATCGAGTTTTCATCAGATCCTCTTTTCATCAGACTATCCCCGCGAGGTTGTTACTATGTCTGTATGTATGTGTGTGTGTGTGTGTGTGTGTAAGTATGTGAATTGCTTATAACTTTTGAACGGTTGAACCGATTTCATCGCGGTTGGCGGCATTCGAAAAGGCTTTGCCAAACTTAGATTTCCTGAGAATTTGAACCGATTCGGACCGATAGATTTTGAGAAATTTTGAAAAATCTAAAAAAAATAAGAAAAAATCATTTTTGAAAGTGGTTTTTTTGGAATATCTTTTAAACGGCTCGATCGGTTCGAGAGATAGCGTGAACGAAAGAAAACCGAAAAAGTGATTTTTTTTCACATAACTTCGTCATTTCTTCTCAGATCGTTTTTGATGATATAGAATAATTTCAGAGCTTAAAAAACTGCGTCGATCGCCGCCAAAAACGTGGAAATCGGTTGATTAGTTCGAGAGATATCCTCGACAAAATATTTGGAAATAAGGATTTTTTCAACATAACTCCAACATTTTTTGGAATAACTTTTAAACAGCTCTACGGATCGATTACAAAAACTAATCAACTCTTAACATCGAAAAACCGCGTCAATCGCCGTCAATCCGGTCAAAATCGGTTGATTCGTTCGTGAGTTATCGTGAACGAAAGACAACCGAAAAAAGTGTTTTTTCGGAATTACACTCAAGTTTTCGGTTCGATCAATTAAAACCTGAAAATAACTTATGAGGATGATAAAACTGCGTCGAATGCCGCCAACCGCGTGAAAATCGGTTGATCCATTCAAAAGTTATTGCGATTTGAAAATTAAAAAAATAGTGTTTCATCAAACTTCTATCAAACTTTTGAGCTCGAAGAGCTCAAAAGCATACAAAAGCTATTTTTTTGAGCTCGGAGAGCTCTAAAACGTCATAAGTGCAATTTCAAGCGTTTAGGTATAGAATTGGCGGGAAGTTGCAGGGATAGCCTTCAGGGTGAACCGTTTTTCTAATTTTTTTGAGATTTCTCCGAATTTTTCAAAATCTATTGGTCCCGAATCGGTTCAAATTTTCAGGAAATCTAAGTTTGGCGAAGCCCTTTCGAATGGCAACCGGTTCAATCGTTCAAAAGTTATAAGAGGTTTACATACTTACACACACACACACACACACATACACACACATACATACAAACATAGTGACACCCTCGCGGGAATAGTCAGTGAAGCTTCCTAGGACCTCAAAACGTCGAGATCTGATGAAAACTCGATTTTCGAAAAACGGGGTAAAACCAATAACTTCCCGATTTTTGAAAATTTTCAATTTTCTTAGCGGGAAGTTAAAAATTAGGAAAACGGTTGACCCTAATGGCCATCCCTGCATCTTCCCGCTAATTCCATACTTGAGCGCTTAAAATTGCACTTATTACGTTTTTGAGCTCTTCAAGCTCAAACATATCATTCATGTATCATTTTGAGCTCTCCGAGCTCAAAAGTCTTATCAAAGTTCAATGAAACACGATTTTGAAAATTTTCAAACTGCTATAACTTTTGAATAAATCAACCGATTTTCAATTAGTTATTAAACTTTCAATACTTATGAAATTTATTTTTAAATTATTTCATTTTCGATTAGTACCAATAAGTTATTTTTAAAAAATTGCATTTATATTTAAAAAAAATTTCTTCATGGGGAATATTTTATTAAATTTTCTCTATAATAATTTATTAGTTAAACAAAGTTTCTAAAAATTTTCGGACGTCTATCGTTTAAAAAAAAATTTTTAATTCTAACTACTTGATTTTTGTATAAAATTTTAAACATTTTCGCATAAATTCCTACTAATAATAAAATCGATACTGCAATAAATTAATCAAAATAATATTTACCGGCTTATATAACTCATTAAATTAAAGTTCAAGAATACTGAACACAGTTGCACAAAGTTTCGATCAGTATGATCATGATTGGTATATTACGGAGGGTCAGCTACTGATGTGTGAGGAAAGCAATAATGTTTCCAGCCCGTGTAAATTAGTAAGATCATTAAACTGTGGAAGGTTTTGTGATGGTTGGTAAAATTCAACCCTAACTTACAGTCAAACTCGTTCAACAACGGTTAACCTTTCAGGACACTTAACTTGGACGTCTGGGTCTAGAATACCAGCACCGGCTGCTAGAAAGCTCTCTTGTCCGAAACTCAAATTATCGAGCACCTCGTTGGCCAATTTGCTAGGAGAAAACTAAAATTACCTACACAATGTTAAATGCTATAATTTAATGAGAAGTAAATAAATTATCTCTACTAATTATGTTATTAAATATTACACAGGTGTTTTTGTAAAACGTGAACTAGATGTTTTTGTTATTAACTTTCTTGTTTTATTTTATTCTTCCATTCTAATTAGATTTCTAAACTCGAGAATTTATTTCAACATTGTTTTATTTAATGTTTTGGTCTTTAGAATGTTTTAGTCTTGAAATTTTAGTTTTTATTAATACAGTAGTTTAGTTTTAGTGAGTCTTACATAACATTGCTTTTAATAAAAGTTAAAATGAACTTCCAACTATGCGTGTGGTATTACAAAAGCGAGTTTGTTTTCCGACGCCACTATTACTGTATACAACGCGAAAAAGCAATATTGATCTTATGTTAATTTTGTAGCTCAAGTATGAAGGATATGTAGTGTCAACTGGTATATGTATGTACGCATTTATATAATATACTATTCTAAATTCTGTTAGTGTTGACTGTTTCGAATGTGGAAGTGCATTAATTTTTATAATTTTAATAAATTTATGGTCAGAATCCAACTGATAACTGACAGATTTTTTTTTAACAAAAAATTAGGAAAACGGTTGACCCTGAAGGTCATCTCTGCAACTTCCCGCCAATTCTATACCTAAACGCTTGAAATTGCACTTATGACGTTTTTGAGCTCAAAAATACAATTTTTGTGTTATTTTGAGCTCTCCGAGCTCAAAAAATAGCTTTTGTATGCTTTTGAGCTCTTCGAGCTCCAAAGTTTGATAAAACACTATTTTTTGAATTTTCAAATCGCAATAACTTTTGAATTAATGAACCAATTTTCGTGCGGTTGGTAGCATTCGATGCAGTTTTTTAAGCTTCATGAAAAATCTTCAAGTTTAAATTGATAGAACGAGAAATTTCGTAGTAATTCCAAAAAAACACTTTTTTCGGTTTACTGTCGTCAAGGATAACTCACGAACGAATCAACCGATTTTGACCAGACTGGCGGCGATCGACATGGTTTTTTTATGTTGAAAGCTGATTAGTTTTTGGAATTGATCGGTAAATCCGTTTTAAAGTTATTTCAAATAATGCACTTTTGAAAAAATTTTTTTTGTAGTTTTTTTGCGATTTCTCAAAATCTACCGGTCCGAATCGTTCCAAAGTATATTCAAAATCTAAGTCCAGTCAAGCCCTTTCGAATGGCACCAACCACATTCAAATCGGTCAAGCCGTTTGAAAGTTACACGGAGAGAAAAATATGGAAATTATTCCTATCATTTTAATGAAATGTTTTGTTAATATTTATTAGATGGTTCTGTGGATTGTTTAAATAATAAGTAGATTTATATTCGCTTGAAACAACGTGGTTATACATTCTTAATATCAGTACATAGTATATATTTAAGAGAGTATAATAACAATGGTATCACTAGGGACTAAACTGCTGCCTTGCGGCCAATATATATACTAACAACTAGATAAAGACAGAAACTATAATATTTCAACACTCCCACTTAGGTTCTGTCTTTTTAATAAAAAAATGACTCTAATTAAATTATTATATATTCAGGTATCCTTGATGCCTTGCTTTCCAGCCCATCGGTCTTTGGCTTCTGGCCCTTTGATAACCTGTAACAGAAAGCTATTAAATTGCACTTAAAGCTAACAATTTTTGATAATCATTGCCCTCAGCCTCTCAAATCTGATCTTTGGCAGAGGCTTTGTGCGTATATCAGCTTCCTGGTCCTCTGAGCGTATATATTTAATATTCAGTTCCTTGCTTTTGAATTTCTCCAACACAAACTTGAATTTAATGTCAATATGTTTTGACCTTGCCTCAAAATTGCCGTTTTTTATCCAGGCAATTGCACTTTGGTTGTCTATGTAAAGTGTTGGACTTTCAGCTTCGTGTCCAACTAGCTGTGTTATCAATTTATTTAGCCAAATCAAGTTCGTGGTGGCATGGCAGGCTGCCATGAATTCTGCTTCTACTGTGGATAAAGCCACGGACTTTTGCTTCTTGGAACCCCATACCACTGGTGTGTCTCCAATCTTCAGTAAGTATCCTGACCTTGATTTTCTTGTCTTCGTGTCTCCTGCATAGTCTGCATCTGAGTACGCCTTGACAGTTGTATCAGCTCCTTGCCCATAGAATTTAATTCCAATTCCAGATGTACCTTTGAGGTACTTGAATATTCTTTTAACTGCTTGCCAGTGTACCTTCTGCGGGCTTGCGCAATGCTGGCTCACATTGTTTACTGCAAATGCTATATCCGGGCGCGTGATCAACGACAGAAATAATAAGCTACCTACTGCCTCTCTATAAGGAACTGTTGGTGGCAGCTTCTGACTCTCCTCAACCTCTTGATTTAAATCCTGATGATTATCAGCCGGAATGCTGACTGAATTTGCTTCCATCATGCTGAACTTGTCCAGTATTTTTAGTGTGTACAGCTTCTGGTCTGCTGTTATTGATCCATCTGCTAACTTGGTTAGGTTGATTCCTAAAAACATGTCAGGTGGTGAAACTGTAATTTCAACCTCTCGTTTTAGGCAATCAAGCAGTTTCTTAACTTTATTTTTCTTCTTGGACACAGCCAGTCCATCATCAACATAGATAGCCAGTATAATGCACTCATTTATATTTCCAGGTGACTTAAACACACAAGAGTCAGCTTCAATTGGTTCCATATTGAACTTCTTAATACAATTGGTGAATTTTCTATTCCAACACCTTGGTGCCTGTTTCAGGCCATACAGACTTTTGTTTAGTTTGCAAACTCTGTTGCTGTTGTCACCAAAACCCTCTGGCTGTTCCATAAAGACCTCCTCTTTTAAGTCTCCATGTAGAAATGCTGTTTTCACATCAAACTGTGCAATATGCATTCCATGCGCTGCTGCTAGAGTTAGTAAAACCCTCACTGAGTCATATTTTACAACTGGGCTGAACGTTTCTTCATAATCAATCCCTGCTCTTTGTTGGCATCCTCTAACTACCAACCTGGCTTTATATCGAGATATTTTCCCATCAGATTTTTGTTTCAGTTTGTAGACCCATCTGTTGCTCAAGATATTGACTCCTTTTGGTCTTTCAACTAGACTCCATGTTTTATTCTTATTTAGTGCTTTTATCTCTTCTTCCATTGCATTTTTCCAATTTTTATAGTCTTTGTCTTGCTTTGCTTTCTGAAGGCTTGTTGGCTTTGACATAATAGGAGTTGTCCTTCTTCTTCAGCATATCCTGTGCAGTGGAATTCATCATTCTCTCCTACATCATTGTCATCTAGGCCAACACATCGTGTATGATACCATTTATCGCAACCATCACACTGAACCCAGTTAATGATCCTACCCGGAGGTCCTGCACAGTCAGCTGCATTGCACTCATAGCCGTCATCTGTCAAGATGCTCACTTCAGCTTCTGTATCAGACTCACCAGGTGCTTCAGCATCTCTAAATGTGTCTTCTTCTTCAGTGATTGGCTCATTTCCTTCCTCATTTAATTCCGGTTCATGTTCAGTTTCAGTTTCCTCTGGCCATTCTATATCGACCAGTCTATATTCAGGAGTTTTTGCCTTGTACATTTCTTTTTCTTTGAATTCTACATCACGATGTATCTCAACTTTGTTCCTTTTTGGAAACCAGACCCTGTGGCCCTTGGTTGTGTCGCTGTATCCAATCAAGATGCCTTCTTCTGCCTTTGCATCCCATTTCTTTCGTTTATTTTTAGGTATATGTACCATGACCTTTGATCCAATTACCTTGAATTGATCCATATTCGTGCCTCTTTTAGTCCAGACTTCATATGGAGTTTCACCTTTAGTTGAGCTCGTTCCAGTGTGATTCAGCACGTAGACTGCTGTGTTCACAGCTTCAGCCCACAAATTTTTAGGTAAATTTGCACTGTACAGCAGCGTTCTGGCCACTTCTACTATGGTTCTATTATCCCTCTCAGCTCTTCCATTCTGCTCCGGGGTATACGGCACTGTCTTCTGGTGCTTGACACCTTCCTTGAAAAGTATTTCTGACAGCTGCCTGTTCACAAACTCCAATCCATTATCTGATCTGATTGTGTTCACTTTCTTCCCGGTTTCTTTTTCTACTCTTATTAAGTAGTTTTTGACACATCCTACTACTTCAGATTTAGCCTTGAGAAAATAAACCTGTCTATAATTTGAAAAGTCATCTTTCATTAGTAAGAAGTACCTGGCGCCTCCTAGTGACTCCATCTCCATAAATCCACATACGTCTGCGTGGACTAACTCTCCAATGTCTGTTGCTCTGCTCTCGCTTCTTTTGTACGGCCTGCGATGCATCTTTCCCATCGTGCACGCGTCACACGGTTCCTTTTCACCTGCAGCAGGAATATTCTTTATTTTAAGAATTTTACTTACATGATCATAGCTCTGGTGGGTTAGTCTTTCATGCCATTGCCGCATGCTCGCTGATTTACTTGCTCCCACTGTTGCAAGTGCTGCCTGCTGTTTGGCTAGTCTAATTTTCATAGTCAATAACTGACCCGTCTCAACTCCCACAGCAACTGTCTTTCCATCTTCTATTATTCTGCAGCCTTCCTTCATGTTAGTTGTCACCTCATAGCCCTTTTTTATAAATTCACTATGGGATATTAGATTAAATTTCAATTCTGGAATGTACAGTACTTCTTTAAGATGTCCTTTCTCCCACTGTTGGCCATTGTACGTTTGAACGTTTATGAACCCTTTGGCGATTGCATAAACTCTACTTCCATCACCTAACAGGATTGGTATTTTGCAGTCTAAGTCCACCAACTCTGTGAACCACTCCTTTCTTCCTGTCATGTGACTTGTGGCTCCTGAGTCCAGGTACCAACTGTCCCGTGTCCTTTTAGAATCTTTTACTGAAGGTAGACTTACATTAATGTAGGCTCTGCCCTCATTTCTTCTTGACGACTCACCACCCCCTTTCCGGGCGAGGTCCTTTTTCTTTTCACGACAGTCTCGTTCCCAGTGACCATATCTCTTACAGTAATTGCAACGTCCCTTGCGGAATGGAGTATTTCCCTTTTTGTGTTGCCCTTTTGCAGCCAGTGCCTCTCCAGTTTGATCTTCTTCTTCACGACTTCCCATTCGTGATTCTTCCGCGATTAGGCGGGCTGACAGATTCGCTAAAGTTTGATCAGCTTGCGCAGCCGACTCCCAAGCTGAAACAAAATGTCTGAAAGAAGGCGGTAATGTTAGAAGGATTTTTGTGATGATTGAACTATCTGAAACGTTCTCACCCAGGGCTCTCAGTCGGTGCGCAAGGTCCTGAACCTTGGATACGTGTGTTGCGATG
Organism: Cotesia congregata; assembly: GCA_905319865.3. Taxonomy (NCBI): domain Eukaryota; kingdom Metazoa; phylum Arthropoda; class Insecta; order Hymenoptera; family Braconidae; genus Cotesia; species Cotesia congregata. The sequence continues at coordinate 4,662,436 of CAJNRD030001114.1, forward strand.
TTGTCCGAGCTGTCCTTGTTCATTGTGAACCACTTCTGTTGTAACATGTGGACTCCCGTGCTCGTGCTGCTGTCGAAGATCTCATGAAGTCGATCCCACATGTCCTTGGCTGTTTCACAGCTCATTACGTGCAACATCGTTTCTCTGGATAACCCCGACGTGATCATACATTGAGCCTTCACTTCTGTATTCTCCCACTGGTGCAGCTGACGGGTATATTCTTCCATTTGGGCCTGCGTCGGTGCTGGTCCATTCCCTGCATTCGGATTCTCTGGTCTTGGGTTGGGAGTTTGTACTGATCCCCAGACATGTTTTAACATCAAGGCCATCTTCATGTTAAATTTCCAGAATGCCCAATCTTCGATACCACTTAGTACTGGTACTTTTGTTTCCTCGCGAGTGCTTTCCATTTTTTTTTTCGGTATTTTTCGCACTATCGCACGTGGCTGGCTAACCTCAAAAACTTGGATTTCACTTTTAACTATTTACTCTACCTTTTTTTTTTTTTTTACCAAAATAATTATTTTAACAACTACAGCCGTCCATCTGGGCCCATAACCTGTTAATATTTATTAGATGGTTCTGTGGATTGTTTAAATAATAAGTAGATTTATATTCGCTTGAAACAACGTGGTTATATATTCTTAATATCAGTACATAGTATATATTTAAGAGAGTATAATAACAATGGTATCCCTAGGGACTGAACTGCTGCCTTGCGGCCAATATATATACTAACAACTAGATAAAGACAGAAACTATAATATTTCAACATGTTTTCCTATACCATTTTAGGAGCGATTACTTATGGGAATTGTACCCATAATTTTGGGGAAATGTTACTATAATTATGGGAATGGTTCCTATAATATATAGGAATAGTTTTTATAATATTATAAGAACCATTCCTATAATATTATGGGAACCATTCCCATAATATTATAGTGATGATGCCTAATAATAATATTGAGATATTTATCATTACAACTCAAGTTATTTGTGACTTCGATGACTACTTTGAAGCATTTGAAGTTATTAGTAATTTCGATAATTTTACTTGCTTCCCAATAACATCATTTGAAATATGTAAAATAAGTAATACTTCCATTATTACTCGCATCCAAAACAAGTAATACTGTTCATATAAATAATAAAAGTTACATACTCAAAAGGTGGTTTTAATAAATATTCAACGTATGTATTGTAAATAAATCATTTGTTTTAAAAATAAAATGAAATTGTAAAAATAAACAATGAATTCCCATATCTACTTTGCTCCTCTAATTATATAGTGAGAAAATATCCCTTTTATTAGAGAAACTTTAGAATTGCTACAATATTTTTCAATATTATTTAACACAATAATAACTGAGTTGGAATAAACAATTTAAGATTAAGTACAAACGTGAATAAAAATTATGAAAAAGAAATTTTTTCACTCTAGTGAAAGATCAATTTTTACTTACAAAAAAAAAATTTATTAGCAAAAAAATATATAATAATCACTTTATATTTTTGATGTCATTGCTTTATTATTATGAACATAAACATTTTTCTATTATTATGTGCGTTATTCCCATAATATTATAGGAACCATTCCTATAATATTATAGGAATGGTTCCTATAGTATATTCAAGCTATTCCATTATTGTATAGGAATGTTTCCAATAAATTATGGGTATGATTCCCATAATGAGTATAGGATTGATACCTATAATGATCACTTTATTATAGGAACCATTCCCATAATTTTTGGAAAGGTTCCTATAAATTTCTCTCCGTGTACGAGAGGTTTACATACATTCACACACACATACATACATACAGACACCATCGCGGGAATACTCGAGATCCGATGAAATCTCGATTTTCGAAAAACGGGGTAAAAACAATAACTTCCCGTTTTTTGAAAATCTTCGATTTTCTTAGCGGGAAGTTAAAAATATTATACTTATTCCAACTCTGAAAAGTATTTGAGACTTATTTTTGATGATATAAATAATAACGGAAATCAGAGGATTGTTCATATTCTTGAAGCAAATTGGTAAAATCTTTAATCAATGTTATTAGATATATTAATCAATGAGAAAGGATAAATAATCTGAATAAAGCGGCTTGTACCAAAAAATTATTTATGGAGAATTAAAATTAGGATTATGAGTACACTATTAGAGATACCAGGAAATTTCTAAAAACCTTTTGTAAATAAAATTGAATTGTCTACAAAGAGGGTATTTTATTATTCATTACGTGTATCTCCAATGTTCTATCTGTTATTGCGATTTTAATTTTTTCTCACAGATACTGATTTAAATAATCTGTATGAAGCGGCTTATGGAGAAATTATTTATAATGAATGAAAATGAAAATGGCGAGTAAATGGCGATTACAGATACAAAAAAATTATAAGCCGCTTTTTTATAAAAAATTAAATTCCTTACGGAAAAGGTTTCCTACAGACTTTCTGTATCTCCTATATTTTAGTCGAAATTTGAATTCCAAATTTTTATAACTTTTTTCTCAAAATTGTTGGGTGAAAAATAGAATATCTTGTTTGAAATTAGTAAAATGCTTCGCTGCAGTAGTGGAGTTTTTATGGAGAATTTTTATGTTTTATCTTCAAGTACTATTTTCTTTATGCGTGAGTGAATTTCTTGAATAAATTTGAAATAAATATCTCTAAACAAGTCAAATTTCTATTAGAATATTTTTTTTTAATAATATAATTTTTAACTTCCCGCTATGAAAATCAATGATTTTAAAAAAAATCGGTAAGTTATTGGTTTCACCCCAGTTTTCGAAAATCGAGTTCTCGAAAATAAAATTTTCGAAAAATGGTTTTTTTTAATTAACTTATGATCTGCTGAATCAATCGATTCCAAAAACTAGTCAGCTCTTAATATAACGGGTTAACCCGCTGAGGTCACACTTCTTAAAAATTACGTAGTGGTAATACTGGGTCTAGTTGACCCAATGCACGGAAAAAATTGTTGCTACTTGCGTTCTTGTCAATATTTTCACTCGAGCCGTACATAAGAGTAATTTTAACACTTCCGTTGAATAACTCAATCGTTTTTTAATTTTTTTTAATTGTTTAATTATAAAAAAAAATGCGAGAAAGTCAAATTACGAAAAATTTAACTTTTTTTACTAAAAACTTCATTTTATAAGAAAAATAAAAATGACCTCCGGGATTCTATTCCGGATATCGCATACTTTGAAAGAAAAGTGGTGTCATGTCGAGCTTTTCAAGAAGTATATTGATTTGTGCAATTAAAATCGTAAATTTCCATGAATCTCGAAAAATCTTCAAACAATAATAGATGGTACCACAGATACCATTTTGAATGATATCTTCGAAGCAAGAGCAACTCAAAAATTGCCTTGGGTCATTTAGACCCATAATGACCTCAACGGGTTAAGCTTAAAAATAAAAACTGGATCGATCACCGTGAATGCGATCGAAATCGGTTAATTCGTTTGTGATATCATGGATGAAAAATTTGGAAAAAAGTGTTTTTCTTACATAACTCCGACATTTCTTCCTGGATTGTTTTTGATTTCAGAAGATAATTTTAAGAGCTAAAAACCACATCGATGTGTTCGTTTAAGATCTTAAACGTGATACAAACCAAGGCTATTTTAAGACTCTTTTAAGACGCCAAAAAACAATTTCGGCAGCAAATTTTTAGAAATTCGGTTCTCAAATTTGTTACGAAAATTAATTTTTAGAAGATTTTCCGACTTTCTAACCGCAACATTTTTGAGTACGCTCTTTGTAAATTGAATTTTAAATTATTAAAATTAAGACTTTTTTAAGATCATTTTGAGACAATTTTAGGACGCTCTATAATAATATTCCATAAAACAGTCTAAAAATTTTTTAATGATTTTTTTAAGATTTTTTTAAGATTTTTTTCAAGACTATTTTAAGATCTTTTCAAAACTATTTCATGACGCTCTATAATAATTTTCTGGAGCTGTCGCTGTGATATCATTTTAAGATAGTCTGAAAATTTTTAATGATTTTATTAAGACTATTTTAAGATTTTTTTAAGACTATTTTGAAATAAGCTCACAGCGACAGAGCTCTAAAAAATTATTATAGTATCTTTAATAAATAATCTTAAAATGATCTTAAAAAAACTTTATAGACTATTTTAAGATGAGCTAACAGCGACAGAGCCCCGGAACATTGAAACGGAGGATCTTAAAAAAGTCTTAAAATTGTCCAATAATAATTTTTCAACCATTTCAAATTCAATTTCAAAAGGGCGTACTTAAAAATGTTGCGATTAGAAAGTCGTGAAATCGTCTAAGAAATGTCTAAAATCATATTTTGTGTTTAAACTCTATAAAAATCTGTTTATTTTATCGGGAGATATCGCAATTCAAAATTTTCAAAAAAGTGATTTTTCAATAACTACTAGATTTTCATGCCCGAAGAGCTCGAAAAAGTATAGAAGTAGTGTTTTTGAACTCAAAACTTTAGAATTGATCATTTCTAGACCGTTCGAAACGGTCGAGCTTGTACTTAGCGGGAAGTTCCAGGGCTGGCCTGCGCGGTCAACCGTTTTCCAGATTTTTTTTTAGTGAATCGCTTTAAAAATATCATGTCGATTGATGAATCTAGAAATTTGTATCAAATTTTCTGATAACATAAGTATCAGATAACATTGCTTCCTGAAGAATCTAAACTAACTTGAAATGTAATATACTGAACTATCATATTCAGAAAATAGCTTTAGGCACCGAACATCTATATTGGAAAGTCGGAAAATTTCTTGAAAGTAGTTTCTGTAATAGTAATGACTATGTCTACATATATCAGCTTATTAGAAGTTCTTACAAGTTACCCTTCAGGCATCCTCAACATGTCCTGTTGAAATGTATGTCTTTAGTTTACATAAGAATTACTGTGTCACTAAATTATTAGAATCAAGCTTAGTAATTTATCAATACTACATTTCCTAAGGTAGTTCCATATTATTACATGTAATATTGAGATAACATTCAAACTCTCATATACAAGTTTAATGAAAATACTAGCTATGGAAATGACTGATAACTCGTGTTTGACGTGGTCGATCGATAGACTCATAAGCTTCTTTACCGAAACTTTAAGGGATTTACAAACATCTGGGTCAAAATTGTAAAGTTTAAAGGTCTCGTTGTATTGAAATTAGCATATTGCTTAGTAGTGAGCGTATGGTGTATTTAGGGATGCATTAACACGCTCAAATTCGTTAAATAAACGCTGAATATTCATGTTCACATAATAATATTAATTTGTACTAATGTTTTCCTGGATATGCGGAATTTTACTTGTTTTTGCATCGACATCTCTTTTCCACCAATTAAAAAAATGCTTTTGTAAATTTTGAATATTTACAAATTGTTTTGTATGTAGTTACATATGGGGTATTCCATGCCAAATCGACAACTTTTGAACCCGACTTCTTTAGATTTAGCTGAAACTTTTCTATTCTTTTCTACCCTTTGAAAGACATTTTTGAGAATTTTTTCAAATTTTTTTATCCAACCCAAAAAAAGGTATGAATTTTTCAAAAAAGTGGCTTTTTTATTTTTAAATAGCCATAACCTTTTTAGACATTGACCTTTCGATACCTTTTTTTTTTTTTTAAAATTTTGTTTTTGAATGAACTTTTCGAAAAAATACACAAAAAAAAATTAAATATGATCAATTCTGTAAAATAATCAATTTTTTGAGCGAAATCGTTATTTTTACGAAGTTGGTCACTTTTTTTGTTATTTTTTTTTTTCAAAAATTTTTGTCAAATTTTCTAAGACAGGGCCGATTTTTTTTTTATATTTGTTTTAATTAATTGAAAAAAAAAATTTTTTTATTTTAGAAAATTTGACAAAAATTTTTGAGAAAAAAAAATAAAAAATAAAGTGACCAACTTCGTAAAAATAACGATTTCGCTCAAAAAATCGATTATTTTACAGAATTGATCATATTTAATTTTTTTTGTGTATTTTTTCGAAAAGTTCATTCAAAAACAAAATTTTTTTTAAAAAAAAAAGGTATCGAAAGGTCAATGTCTAAAAAAGTTATGGCTATTTAAAAATAAAAAAGCCACTTTTTTGAAAAATTCATAACTTTTTTTGGGTTGGATAAAAAAATTTGAAAAAATTCTCAAAAATGTTTTTCAAAGGGTAGAATAAAATAAAAAAGTTTCAGCTAAATCTAAAGGGGTCGAGTTCAAAAGTGGTCGGTTTGGCATGGAATACCCCATCTAAAATTTTTTTTTTTCTAAATCAAGTTATAAAGGTAGACGTTATTAAACAAATTTTGATTTTTAATTTTGGTCAAAAATAACAGAAACAATTTATTAAAAGAAGAAAACTCAATATTGAATATAATTTGTACAATGTGATGTTATTTTTTAATCTTTTTTTTAAAGCATTTGGAAACTTGACTTTAATTTCAATCTTTAAAGTTAAATTTGTTATTTTTTAATCAGCTTGAACTCCAAATAATTTTCAATCGTTAAAACATTTTCAAAATACAATTTAATCAGTAAAATTGTCAAATTGTTGCTTACATAAATTTCTTCATTTTTCTCAACCATTTATAGTTATATTTTTATAAAATTTACTTGATAATCAACGAGCGTTAAAGCAAAACTGTATACCGTCTATTGATAAGACGAGTATCTCCGCATTCATAAATGTAGGTACAAAATTTAAACTTGTAAGCATGAAATATTTGAGTTAAAATTAAAAAACTAATTTGATATTTTATGTATTAAATAAATTAAGCTTTATAGATAATTTCTGCAAATTAAAATATGTATGAATACTTAAACACCAAGCATATATTATTTTATGCAGTTAGCATAAGTTATTGTCGAATTTTAATTTCAACAAATTGATCTAAGATGCAATTTATGAAATTCGAAAAAATAACATAATATTTGAATCTTTACTTTTTAATAATCTAATTGTATCAAATCTTGCTTCACATTTTTGTAGTACAGCCGTCGCTCATTACTTTACCTACAGATACTGTTGACTAGATCAATATAATTTTATATAATAAATTTATTCTTTTAAATTAAATTACGAAACTTATTTACACATAATCTATTTAACAAGATGCATTATTATTCATAAAGCTAATTTATAACTATAATACAAATTTTTAATCATTATGATTAATCAATTCAATGTACAATTCGTCAAGTTGTTTTATAATGAAGTGAGGTCGGCGGTGGAGCTGGCAAATCACTTGTAAATTGTGTTGCTTCAGAGACCTGAATAATGATAAAAATAGTTTTAATTTTTAAAAATACAATGCGTTTCAATGATTCGTACCGGTCAAGAATTTTAAGGAAAATGGAAACATCAAAATTTGGACAACTTTAAATAAAGAAATCACTAAGTAAATAATTTATATAAATATTATATTAGAAATGATAAAAAAATTATTTATCTAAATAAGGATAATTTAAAATTTCGATAATAATAAAGGTAGTAATGTCAAAATTTAGTTACCAAAAAATTGGAATTATTTTAAAAAAGATAAGCATAAAATTATAAAATTTAAAAATAAGATATCTTTGAAATTAGACAAACCATAAAACAAACAAGTGAAATTGCAGATATTTAAAAAAATGGAAAAGAATAAATTTAGACAAGTCAATAAAAAGACAATTAAAAATTTAGAAATATAAAAAAATTGACAGTTTTAATTATTCGTAAACTTAAAAAGTGGACATCTCTAAATATAGACCAGTAAATTTAGATATCTTTAATTTTGGACATCTCTAAATATTCACAAATATAAATTCTTACAATTCATAACAAAGACGATTGTTAAAATCGTAGTAATCATACAAAATAAGCGCTCAGAAATTTAAGATACAAAAGATAACTAAAAATTAATTAATTTTCCAGTGACCGCTGCTCCAGGAAGTTATAAAGTTATTTGCGATCGATTGTCTTGTAATTTTTAAAACACATCAAGATTTTGCTTTTAATCTTGGTAAAAATATTTTCGAGGACCCGGAACTGCCATCAGCCCCTGTGACCGTTTTAATTACTACGTTTTTAATCGTCTTTGTTATGAATTGTAAAAATTTATATTTGTAAATATTTAGAGATATCCAAAATTAAAGATATCTAAATTTACTGGTCTATATTTAGAGATGTTCAGTTTTTAAGTTTACGAATAATTAAAACTGTCAATTTTTTTATATTTCTAAATTTTCAATTGTCTTTTTATTGACTTGTCTAAATTTATTCTTTTCCATTTTTTTAAATATCTGTCATTTCACTTGTTTGTTTTATGGTTTGTCTAATTTCAAAGATATCTTATTTTTAAATTTTATAATTTTATGCTTATCTTTTTTAAAATAATTCCAATTTTTTGGTAACTAAATTTTGACATTACTACCTTTATTATTATCGAAATTTTAAATTATCCTTATTTAGATGAATAATTTTTTTATTATTTTTAATATAATATTTATATAATTTATTTACTTAGTGATTTCTTTATTTAGAGTTGTCCAAATTTTGATGTTTCCATTTTCCTTAATAATTTGAAATAATAGTTATTTAAGCTTTAAAAGTAAAAGACTGACCTGCGGTATGTGACTAAGAGTATTATTAGACGAGTAATTAATTCTTTGCGGATAACTCGTAGTAGAATGATTGCTGGATTGTGATAGTCCCGGCGGAATATTCGGTGGCTTATAACCAGGTAACTGGATTCAAAAATGAGAAGAAAACATTTAATTATTTATTAAAAATTAAGATTCTTAATTATAAGCATTTAATTGACCATTAGAAAATTTAGGATTAATTAAACTCTCAGTTAAGATGATCATTTGTGAGCTGATTAATGTAAGACTTGATGATAATAATTGATTGGAATGAAATACAAGAATTTTAGTGAAATTGATAATGTAAAGAGCAATTCTACTTATAGTATGTATTCGTAAGGTTTATTATAATTATTTTAATTTTACTCTCATTTATGATATTAATTATTTTTGCACGAAAGAAAGTTCTGTCAAAATTACTGCAGAATCTGCTAAATTTACAGTTTTACTTCTGTTAAGGGGGTATTCTAGTGTAGAAGCACGAATTTGATGTGTTTTTTTCGGGTGCTATAAATAAAAAACAAAAAATATTTTCACTATATATTTTTTTATCAGGCGTTTATTAATGTTTTGAGAATACAAAAAAAAATAAAAAAAATCCAAAACTGAAAAAGTTATATGGTGTTGAAGTGGGGGGATGCAAAAAAAATGACGCGCCAATCTTGTCACGATTGCGAGCTTTCTAATGATCTGAAACAAAAAAATAAAAAAGATTATTAATTTATATAAATGCTGCTATCGTACTAACTAAGAAAAAGTGGAAAAAAAATTTTTTTGGCTAAATTACGGCTGTCCGAAAAAATAAGAAATTTTAAAAAATTGCACAAATTTTTTTTTTTCCACTTTTTCTTAGTTAGTACGATAGCAGCATTTATATAAATAAATAATCTTTTTTATTTTTTTGTTTCAGATCATTAGAAAGCTCGCAATCGTGACAAGATTGCCGCGACATTTTTTTTGCCGCCCCCTTCCCCCCACTTCAACACCATACAACTTTTTCAGTTTTGGATTTTTTGACTTTTTTTTATTTATTTTTGTATTCTTAAAACATTAATAAATACCTGATAAAAAAATGGATACTGAAAATATTTTTTGTTTTTTATTTATAGCACCCGAAAAAAACACCTCAAATTCGTGCTTCTACACTAGAATACCCCCTTAAGACTCAACCGTCAATTTTACATTAGAAAATACATTATATAAAACTATAAAATTATAAATTGCCAAAACTCTTATATAATTTTACATAGCAATATCAAAAAATTTTTCCGGGTATAGTATTTTTATAGATCAATTCCTGCAAATTTTTTTTTTTGTAAATATAAAATTATTTAACAATGAAATTTCTTTACATTCACACATGTAAACTTGACCATTTTTACACGCTTTTTATTAGCTTCACCTGTATGTATGTTTGTTTGTATGTTACACGCTTTATATTATCCTGATAGCTAGCGCTTTCTCAGTAAGTAGTTGACTTCTAACAGTTACGGTTAACTTATACATCAAGTTGGCGGTAATTCTTCACTTAACAATAGTTGTAAGCAAATTGACGGAAATCTACGGCCGCAACTTGAATACAAGTTAACAATCAAATTTGTAGTTAAATTTCCTTTCAACTTTACTACAATTTGACAGAAATACTTGTACAGCAAGTTTTGACGTCTATTTGCAGAGTAAGTTATAGGTAACTAATAGGTAATCGCTTGCTTTGCTAACTCTTTCCGTCAAGTTTGCTTCAAATTGCGGACGTAGATTGACAGTAAGTTATAGGTAAGGTGGCTATCACACAGTAAAAAATTTTGCGTCATTGCGTCAAAAAATTTTGTGTTAAAAATTTTTGTGTTAAATATTTAACACAATTAATGTTAAATTTACACATAAAAGTGTTAAATATTTAACGCAAAAATTTTTAACACAAAATTTTTTGACGCAATGACGCAAAATTTTTTACTGTTTAGGGTAGCTTCTCTTGTATGTTTGTTAGTAACCGACTCCTTTGGGTACGATTTTGACCCGCTTTAAACGGCCAAATTTCATTCAAACTTTGTAAATTTATCGAGGAACGATGAAAATACACTAATTTGATAAAATTATTCCATTTTTCAATTTGCAAAATAAAATTTTTGTTAATTTATATAATTTTCATCTATAATCGATAAGACAGGAATTGATGTTGATTTTAAATGCCAACCATTATCTTTAACCAATTTATCTTTAATATGATGAAATTTTCGAATACCAAAAAGAGTTTTCAAGTTAACAAAACAAAAAATATTTTTAAAAAACTAAAAAAACACACTTTTATGAATAAACCAAACTAAAAAGTAAAAACTAAATAATAGTTTAAAAAAACTAAAGAACGCTTTTTATAGAAAATCAAACTAAAAAATAAAAAGTAAATTTTATTTAAGAGTAGTGCAAAAAATTTTATTAAATATAAATTAATAATAGTGTAAATAAGAAAAAATGTATTTTATTTTTAAAAAAGCGTGGGGTGCTTTTCAAGATATTATCGAAATGATAATCCTTCTACTATTATCTGTCAATAAAATATTTATAACTGTTGACACCATGCACCCTACGCTTTTCTTACAATAAGATACATTTTTTTCTTATTTACACTATTATTAATTTATATTTAGGGAATACTCCCAGTAGTTACATGATGCCACTGCATGACAACCCTGCGGATTATCTTGAGGCAAATTCATTCTTGTTGCCTAATGTTACCAGCAATGTTGGTAATCCTCCGAAATCGACGGTCGATATGCCGACCAGTGTTACGGTTTCGACGACCCGAGTCTCGGCTTCAACTACGACTACTAATGGGAAAAATACTCACTATGGCAATGGAGGAAAGCACCATCAAAATTGTGATACTAAGCGGAATTATGCTAGTGTCAGTAAGAAAAGCAAAAAGAAATCGGATCCTATGCACATGGACTTTTCTGTTCCGGGTGTTACTGTTGAGGATTATCCTCACCATCATCATCATCATCACCATCACCATCATCACGGACACTCGAGTACTTTCTTGCCACCACCACCACCTCCTCCAACTCATACGAATTCGCTGTACCAAAATCCTCCGCATGCTATGGGGATGGGACTGACGAGCAATTCTAATAGAAGTAGAAGCATGGGAAGCAATTCTGTGGCTATGACACATCATCCGTCGGGAACTAGTCTTACTAATTTTAATTTGAGTACAATATTTCCAGAAATTAATGATAAGGTACTTATTTCTTTTTAAACTTGAAATTATATAATCGATTAAAAATTAGAGCATTTATGATCTATCAAACTTTCAGTTAAAGTGTAATTTTTTTATTTCGCGACATTTTGTGCTACGTGAGCATTTCATTAGACTCTTTATAAAATTCATACGGAAAAAAATTATGTCAAAATTACAGAAATGGTTTTGTAAAAATTACATGGCTATTTTATATTATATTTACAAAAAAAAAAACTAAAATTTACAAATATGAATGTGTTGAATTTACATAGTTAAATAGTGCCATTTTTATTACAAAGAAAAATAATAGGTTGAGGGACCCGGTGGTCTAGCGGCCTAAAATTTAAGCTATTTAAAATTATTTTTATATGAAGGGAATGACTAATACTTTCAAATTTTTTTATACTTATTCTATTATTTATCAACTACACAAAAATGAAAATCAAAACAAAAAATTTTTTTCTTTCATTAGAAAAATGGCGCTCAAAAAAAATGGACCTGACTGGTGGAGGTAAATTGATCTCTCCCTCAGATCTGAAATTAAAAAATATGACTGATTCTTCATTAGTGTAAGTATAGTTATCGTCGGTACTAGAATGAAAAAAAATAAATAAATGTTTGACAAAATGGCGCGTAGTTAAAAGTATTTTTTGAAAACAGATTTTTACTTTTAACTACGCGCCATTTTGTCAAACATTTATTTATTTTTTTTCATTCTAGTACCGACGATAACTATACTTACACTAATGAAGAATCAGTCATATTTTTTAATTTCAGATCTGAGGGAGAGATCAATTTACCTCCACCAGTCAGGTCCATTTTTTTTTTATAGGGGGACTTTAGCGCCATTTTTCTAATTTAAAAAAAAAATTTTTTTTTTGTTTTAATTTTTATTTTTGTGTAGTTGATAAGTAATAGAATAAGTGTAAAAAAATTTGAAAGCATTAGTCATTTCCATCATATAGAAATAAAATTTTTAAAATAGCTTAAATTTTAGGCCGCTAGACCACCGGGTCCCTCAACCTATTATTTTTCTTTGTAATAAAAATGGCACTATTTAACTATGTAAATTCAACACATTCATATTTGTAAATTTTAGTTTTTTTTTTTGTAAATATAATATAAAATAGCCATGTAATTTTTACAAAACCATTTCTGTAATTTTGACATAATTTTTTTCCGTATGAATTTTATAAAGAGTCTAATGAAATGCTCACGTAGCACAAAATGTCGCGAAATAAAAAAATTACACTTTAACTGAAAGTTTGATAGATCATAAATGCTCTAATTTTTAATCGATTATATAATTTCAAGTTTAAAAAGAAATAAGTACCTTATCATTAATTTCTGGAAATATTGTACTCAAATTAAAATTAGTAAGACTAGTTCCCGACGGATGATGTGTCATAGCCACAGAATTGCTTCCCATGCTTCTACTTCTATTAGAATTGCTCGTCAGTCCCATCCCCATAGCATGCGGAGGATTTTGGTACAGCGAATTCGTATGAGTTGGAGGAGGTGGTGGTGGTGGCAAGAAAGTACTCGAGTGTCCGTGATGATGGTGATGGTGATGATGATGATGATGGTGAGGATAATCCTCAACAGTAACACCCGGAACAGAAAAGTCCATGTGCATAGGATCCGATTTCTTTTTGCTTTTCTTACTGACACTAGCATAATTCCGCTTAGTATCACAATTTTGATGGTGCTTTCCTCCATTGCCATAGTGAGTATTTTTCCCATTAGTAGTCGTAGTTGAAGCCGAGACTCGGGTCGTCGAAACCGTAACACTGGTCGGCATATCGACCGTCGATTTCGGAGGATTACCAACATTGCTGGTAACATTAGGCAACAAGAATGAATTTGCCTCAAGATAATCCGCAGGGTTGTCATGCAGTGGCATCATGTAACTACTGGGAGTATTCCCAGCTGATATTCCAGCGATGAAATTAGTCGGTGGATAAATATTTGCATTCGGTGAATAAGTATAAGACGTATGATTGAAATTCTGATTCATCACCTGGCCGTAACCATTGCCGTCGTCTGGATTCGCCAGGTAATTTATCGGCGGCATGACCATATCTGCGGACAAACCACTTGGAAACTTATTCTGGGAATAATCCGTAGAGAATTTAATCGCGTGAAGTTGCTTGTCGGGGTGATTATTGTCTTGAATGCTAGAAGAAGTATTGACACCAATCAAGGCTTCCGCAGTATAATTACTCTTGCAATTGCGATTCCTCCATAATCCGTCCTGTTGCTGGTACTTTTGCTGCTGATAAGCGTCAGAACTACCAGCAAATCCGTGAGAAATTTTCTGATCATGCTGCTGCTGCTGCTGCTGCTGCTGCTGCTGCTGCAATTGATCAGTCTTCCTCATATCCATCTGCCTTCTGCCAGTTGTACGCGGACTGGTGTTACTTTTCCGCTGATGCTTGCGCTGTGGCTGTTGCTGGTGTTGCTGATGAAGCGAATGACCCTGCTGATGCTTTTCAGCCTTTTCATGCTCCACCAATTGACTGACAGACAAGAAAGACCCGCTCTGAACAGGGTGCTGGACATTCTGCTCATTCATAACCGCGAAATCTTTGTCTTTTACTGCTTTAGTTTGCGGTACATCATTTCGCTGTCCAAACATGAAACTGGATGATTTCTCAGCGACTGTTCCAAGAGCTAGATCCCCTACTAGCGTTGGCAATGTTGATGGAACCACTTGCTGCTGCTGATGCTGCTGTTGTTCGATGGATTTTATAACTTGGGAGTGGTCTGTGCTCTGGGAGTTCTTCGTTGGCGACCAGGAGAAGTGCTGATCGTCTGGGTAGTAAGTCGTAGGGTCTGTTAGTCTTCTTGAATCAGTTTGAAGAGTCGAAACGTTGGGAAAACTAGCTGCGCTAACTGTCACGTCGTAGTTATTGTAAAACTGGGTAGAGGTGGCTGCCGGCTGATTGTAACTCGGAGGCTGGCTGAAGATGTTGTTCTGGCAGAATTCCAATTCTTTGCCAATCGGCGGTAGGATTATATCAGGCATGTTTGTGTTGTGTTTTATTTCTGACGGCATCATCCAGTTAACTGGAGGTCGGACTGCTTGTTGCTGTTGTTGTACTGGTTTTGATTTCAATTGTTGTTGCTGCTGCTGTTGCTGTGGCTGCGACTGTTGCTGCGGCTGCTTCGAAGCATACGGGTCGTGTAAAATCGGTTGGTATTTGATATTCCCGGAATAAATGTCTGTGGAACATTTGGAGGAATTTACAGACTCAGGAACGTCAAAATTAATTGTGGTGTCGTAAGTATTGTAACTTTTGTTATCTGTTTTTGATGGAACTTGATGACTTTTGGTAGTGTGTCGTTGCTGTTGATCTAATGTGAACTCTTGGGTGTAATTAGTGTCCATAGGGAACTTCTTTGAATTTATTTTGTTACCACTGTAGTCGTCTATTGAACTTCGAGATTTTTGTGTCGCTGGTCCAACTGATTTTGTTTTATCAGTTGTTGTGGCAGTTAATTTGGTTTTCTTCTCCACTCCGGTCAAGGATAATTCAGCAGAAAATGATTGTCCTATGTTGTTGTTAAAGCCCGGATTTTTGTGCAATGAAGAGTAGTTGAAGTTCTCGCAAATTGTTTTATTCTCATTCGTATTTTGCTCAGGGTTTTCAAATCTTACCAAATTGTTGGAAGTATTTTTACTTTTTGTTGGTTTATTATTGGTACTATTGTTATTAACAGCAGTATTGTTTCCACTGTTACTGTTATTATTATTATTATTATTATTATTATTATTAGTATTATTATTATTAGTAGAACTAGTATTTGCATTATTATTATTATTATTATTATTATTATTATTATTATTGCTGTTATTCGGTGAAATAGTTGTCCAAGAAAGGACACTAAAGTTTGATGAATTTTGTGCTGAAGATTTAACATTATTCGCAACACTTTGTTGAGGCTGCTTCTGTTGCATTTGCGGTGGCACCTGATGCGAATAATGAGGCAGGGTGGAAATTTGTCCATGACATTTATTATTGTTATTATTACTATTAGTATTATTATGTAAATTATCATCAAAAATCTTCTTATCATCACGCGTATAAGGAATGTAATTCCCGCTGTAATTTTCCGTTATTTTATCATAGTGTTCACTTTCAGAAATTTTCAAGGTTGAAGCGCCGAAATGTTCTGTTGAAATTTTATCTCCAGAAAGTCCAAACTGTGGAGGAATTTTAACGGAGTCGTTGGAGTTGGTTTTCGTTGGAGTTTGTTTGTTCGGACTAATATAATTAGGATCCAAAGTTTGACCTTGGTTCTGAGTTGGTAATTCATTCCGTGACTCTTTGTTGATCAGATAATTCTGATAATCAGTAACAGTTGAATTTTTATTCAAGTTAGCAGTATAGGAGCGTGTTAACTGGTCATGAAACACTGTTTCTTTTTGAGCAGCATAGTTTGAAGACTCGTGATTTTCAACGTAAACGCGTTGATCCTGGGAAGAATATTGATAAGGTACATTGATGCTATCATTATTGGTAGTGTAATTTCGTGAGTTATCTATTGGAAGCATTTGTTGATTATCTTCCGTATTGGTGCCGGTAAAATTTGTGTAGTTTGATGTATAATCATTTAACAATGTTGTTTGATAACGAGTTGGATTATTGTATTTAGGTAATTTTGCATTATCAGTTGTTGAGCTGATAATCAAATTATTAGCATTTCTATCATTATTATTATTATTATTATTATTATTATTATTATTATTATTATTATTGTTACTAGTAGTAGTAGAAGTATCATTATTATTACTATTATTATTAGAACTAGTGCTAACATTATTGTCAAATTTCGACAACCCAGTGTTAGATTTCTCGTTTAATTTTTTATTACTATCAATATCACAGTTAGTTAAATTTGTTCTTGAATTGAGATTTGAAGCAACACCAGTGACACCAGCAGTCGAACTAACTGAAGTTGTCGACGAATTAGTCAAACTACTGACACTGGTTGCCACAGGTTTCGAATAAGGAACAATACGATACAACTTATCCTTAAAAGTTTCATTATTAACTATTTTCGGCAATGATTTTGAACAATTATCCTCAGACTTATCTTCTCCATGCTTCTGAGTCTTGTTATCACTATTCTTGATATCATCGGATTTAACTTTGAAACTATTGGGTTCTATCGTACCAATTTGCAGCAGCATCGGTGGAGTTTGGCTGTGGTACTTCAAATCTTCTTTCATATCTTCTTCAAGCACCTCAGTCTTACCGTTCAGAGAAGATACCAATGGGAAAGCCATCAAGAAAGCTGCGGTCGGTGATATCGATTCCGGGTTATGAGAATTCGAGGGCACTTGAAGTGAAGCGAACAAATCGTTGGATAAGTCTGAATGCAAGTCGCGATTACTTATCGGAACAAAACTATTGTCATTGCTGTAAAGCGTTTTAGGTTCTTTTATCAATTTTTCTTCTTTTATTTCCGACGGAGGGCCAGTTACGGAATTCGTAATAGCGCTCGCTGAAGAAGATGCTTTGTTGGATGTTTCAGGCTTCATTGTCGTTGTTGTATTCGTATCTAAGTTCAATATTATCTTCGTTGAATCTATTGTTGAATTGTCTGATGATTCGTTTAGCAAATTAAACCTCGTATTTAAATCACATACTTCTTTAACTTTTGTTGCTTTGTTAATATCCGCTTCAATTACTTTCTCAATTGTCAATGACTCTGTTGTTAATTCAACAGTTGACGTTGATTCTGCTACAACTGAAGTTATTTTTTCAGTAGATTGATTTTTATTTACACAATCTATTTCTGGTGTTAAATCAAATGTTTTTATTACATTTTTATCACGCGAAACGTTTGCTTCAGTTTCTGCATTCAAATTTTCTACTCTAGAAGCTTCATTTTCATTTCCAGGCTCATTAATTTTTGAATTTTCATGACTAACTTCACCAATTTTTTCAACAACATTACGCAGACTACCAATTGACTCACAAGTTTCCGGTAATTTTTTAATTTCCGTAGTACTCACTTTGTTGTCAATCGATAATTTATCTTTACTAGGAACATCAGTTGATTTTTCTTTCGTTGACTTGGACGAACTTTTAACTTTATCAGTTTTCTTACTTTTAGCTCCTTTTGATTTTTTATTTTTGCTTCCACTTTTAATGTCCGAAACAGACTTACCAGAGTTTGTTTTAATATCACGACGAACCACGGGAATAGGAACTTTGTAAGCCATAGTAGTTTTAGTTATTTCTTTACCTTTTGGCAGGATACCTTTGCGTCCACCGATTTTAGTCGCTTCAATAATTGTCTTAACATTTGACACCCAGTCGTGGGAATTAATCGCTACGTTAGTTCGTATACTTGGGATAGTATTCAATGTTACTTTTTGTACGGCGTTGATGACATTTTGATTTTGGACGGATACATTTTTAATATTATTGCAGTCAACTGATTGCATAAAAATCATTGGACTTGTTGGTGTTTGATTACTACTGATAATTAACTGTGGTTGTTGTTGGTTTGATGGTTGTTGATTAGACGTATTTGCATTTACAAGAATATTTGTTGATGCCAGTGGTGTTATAAGTGGCATCAATTTTCCGTTGGATAGTATTAATGTTCCTGATACTAAATTTGTTATTGATGAATTTTGAGACTTGGATGTTGATGATAATGCTATCGATGATGATTTCGATGCTGGTGATTTTCGGGCTGTTTTCGGTGATTTTTTAGATGGATTATCCTTAGAGATTGAGGTTTTTCTTTTTAACTTTTTGCGTGATTCTAGTTTTCGGATTCCAGTACTCGACTTGGGACCGGCTGGTGATTCTATTGCTGGTTCACTGGAATCTATAATTTAAACATTGAGCATTTTTGTATCAATTAAAAAAAAAAAAATTTCTTAATATTAATATAATATATTAGAATAAATTATAAATCTGATTGAAATGTATAAATATTTTAAAATTAAATTTATGAAAATTCTGTTTGAATCGTTTTTGAAATTTTTAAAATTGACTTTTCAATTAAAAGAAAAATTAATTAAAGAATTAACTTGTTCTTTTCATAATTTAATTTTATTTTTATTGATGTGTACTGGGGAGTAATATTAAAAAAAAAATATTTGAATTTTTAAAAAGAAATTGATGAATTCAAGCAAATAGTTGTACGGAAACAATATTTATTGTAATGAATAAATATTTATTAAAATCTAATGTTTATATTTCATATTACGTGTCACCTGATTAAATAAAATTTTACTTGATTGATTAATATTTTTCTCAATAAATAATATTATAAATAAATTTCATAAAAATCTTTATCAGTATGATACTAAATTTATGTTCAGTATTCTCGTCACTTAATAAATGAAAAAAAAAAATTTGGAAAATCCAAAAGTGCACGACTCATAATGCTCATTTAATTATGAAATAATGATAAAATAAAGCGAATGTAAAAAAAATATCAAACAACTGAAATAAGATGATAATGCGCACGTGTCTCTAGTGGAATAAATGTACTCAATATATATAGATATACAGTCCTTCGGCTTTTTTTTAATTTCATTAATTGCAAATTTTTTCACAAGTTACAGTGTTCTTTTTTTAATTTTTTAAACTATTTTGATTTTTTTTCCGTTTATATTGCACTTAATAAATTTTTAAAAAGTATGGAATTAATCTCTATTAAATTATCTTAACAAGAGTATGCAAAATATCTTGATACCGTGAACTAACAAGGGTCGAATAATAAAAATGAGGCGAAAAAAATTTTTCGATCGTAAAGCACTCTCTGATGCTTTGCATCATGAGTTGTGCAATTATCTAGATATATCGCGTTTCTAATGCTAAAAAGGCGTATAAAAAAAAATTTGTTTCCTCCAACCAACCAAAAATATTTATAACTTTCAGATCTGTAAGAAAAGTGAATAAAAAATTTTTTTTGTAAACGCTCTTTTGGCCTTAAGACAAAAAAATTTTTAAGCCAAAAAGGCGTATCATTTTTTTTAATCATAATCCATGATTAGCCTTAAAAAAAAAGTTATAACACCTGTAAAAATAATGACTTTTCAACTCATTTTATTTAAAAAGAATATGGATTTGAATTGAAAAAAAAAAAAAAAAACCAAAATACAGTAACATTCTATTTGAAAAAAATGTATTTGACTCAATTAAAAAATCTTCATTTCTATTCACTTTTGTACGTCAGGCACAGTTCCAAAAAAATATCATCGATATTACAAAAATCTGTGCTTTGATGATGGTAACAACTGATGAATTTTATTTTATTTTAAGATTAAACTATTTTAGATTTACAAGCAATATATATTTATTAGTTTTTATTTTCAGAAGCAAAAGATAATGATAGTGGAGACAGCATCAGATAATGCCTAGCTAAATTGATATTTTAGTCTCTTCTTAAATCAAATACATATTTTTTTCAAATGAAATGAGTAGAAGAGTCATTTTTTTTCTTTTTTTTTAAGGCTAATAATTATTACGCCCTTTTGGCTTTAGAATTTTTTTGTCTTAGAACCAAAAGGGCGTGAAAAAAAAAAAATTTTTATTCACTTCGAAAAGTCAATTATAAAATTTATTCAATTTGTATAAATTTTTTATACCTGGATCAGAGTTATTCCGTACATCTGAAATTTTAGTCGTCGATTCATTATTTTTATCTTCTCCATTTTTATCATCAATATTGCTTCCAACATGATTCTCTTGATCTTCAACTGGACCAATTATTTCCGAAATATCCTTATTATTATTATTATTATTATTGTTATTATTATTTTTATTCGGGGATACATCGATTGCACCAGCCTTAATTTTCTTATTCAAAGGTATTTTTAAACCAGTTGAATTTCTCCGCTTCTCAGGTTTCTTTCCTACAAAATTAAAAAATTAATTAAAAAAAAATACAGGAGATAAGTTTATTAAAAACTTAATACTCACGTTCTTTAAACCGATCTAAATACTTTTCAGCATCCTCGACGTTTATTTTATTAGACCATTTCAGCGGAGAAATTTTTTCCAACGCGGGTTCTGCCGGAACAGTTATACCAGCATCTTTCAATAACGCTGATAATAATTGTGTACGCGAATAAAGTTGCGTGACTAATTTTTTCAAGCGAATCAATTCCTCCTTGTGAGCATCTACTGCATTAGTATTAAACAATTCTTCAGTACGATTTGTCAAGTCTTTTATGTATTTTGACGCCTGAATTAATATATCGACTTTGTTGCGATTTTTTCCATCTTGACTTGGCGGCAATAGATCTCCTAGTGTTTTGAAGTATAAATTCATACGATTTCTTCTGTCGCGTTCCCATGTTTTTGCATTTCTGTAACATTTTTTTTATCATTAATAATTTGGTAATTGAAAAATTAATAATTTTATACAAATAAACTCATTTGACAATAATTTTTCAGTAATTTCATTCATGAAGAAAATATGACACGGAAAACAGCAAGAACACAAAAATTAATAAATACTTGATAATTTATGAATAGTAAAACAAAAAAATCGGATAGTTGTTCATTCATGATGTAGATATTCACAAATTTTAAGGGGGAACACCACTGTGACGATCGAAAAAAAGAGGTGATTTTCGGGAATTTTTTTGACAGGGAAAATAAAGGATTTTGGAGATCGGATTCTTTTTATTTTATTAAGGGTACATTAAAGATTATTACCCTAAATTTTTATCAAAAAATATTTAATTATTACAAGGTTATTAACAATTTCGTAGAGCACTAGAAAAAATTTCACCCTCCATGGTCGGTTCAATAACTCAAAAACGGACCACCTGAAAATAAAAACCCAAATTGCTTTTTAATCAGCAAGGATGTAGTTATCGTCGCACGTACGGAATTTTGAAAATTTTTATTTAAAAAAAATGTTGACGACTGATTGAAAATTTTCTCACTATTCTTAATGTTTTTTTTTTTTCGTTTTAACCCGGCTAAAAAAATCTTTAAAATAAAAATTTTTTAAATTCCGTACGTGCGACGATAACTACATCCTTACTGATTAAAAAGCAATTTGGGTTTTTATTTTCAGATGATCTGTTTTTGAGATATCGAACCGACCGTGGAGAGGGGAAATTTTCTCCAATCCTCGACGAGATTGTTAATAACTTTGTAATAATTAAATATTTTTTAATAAAAATTTAGGGTAGTAATCTTTAATGTACCCTTAACAAAATAAAAAAATCCGATTCCCAAATTCCTTTATCTTCCCTGTCAAAAAAATCCCCGAAAATCACCTCTTTTTTTCGATCGTCACAGTGGTGTTCCCCCTTAATGAAAATTTTCAATAAAAAAAAAAAATTAAATGCTAAGAAAAGATCAATTTGAAAAAATGTAAATTCCTTAAATTTTGGTATAAATTTTTGAGTAAACGTAAGTAAAAGAGAAATTTATTAGTTTCTGAATTTTTGAGCTAGTAAAATTTATTAAAAAAATTTTATTCCATTAAATTTTAAGAATTATTTTATGTCTGCTACATTCATAATAATTTATGACATTAAAGTTAGATGAAAATTAAGTTAGCCGACATCTAAAAATTTTTAGAATTTTTTTTTATCCAAAAAATCATTACAGAAAAATAAAAAAAAATTTTCATTTGTAAAAAACTTGAAAAATTATAAGTGCAATTGTTTAAAAATATTTTTTAGTTCTAATTTAATTAATGAAAAATAATCAAAAAATTAAAAACGTCGGCTAACTTTAATGACATTAAAGTTAGCAGTCACTTTACAGTTTTTTAACTTTATTTAACAAAAAAATTTGTTCCAAAATATTATTTTTAAAAAATTGCATTTTTTATTTTTTTTAATTTCTACAAGTCAATTTTTTTTCTAATTATTTTTTACCATAATTTATTTATTAAAAAAATTCTTAAAATTATTAATTATATGCAAAATTAATTTTTGTTGCAGCATTAAAAAATAATAAAAATCTGATAATTTTTTGATTTTGTAAAGCCAATAGTTTTATAGAAAAATAATGTTTAAAAAATTTGCGCTTACAATTTTGAAAATTTTTACACTTATATCCTATTAAAAAAAAAAACACAATTTTTGCATGTATCTTTCTGTAACAATATAATAATAATAATTCTCTGAAAAATGACTTTTCCGTTCACCAATAATAAAAATAAATAAGATGTCCACTATTTTCAATGTCATAAAAAACCAAACACTAAAAATAAAAAAAAATATTTTCCAACAGTTGTCAATCACTTAGAATTTAAAAAAAAATATTAAAATAATTAAACGAGTAAATTAGTTATAATTAATCAATGATAAAAAATAGAAATTAAATGATAGGTTAGTATCATTACTTACGTTTTTTCTTTGCGAGGCATAATTTAATAATTTATCGTTCATTTAATAACAAACAAACTTATTGCTAATAATGCCATTTTTATTATTACAAGTTATGTATTATTAAAAAATAAATAAGTTTAGTCTTATATGACATCTTAATAAAATAGCGTCAACTTTGTGAAAGGCATTCACTTTTTTAGCGTTAAAAATCAATTATATCTTGAATTTTAGTGTTTTATTGTTAAGTAATCCATGTGTAATTTGTTATCGATGATTAATATTTTTATATTTAGAGTGAAGACTTAATCGTTGAATTATTATATATTAATATTATTTTACATTTATTATGAACCACTATCGAACGAGTTTTTTTAACAGAAGACTTTGAAACAGAGTGTACGCTGCCGTCACCTTCAGGCGAGACTTGTAAGTAAGGAATTTTCAAATATTTTCCCGCTCAAATTTTAAATCTTTTATTACACAAATTATCGATAAATATCTAGTTTTTGCTTTATTTTTTTATCAATATTATATTTTTCAATTTTCTACAAATATTTTATGAGAAAATATGGACAAATATCAAAATTTTTAGTTTTTTTCACAAATTTATGAAATACAAAGAAAATCCATAAGTAAGATTTAAAAGAAAAACTATGACTGTAAATTTTTTCTTGATATTAATTTAATATCAATTCAATTTATGAGTAAAACTAAAAAATGATTAGCTGTCTGATGATTTCAAAGCCATAACCATGACCAAAATTTTTATAATTATATAAAATAAATAAATTAAATGTAAATTTAAGTATATTTTATTGATAAAATTTTCAGATGGCAGACAGCGATTAAAAATAATTAAATTATAATAATTTAAAATGTGTTGTAATGATTAATGATTGTTTTTATTAGACAAAGAAATTTTTAACAATATGAAATTTTATAATAATTAATGTAATATTAGTTTGATAAAATATTATATGAATGAAAGCCTACATCCTCCTTCTCCATATCTTTTATTTCAAGATTTTTTTTTTATCAGATATCAAATGATTAATTTTATTTTATTAATGAAATCCATAAAAATAGTTCCATAAAACAAATCAATTGTGATTGAAATTTCGTAATATTTATTTCTATTCCATTTTTTTCCTTAGTAGGTAAACAGGGGAGTTCTACTCAGTCGATAAAACAGATTTGTGGATCCATGCCCATACTAAGTACCGACCGTAAATATGAGCGACCTGTTTAACCGACAGTCAACCAACTGTAGACATGGATGAACTGTTTTACCGACATTTCATGGATATGGTTGAGGTTTTATCGATTCGGTTGTAGGTGGCGCTGGTGGTGAATTCTGCCGCCATTTTTAAATCTATCCGACATTTTCCCGCCATTTTTAAATCCGCCATTTTCCCGCCATTTTGAATCCGCCATCTGGTGGCTGCCATTTTGAGTCTGCTATCTGAAATCCGCCATTTTGAGTCTGCCATTTTGAATCCGCCATCTGGTGGCCGCTATCCGCCATTTTGAGACTGCTATCTGAAATCCGCCATTTCGAGTCTGCTATCTGAAATCCGCCATTGTGAATCTGACTTCCGCCATTTTGAATCTGCTATCTGAAATCCGCCATCTGGTGGCTGCTATCTGAGTCTGAAATCCGCCATCTGGTGGCTGCTATCTGAGTCTGAAATCCGCCATTTTGAGTCTGGAATCCACCATCTGGTTGCTGCTATCCGAGTCTGAAATCCGCCATTTTGAATCTGATTTCTGCCATTTTGAATCTCGAATCCGCCATTTTGAGTCAGGTTTCTGCCATTTTGAATCTGATTTGCACCATTTTGAATTTGAGTTCACCAGTTTGAATCTGATTTTCGCCATCTGGTGGTTGTTATCTGAATCTGGTGGTCGCTACCCGATATTTGAATTTTGAATCCAACATTGAGAATTTTGAATCCAACATTTTGAATTCTACCATATTGAATTGTGAACTCACCATTTCGAACCTGTCATCCGGTGGCTGCTCTAATGCAATCTTCTGAGAATCTGACACAATTTCCCCCTCCACACTGTGTTTCCGGGGTGAGGATTGATCCTTAATCTGTTTTGTGAGATCATCATTCAGTTTCTGTTCTTGAACTTGAGCACTTCGAGTCGAGAATATGGAGATTTTCATTGATTTTGAAGGTTTCTACACGCTTGATAGTTCTTTTATTGTCAAAGAGCTTGCTGTTATCTCGCTAAGTGATGAAGAAGATTTTTTGAATTCTGCTGCGCTAGCAACTTTTGAACCACCTGCTGAGTACACCAATGAATTCATGGTCTTGGAGACCAAAGATTTTTGGTTGAGAAAGCATGGTATTAAATGGAATGAAGGATCGTTCTTCTATACCGAACTCGAAGAAGTGCTGCGAGAGACTCTCAAGCACAAAACATACGTTTATGTTTTGGGTGAGGAAAATAAACGTTTTGGCTTGAAAAAGTAATTAATTTTTCATCTGAAATAATTGATCTATCAAAGATGAGATTTATCAACCATCTTGAAGACTTTGATCCTATCCAACCGTGTATCCTGAAGAAAAATCACTCAAGGAAACGCAATTATGCCTGTGCATATGAAACAGTGCAAAGAATGAAACGTTGGTTTCTCAGCTGTTGGGGTTTGAATCCGTCGCTGGAAAAGTCATTACAGCTTTTTTATCAGCTCCAGTCTTTAGTCAAGATGGATCCACAAGATATTGCCTGTTTGGATGAATCTTTCATACTTCAGTTCACAAAACATGAAATTAATACCATATGGTCAAAGCTCCCTGAGCGTATGAGGATGGATTCAAGATTTATCAATTATACAAGATGTACAGAGTATTATACGACTATGTATTATGATGTTCTTGACAACCCTTATCCATTGAAGAAGGACTGCTATGAATGTAACAATGTTAAATAAATCTTTTTACCAGCTAATGTATCTTAGAATAATTATTTTAATAAGGTTTTATAAATAAACAATCATTAAATTATAAAGTGTTTTTTATGAATTCTTTTTTATTACATTAAGTTTATTAATTAATACAGGTTCAATAATTCTATGTAATTTAATTTTATATTTGTTGGTTAAATCGTTTTCTATCTCTTTCTGCTTGTTTCCATGGACCTTGCTTGTCTAGATGCAAAGTCTCACTCATACACGTAGTGTATGGTAGGATTAGGATCAAACTGTACCATTAAGTAAGTTTTCTTACATTGCTGCTGATGGGATGGTATTCCACTATTCGGTCGTGAATTATTAAACAGTAAGCAGAAGTTTGATTTGGAAACTGTGCTGATGATTCAAACTCCAGACGTATATCCACAGGCCCAGACTTGATTGACTCGTTTTGCTTGGAGCAATCAATGATATACAGAGGAGCTGTCTCAAGAAAATCTTTCTTAGCCAATAGCGGTTCCGCTTCTTTTCCATAGTAAGCACTTTGAAAATTTGTGTACATGTCATACATCAAGGCATATTGATTATTCGCAATGTTGAGGATCAAATTTCCATATGGATAACTCTGAGAGTTCAAGACGAGCTTAATATCTCTTATGTTGCAAAAGGTCAAACTCGCTTGCATTTTGATTCGGTTGATTCTTTTTTCCTGTTTGAAATCCAAGGATGACAAAACGAGGTTTCTCAAGCTGATTTGTTGTTTTGATTACCCAAATATGCTTGGAGGTAGCTGGTAGCAGTGGATACTCATACAATTCCCAAGTCCGGAAACTGATCGGGATAGCTGGATAAGAGATTATGTAATTCAACACCTCAATTTTTCGCTTGTTAGACATCGTTATATACAGAACAATCCACTCAATTGTCTGGATTGTAATCATTACATTTTCACCTTGAGCGGTAACAATATAAGCATTTTGATCAGTATTTGATCTGATTAATATCAATTCATGCTTGGCATTAACGATAACTCGTTGATAATCTTCAGCAAATCCGAGGATAAAAATCAGAGGTACTGAGATATCGAAGTAACCACTATTATCAGTCAACTTGTTATTATCTTCATTAACAATCCAACCAGCATTTTCCAGAATATTTTGCTGTCCTGGACTCAGAGAAGCATATCCTTTCATAAGAGTAGTAATGCCTACATTCTTACATCTGTCAATTTCTACATCATTGAGCTCATAACGTATCTCTTCAAACATATGACAGACAGCCATGTTGACCATCTTTGTAGTAGCACTTACAGCAGTACCATCTGCTTTTCTCATTCTTCCATAAAAATGTAATGTGCTCTTGCTTGGGAGCAAGCACAGATCTTGATGTTGAATCCTGCAATCCTGATTTCATCACTGTTGTTGAATGTCGATGATGGGTATGGCATGTGTGAATGTGCTTCACAGTGTGCAATAGACTCATCAAAAATAATTGATTTTTTTATGTCTAAAATTTCCGCCATGATATCAAGCAAGCTAGATAACAAAAATTTATTTTTATACTTCAATGAAAACCTGTGTCCACCAAGAACTCGTATTTCACTGGAGACGTGCACTTCGTTATTTGTAAAGTTCACTCTCGGCGAGCTGCTTATATAGGCAGAAGATACTGCGGTTACCCCACCCCTCTACCTAAAAACTGGTTCGATGATGTCATCTACTGCGCAGTAGGAAAATTTTAGAACAGAATGAGTTATCTACTGCGCAGTTACCCCCACTCCTTTACCTCAAAACCGGTTTGATGACGTCATCTACTAGGCAGTAAGATAATTCTAGAATGTATGAGTCATCTGATTCGTGGAAATTCCCCTCTCCGTTTTCAAAAAACTAGTCTAAACCTGTTTGATGACGTCATGTACTACGCAGTTAGAAGTAATAAAAGCTACCACCAGATGGCGGATTTCAGACTCAAAATGGCCGATAGGAGCCACAAGATAGCAGGTAGCAGCTACCAGATAGCAGATAGCAGCTACCAGATGGTGGATAGCAGCCACCAGATGGCGGATTTCAGATAGCAGATTCAAAATGGCGGATTTCAGACTCAGATAGCAGCCACCAGATGGCGGATTTCAGATAGCAGACTCAAAATGGCGGATAGCGGCCACCAGATGGCGGATTCAAAATGGCAGACTCAAAATGGCGGATTTCAGATAGCAGATTCAAAATGGTGGATTTCAAATAGCAGACTCAAAATGGCGGATTTCAGATAGCAGACTCAAAATGGCAGCCACCAGATGGCGGATTCAAAATGGCGGGAAAATGGCGGATTTAAAAATGTCGGATAGATTTAAAAATGGCGGCAGAATTAACCACCAGCGCCACCTACAATCAAACCGATAAAAACCTCAACCATATCCGCGAAATGTCGGTAAACAGGTCATCAATATATACAGTTGACCGACGGTCGGTAAAACAGGTCCGTATGTACAGTCGGTGCTTATCGTGGGCACGAACCCACAAATCTGTTTTATCGATTGAGTATCACCCCCTGTTTACCTACTTTCCTTCCATACAATTTGACAGCTAAAAATACTTTAACCATTAAATTTAATGATAAGAACATCAAACTATGTTAATTACTAATTCTTTTTTAACTATTTGTCTTTAAAATTTTAGTATTTAGTAAAAATTGATTTATAATTAATATTTTGAATCTCAGACGTTGGGTAAATTTCACTGTAGGAATCCCAAAATTTTCTTGAATAGAATAAATGTAATTATATAATCTAAAAGTCGTACAATTGATAAATAGCATTGAAAATATAAGTTTTCAATTTTTAACACGCTTTTATGGGCTTGACCGACATGTATATACTTAGATAATAGAATTTTTTATCTTCATTTTTACCAAATTTAAAACGTTTGAAAATTTACTCATGCACAGAAAAAAAATGTTCTTGAATCAAGTATATATTTTTAAAGAGCTCAATATTCTTGGTTTGAGTAGAAAAATTCTTGGTTTAAGAACATTTTTCTTGATTTAAGGAAATGTTACTTAATTCAAGAATTTTTTGTCTTGATTCGAGATAATTACTCTCTTCAAAATTATATTCTTGGTTCAAGAATTTTTCTCTTGAATCAAGTTAATTTTTTTTCTGTGTGCATCAAGGAATAAAAATTTTATAACTTCATTCTAGTGTCCGGATCAGGCTTATTGAGATAATCAATGACTAATTTTAGAAGTTATACACACATTATACTTAGAATGACGATAAATATCATCCTCATTTTAATTGAATAAAATATTAAAATCTAACGCTTTTTTATCATAAAACCAAACTGAAAAGTAGAAAACAATTTTTAATAGTTTTCAGGAACTTAAAAATGAGAATATAGTGATAAACAAAATATTTATTTTATTGTAAAAAAGAGAACATAGAGTACAATGCGTTTCAATGATTCGTACCGGTCAAGAATTTTAAGGAAAATGGAAACATCAAAATTTGGACAACTCTAAATAAAGAAATCACTAAGTAAATAAATTATATAAATATTATATTAGAAATAATAAAAAAATTATTTATCTCAATAAGGATAATTTAAAATTTCGGTAATAATAAAGGTAGTAATGTCAAAATTTAGTTACCAAAAAAATTGGAATTATTTTAAAAAAGATAAGCATAAAATTATAAAATTTAAAAATAAGATTATCTTTGAAATTAGACAAACCATAAAACAAACAAGTGAAATCGCAGATATTTAAAAAAATGGAAAAGAATAAATTTAGACAAGTCAATAAAAAGACAATTGAAAATTTAGAAATATAAAAAATTGACAGTTTTAATTATTCGTAAACTTAAAAAGTGGATATCTCTAAATATTTACATATATAAATTCTTACAATTCATAACAAAGACGATTAAAAACGTAGTAATCATACAAAATATGCGCTCAGAAATTTAAGATACAAAAGATAACTAAAAAGTATTTTTTACCAAGGTTAAAAGCAAAATCTCTGTGGGTTTTAAAAATCACACGACAATAGGTCGCAAATATCGTTACGACTCCCTGGAGCAGCGGTCACTGGAGCTGTTGGCAGTTCCGGGTTCTCGAAAATTTTTTTCACCAAGATTAAAAGCAAAATCTTGGTGTGATTTAAAAATTACAAGACAATCGGTCGCAAGTATCAGTACAACTTCCTGGAGCAGTGGTCACAGGGGCTGATGGCAGTTCCGGGTCCTCGAAAATATTTTTTACCAAGATTAAAACAAAATCTTGATGTGTTTTAAAAATTACAAGACAATCGATCGCAAATAACTTTATAACTTCCTGGAGCAGCGGTCACTGGAAAATTAATTAATTTTTAGTTATCTTTTGTATCTTAAATTTCTGAGCGCATATTTTGTATGATTACTACGTTTTTAATCGTCTTTGTTATGAATTGTAAGAATTTATATATGTAAATATTTAGAGATATCCACTTTTTAAGTTTACGAATAATTAAAACTGTCAATTTTTTTATATTTCTAAATTTTCAATTGTCTTTTTATTGACTTGTCTAAATTTATTCTTTTCCATTTTTTTAAATATCTGCGATTTAACTTGTTTGTTTTATGGTTTGTCTAATTTCAAAGATATCTTATTTTTAAATTTTATAATTTTATGCTTATCTTTTTTAAAATAATTCCAATTTTTTTGGTAACTAAATTTTGACATTACTATCTTTAGTATTACCGAAATTTTAAATTATCCTTATTTAGATAAATAATTTTTTTATTATTTCTAATATAATATTTATATAAATTATTTACTTAGTGATTTCTTTATTTAGAGTTGTCCAAATTTTGATGTTTCCATTTTCCTTAAAATTCTTGACCGGTACGAATCATTAAAACGCATTGTACTTTCAACAATATTTTTGTAATAACTATTTTTAAAAATATCTACATAAAAAAAAAAATTAATTTGAACAAGAAAATTAATTTGAACAAGAAATTAATTTCAGTAAAAAAATTTTTAAACCAAGAAATTTTTCCTGATGATTTAAGTAAATTTCACTTGATTTAAAAATTTTTCGTCTTGATTCAAGTTAATTTTTTTTTTTTTCAGTGTACCAATGAAATATCAACAACAGTTAAAAATTTTAACTTAAAATCGAAATACCTTATACTTTTTTTTATAATAAAATCAATTTTTTTGCTAATTACTTTAGTTATATATCGAATTTATTAAAAGTTAATGAGTTAAACTTGCGATTAAAGCGTGTATTATAATTTTTTTCAACTTTTAGTTTTAATTATTCATTACTCTGTATCATTATTAGTTAGATTTAATATACAAAAGATTCATCAAAGTTAGTTTGATTTCTTCAGAAGATATTTAAAGTTCTAAAAATTGTCTTTACTATATTCAATTGTAAATAAAATCCATAAACATTGCTATAAAAGTTTTTTGCATTTCAGTGATTCTTGTCAACATAAGTTCACATTATTTTTAACAATTTAATAGCTTATTATAAAATTAATGACATTGATTTTAGCAGGTTATTTTGATAGACGAATTTCGTACAAGTGTGAAAATATCTAACCTCGGATTGCAGCCAATAAATCTACTGCGATTTAAATAATAACTTATAAACTTAGAAAACAAAATACGTTTTAAACTAAACATATTTTCTCATATGATGACGCATTTAATTACTAACAATAGAATTTTATTAATTAGACAGATAATAA
Organism: Cotesia congregata; assembly: GCA_905319865.3. Taxonomy (NCBI): domain Eukaryota; kingdom Metazoa; phylum Arthropoda; class Insecta; order Hymenoptera; family Braconidae; genus Cotesia; species Cotesia congregata. The sequence goes on from CAJNRD030001114.1 coordinate 4,694,300, forward strand.
TTCATTTTATTAATTGTAGAAAAATATATTCACTCTAAAATTAAAATTATTTTATCTTCATTTAAAAAGTAAATTTAATGGGTCAGTAAATTATAAGATCCAACCACTTGAATAGTTGAATGAGAATAAAAATTACAAGACCAAACATAACACACTTTGTTGATCATTTGTTAATTATAATTGGAGCCGTACAAGTTAAATAAAATTTATTTACGAATAAATTTAACAATTAATGCGGACACACTACACTTGGACTGAGTATCATCTCATATTTTCAGTTTTTTTTTTATTTGATTTATAAGTTATTGATGCTTGAATGTACATCGTCATCGTTTTTATGATATCATAAAACAATTCACATTATGAATTGCTTTCAAGAGTTACTCGTACATCTTCTTTTTTTTTTTTTTTTTTTTTTTTATTTATAAGTATACAAGGGCACTTCAGAAAGTGCGTACATGCAATTTATAGCAGGAAAAAAATATAAAATATTTAAATTGATTAATTATCAAGATAATAATTAGTTTAATATTTTATCTTAGGTCAGTGATACGCCTCTTAAAAATAAGACGCCTTTTGATATATATTTTTTTTATAAAAACATTTTTGGAAATTATCAAAATTTTATCATAATTTTTTTACATCCACGTATTTTATTATGTATAATTTGTTTAAAAAAAAATAATGGAAAATTATAAAATTTTTTTCTTTTTGCACATTATTACGAAAAAAATTTTTTCACGCACCCTTTTGGAATTTTGAACGAAATATTCTAATAATCTAATCAAGTTTTTAAGCAATAAATACAATAAGGTAAAAGCCCCAAATATTGACACTATTAGAGACAAAGTTATGATTTGATTTTTTTAAGCAATCAAATATCAATATCGTAGAATTTTGTTTGTAGTATAATGTCTCAAGTAATGTTTTTACTAATAAATTACTTTTTTTAAACTGATAATCAGTAATATTTACTAATTAATTTTAAATAATTAAGTTGATTATCCGGATAAACCAATTATTGACACCTATACTGCGCATGCGTCGAATCATCTGCTTATTCTTATTTATCGAAACTTATTATTAAGTAATCAATATTATTAAAATTTATCAATAATAGTTTCCATAAATGATTAATTACTTTTTTAATTTTAAAATGATTTATTTAATCAGAAGAGTTCAAACTCTTACAGTAAATTTTTTAGATTTAAGTAAAAAAAAAGGCGTCATAGCGCTGTCAACTGGCTGTTAATATGAGATTCAATTTAAAAATTACCAACTAGTTATTGACACCCATTATTTAAATATTATAAAGCACACAATTAATTTCAATTATTCAATTTTATAAATTTATCATATATTGTTAATTAAAAAAAAAAAAAGATATAATTAGATGAAAAAATGAATTTCAACTTGGCATTTTAAAAAAATGCTTTTCTAATCAAAGTTGTTAAGAACATAGACGTTCGTAAGCTGGTTTGATGAACTGGTGCTAACTTTATTTTTTTGTAATAATTAATATTTAATATTTTGAACTGACATTAAAAAATTTTTAAACAAAAACTCAACACTAAGAGAAAAAATTTCTCTTGGCAAAATGGAAAATTAATTTGTCAAAAATTTCTTCTTAGATGAAGAAATAAAAAATTTTTCCACAGCAACTTTCTTATTGAAAAAAAGTCTTTTTGATTTGAAGAAAAAAAAAAAAAAAAAAAATCAATTTTAGATAGATACCTTGTGAATTTCCATCCAAAATTGTTTTTTCCCAAATCTAGAAATCTTTTTTCCTAGGAAATTTTACCCAAAAAATTCCAAATAATACAGTAATTTTGCCGAATATTTTCTGATATAATGGACAATTATTAAAGATTTGGTTTTATTTTTAGTTCGCTTCTATGTTAGAAATGAATAAAATGAAAAATTTCTAATTTTGCTTTTTATTCTCCATCACTACTTTTAGTGATGAGCAAAACAAGACCAAGACCAAGACCAAGACAGTCTTGCTATCGGTCTTGGTCTTGCTTGTCTAGTCTTGGTCTTGGTCTTGCTCAAATTCTTGTAGTCTTGGTCTTGGTCTCGGTCTTGCATATTCAGTCTTGGTCTTGGTCTTGGTCTTGCTGAAATACTTGTAGTCTTGGTCTTGGTCTCGATCTTGCATATTCAGTCTTGGTGTTGGTCTTGGTCTTGCGTATTCAGTCTTGGTCTTGGGCTTGCTCAAATAGTCTACTATTCACTTTCTTGAGATTGCTCTAATAACATTTATTCTTGGTTACGCATTTTTCACAAAAATAGGTTTATTTTAAGCTTCAAAATAGGTCTCAAAATATATAGTACTGAAATGCTTAAATTTTCTTAGATGCTTACGATCTTCACGTATCGTCCTAAGAAAATGGTATGAATAGTTGTGAGAGTTACGAAAATTCGAAAACTTACCCTTCCAATTTTTGAACGCATAAATTGACCTTTTACTATAAAAAAAAATTAGAAAAACGGTAGACCCTGAAGGCCATCCCTGCAACTTTCCTCTAATTTCATACCTAGGTGCTTAAAATGGGACTAATGATGTTTTTGAGCTCTTTGAGCTCAAAAATACAAATTATCGGTTATTTTGAGCTCTCCAATCTCGAAGAAATAGCTTTTCTATGCTTTTGAGCTTTTCGACCTCAAAAGTCTGATAGAAGTTTTATAGAACAATATTTTTTGAATTTTTAAACCGCGATAACTTTTGAATGAATCAACCGATTTTCACGCGGTTGGCAGCATTCGGCGCATTTTTTTTTAGCCTCATCAAGGATCTTCAAGTTTGAATTGATAAAATAAGAAAATTCGGAGTAATTCCGAAAAAATACTTTTTTGGGTTTTCTTTCGTTCACGATATCTCTTAATACGTCGAAATCTGATGAAAATTCGATTTTCGAAAAACGGGGTAAAAACAATAACTTCCCGATTTTTGAAAATTTTCAATTTTCTTAGCGGGAAGTTAAAAAAGAAAAAAATAAAAATTAAACTTTTTTTTTTTAATGTCTAGCGGGAAGTTAAAAAAGTATAAAGTACTCGAAGAAAGTTAAAATATAAAAAAAATTAGCTTAGCTCTACATCAACCATGTGTTAAACAGACATTGGAAAAGAATAGTTACTTCAAGAATATTCTTGTAGATCCTTCTTTTCAGACAATGGCAAGTTTTACCGATGCCTTTTTTTATATTTGGTGTTTATATTTAGTAAAATAAATTGAAAATCTTAAACACACAAAAAACAGAACTACAAAAGAACATTTGTAGAAGTTGTGACAAACATTCTCATATATCTAGTAGTCTACTTTGCAAAAACAAATACTGTTTTTGAATAAATACTATGTAGAATATTATTTTTTAATTAGGTATTTAGTGGTAATGAATATAAAGGAATACATATGTTAAGTAAATATATTCTAATTTTAATTTCAACCTTTAAATACTCACTTAGAAAATTGCAAATTTTCTAAAATCGAAAAGTTATATGGTTTCATATATATTATTATATTATTTAATTTTAAAAATGCTTATCGTAAGATGGGCGGTGTGGCTTAATGTATATAGAATAAGCAAAAAGAAAATTTGGTATAGACCGGCCAGCTCAAATGGTAGAGTAGCCGATATGTCTTCGGGAGGTTCTGGGTTCGAATCCCAGTCTGAGCATTATTTAATATTACACCATTTTTTAAAAATGGTTTTAATACAGTGATTTTACCACCTTATTACAATAAGTATGCCGCATTTTCAGCGTAAATTATTCGCATTTTTACGGTAAATGTTCCGTAATGTTTCGATGAAAAAACTGACCAAAACAACCAAAAAAATACCGCATTAATACTGTATAACTGCGACATTTTTTCGGCATTTACAAAACCGCTAGGACTACAACAAAGTTACTGTGAGAAAAGTTTTAATTTCTTCAGCTGAGAAATAAAATTGTTACCACTCATTTTTTAAAAAAGAAATTTTTTCTCTCAATGAAGCAGTAAATAATAAAATTTTCTAAATTTTGTATAAAGACAGCAGTTGACTATTTTAATGCAGCAAATGGACTTCCAGCAATTTTATGATCATCAATCATATTGTCCTAGTTCATGCAGACATTGCAGTACTATCAATTGATAGGTAGATAGAGTTGAAGTTGTAGATAAGGGATGTATATATATGTACATCAATGTCAGAGTGGATATAGAGGGTACAATTGAAACACAGAGTATGAGAGTAAATATATAGATATATGAGCTTTCTCAATACTGATATTGATTTTACAACACGGAAAACTGCCACATCTTCTCTACAACCTCTTTACCCCGTTGTGTTTACCTGGGGATGGAATTATAAAAATTAAACAAATTACTACCATGCAAGCAATTACTGTTGTAAAAATAAAAGTGATTACCGCTTATAATTAAGACTTTACAAAAAGTTTATGACACGAAATCATTGAACTATTGCTTCGCTTGAATTACTATAACTTTTTATTACCATATTTGTTGTGTGATTAATGTTTAGTAAATAAAATTGAAAGCATTATGTCAAGAGTATATACCAATTTCAAGCACCTGACTGTAGTTAATATCAATAATTAATGTACCTCGATCTAAAGTTTAATTTATATTAATCGTACGTTAAATATATTTATTTAATATCAAATCAAATTGATAAATCTTTACATTAATTTAATACTTAATTTTTTAGGTTAAAAAGACCTTGGGGCGAGCCATTACAAGCAGGTGCTATCTTTGACGGTCAATCTTACTGCTAGATATATATATTTTTCTTGAGAATAACATGAAAAAAAAATATTTATATCTGGCACACATTGAACTCATTTTTAAAAGTAATTTTTAGTCTGATAAAGCAACTTACCGATGTACTAGTGAGATATACACGTAGGTTCTATTGGACTTTCAATGACATTGTTTTTACGTATACTGTTTAATCTATTCAAATTCTATTTTATGAATAAAATAGATAATGAAATATAAAAAGTATAATAATTTCCCATATTAAGATAGTATCATAGATACCACAAGTATCAAATGTTCCATACAAAGCCTTATTTGCTTTACGTAGTTAATTTTCTTATGCAAAGAACGTTAAAAAAAAAGAGACAGAGATAATTTTTAAAAGTTTTTTTTATTAATTATTGTTATTGCTATCACATGCTTTGAATTTGCACGGAAAAAACAACATTTAACTGGTTTCCATGTTGGATGGAACCTAGTTCCATCTATAGTGAAAAAATGTACAGATGGTAACTACTTGTATGTAGATTGTAGTAGGAACAATCTTCGTTTAACTCAGTTCAATCCGAGATGGGACTCCGTTCAACGAAGATTGTCCTTATTACAATCTACACACTGAAAAAAAAGTTTTTTTCCTCCTAGAAAACTTTTTCCTGTGGTTAAAAAAAAAAGTATTCCTAAAATAAGAATACCAAAGTTTACTATCCATAGGAATAAGTTTACTGGATATAAAAAAACTTGGTATTCTCACTATTAAAACACTACAATCAATATGGCCGACTTAACCTCGCTTGGTCGACACGAATCTTTAGGATAGATAATTATGAGAAACTATACTTTTTATAATTCTTCATTTATAAACAATCTATCACACTAAAATTAATAAAAATGGAAAATAGTATATTAAGCCTTTCTTTTCTTATTTTTAATTCTTATTGTTGTCAAAAAATTGCAATTTCTTGCTAATAGCATTATTTTACTAATTTACTAATAACAATAACAATAAATTTTTATATTTGATCAAGATTTTTAGATACTTTAGGGAAGCATCGCCATCTACTTCAGCTGAGAAAAAAATTTTCTCACCTTGAGAAAATTTTTCTGTTGAATATTTGATATTCATTTTATATTATTTTAGCGTGCAATTATACATATTAAATGAAGAAAAATAATTCAATGTTATTTGATCTTCCCATTTGACATGTTAATCAATAAAAATATTAATGGTATATAAATATTTACTTCTATCGAGATATTTAATTTTTTGAAGCAAGAGAGAAATTTTCTCAAGACAAGAAAATTTACTTCTATCAAGAACTAAATTTTTTGAAGCAAGAGGCTGAATTTTCTCAAAACAACAAGATTTTCTTGACTTAAATAAATTTTCTTGGATCAAGATATGTAATTTCTTAAAGCAAGAGAATTAATTTTGTTGAAATAAGTGAAATTTCTTGTATCAAAAAAAATTTTTTTTCTGCCCTCCGGGCGGAAAGTGGCAACTTTCTGGCCGCTGCGCTAAACAAAGTTGCCACGTTCCGGCTACGTCGAGCAGAAAAATAGTATACACACCTTGGCCAGTAAAAAGTAAAGCCTCAGACCACATGTTTGTCAACCTCGGCTTCGCCTCGGCCAACAATTACATGTGGTCTGAGACTTTTCTTATTTTACTGGCCTAGGTATGTAATATACTATTTTTCGCTCAAGATAATAATCAGAAAGAAAAATATTTGCTTGGCTCAAGTGAACCTTTTTTTCTGTGTGCCAACCGCGTGAAAATCGGTTTATTCATTCAAAAATAATTGCAGTTTGAAAATTTAAAAAATAGTGTTTTATGAATTTTCTATCAGACTTTTAAGCTCGAAGAGCTCAAACGCTCAGAAAAGCTAACTTTTTGAGCTCGAAGAGCTCAAAAGCGTCATATGTGCAATTTGAAGCGCTTATATATGGAATTAGCGGGAAGTTGCAGGGATGGCCTTTAGGGTCAACCGTTTTCCTCATTTTTTTTACTGGTTCTCTTAAGTTTTTCAAAAATTTAGTGGGCTTATCATTTTAGTATAATTTACTAATAAATCAAATTTTATCAAATTTTGAAATGCAAATCTTTAACCGAGGGTACTAACTTAAGCTATCTGTGAAGAAATTTTCTAATATGGCTTGATATGTCCATCTATGGCCATATCAGAAAATATATGTTCGTATATGAATTCATTATCTGATATGTTCTTTTAACATTTTTGATATCTCTGGATGTGCGCAAGTTAGGCTTAATATGGTTATGTATGTGATCAAAGATAGTGTAAAAAATATCTGACAGAGGGTGCATATGATCGCTGAATCGTCTCCTATTGAGAAAGTTAAGTTTGAAGTATTTAAATAACATTATACACAGTCAAAACCGTTTACAGTGACTTCGCTTAAAGCGACGTGCCGGTTATTACGACGAAATTTTTAAGTCCCGTCTCTATTACATATAAAATTCTCTACAAGCCGAAAACCGCTTATAACAACATTGCTTATAGCGACAAATCGTTTATAGCAACCGAATTCACAGTACTTATAGTAGTAAACTCAGTATTTCGAATGATTACGATAAAATATTGAGTAATATGAACCGAGAACTACAAAACACATATGTACAGTTTAAGTGCAAGAAACAAATGAAAGTAACTGATTATTTTCAAAAATAATCATATAAAATTTGTCATTTTATTTAATTTAAACCTTTGAGTAATAGTTTCTATATTATTAAATGTAGCATTGAAATTTATAGTTTAATAAATGATCATTAAGTATTGTTTTTGAATTTAATCCGTGTATTTTTGTTTTCGAATATAACCCATGCATTGCTATAGTTTTTACTTATATCTATAATTAGTTTTAATCAATCGACAAAGTATAACATTGAAACGTTATAAATTTGATTACTAATGTCAATAATAACTTATTCTAACATTGAAACTGTAATACATATTTTATCCTGAATAAAATTAATTCAAAAATTTTAATAGGTAATCTTAAACTATTCAGTAAACTTCCATTCAAACGTATCTAAAATATATCAGAAACACGCCCTATCAGTAAGTAGTGGGTGAAAATCGCCAATCGTAGTCGTGAGTACCGAAGGGTGATTTTGCAGCATCCTTTCTGACTGTTTGATACTGCGCATATAAGGGATTCATCTTGTTTGGGATGAAAATGGCGATGAAAATCTAGTCGTTGAAATCACTGATGAAATGAAAGAAAAATTTCGCAGAATAATTTATTGATTTTTATAATTTTTAAAATGTTTGTACCGTAAGATATTGAAAATAATTCGTAAATTAACTTATTAAAACCTTTTATTTATTTTGTAAAAACTGTTCATGTGGATCTTTTATGTAAAAATATCATTAGCAGCAGCACAACAGCAACATAAATAATATTTAGCTTTCAGTCGGTTTGCGGATAAGTTTTAAGACTCCCAAGGGAAACATCATGGAGTTGAATTCCAGCCGACCAGTATCACCATATTAGTCTTTCATTCGCGGTTCTGTGGTTATATATCTATGTATTTTCATGTAACACAACACATATATGCAAGCGTAAAGGACAATCTACGTTAAACTGACAAGTTTAAAAAATTCTTGCATATTAAATAATTTGGAAATCTAGCTAGATTTAGCTAAACAATTTCTTCTTTAAAATTAAAATCAATTTTTTTGAAAAATATTACACGGAGAGAAATTTATAGGAACCTTTCCAAAAATTATGGGAATGATTCCTATAATAAAATGATCATTATAGGTATCAATCCTATGTTCATTATGGGAACTATACCCATAATTTATTGGAAACATTCTTATACAATAATGGAATAGCTTCAATATATTATGGGAATAGTTCCTATAATATTATAGAAATGGTTGCTATAATATTATAGGAATGGTTCCTATGATATTATGGGAATAACGCACATAATAATAGAAAAATTTTTATGTTCATAATAATGGAGCAATCACATCAAAAATACAAAGTAATTATTATATATTTTTTTGCTAATAAATTTTTTTTTTTTGTAAATAAAAATTGATCTTTCACTACACGGAAAAAACAACATTTAACTGGTTTCCATGTTGGATGGAACCTAGTTCCATCTATAGTGAAAAAATGTACAGATGGTAACTACTTCTATGTAGATTGTAGTGGGAACAATCTTCGTTTAACTCAGTTCAATCCGAGATGGGACTCAGTTCAACGAAGATTGTCCTTATTACAATCTACATAGAAGTAGTAACCATCTGTAAATTTTTTCACTTGGATGGAAGAAGTTTCCATCTGACATGGAAACCAGTTAAATGTTGTTTTTTCCGTGTACACGGAGAGAAATTTATAGGAATCTTTCCAACAATTATGGGAATAGATTCTATAATAAAATTATTATTATAGGCATTAATCCTATACTCATTATGGGAACCATACCCATAATTTATTGGAAACGTTCCTATACAATAATGGAATAGCTTCAATATATTATGGGAATAATGGTTCCTATAATATTATAGGAATGGTTCCTATAATATTATGGGAATAACGCACATAATAATAGAAAAATTTTTATGTTCATAATAATGGAGCAATCACATCAAAAATACAAAGTAATTATTATATATTTTTTTGCTAATAAATTTTTTTTTTTTGTAAATAAAAATTGATCTTTCACTAGAGTGAAAAAATTTCTTTCTCATAATTTTTATTCACGTGTGTACTTAATCTTAAATTGTTTATTCCAACTCAGTTATTATTGTGTTAGATAATATTGAAAAATATTGTAGCAATTTTAAAGTTTCTCTAATAAAAAGGATATTTTCTCACTAAACAATTGTAGGAGCAAAATAGGTATGGAAATTCATTGTTTATTTTCACAATTTCATTTTATTTTTAAAGCAAATTATTTACAATACATACGTTGAACCGCGAAAACATTTGAAAATTTGGAATTCCAAAACAATTGGAAATTTTATTTTATTTAAGAAATTTTTTTTTTAATTAACTTTTTTTTTAATTAATTTTATTTTAATTTACAAGCATATATACCATTCAAGATTAAAAAAATATCAACTGCTGCAACTGATTAATTTCATAATAATAATAATAATAAATATTATTACTGATAACTTTTTTTATCAATTTATATATTATAAAAAAAAAAATCACTTAATCAAAAAAAAA
>CAJNRD030001114.1:4724281-4743095 GCA_905319865.3 Cotesia congregata
ATAAATTATGGGTATGGTTCCCATAATGAGTATAGGATTAATGCCTATAATGATAATTTTATTATAGGATCCATTCCCATAATTGTTGGAAAGATTCCTATAAATTTCTCTCCGTGTAATACTTAAGAAACGAAATTGAAACAGCGAAATTTTATTACACCTTACATTTGAAATGTACAGTACAATAAATTTAGATTTTATAAGTGAATAAATTCAGCTGCATTGAATGTTCTATGGATAGATTATACACACAAATTGTTATCTTGTGTATTCAGCGTTGTATTATTATTATATCATCAATGGAATCATACATCTAATATATAAAATTCTTGTATTTTATACAATTAGTACTTTATCACCGTAAATTTCAGTATTTTTTACTTACGATCATTTATAATAACATATACATTTTTTAATATTAATTATTGCGCTAGAGACATATTATGTGACACATATATACATTTTTTTTAATCTTGACTGAAAAATATACATTGTCGATTCACTCGGACGATAATGAACACGATAATAACTTTCATACTAATATCATGAATAAAAATGTTGTGCACCTGAAATAATTGAAATACTCGACACTCATAGTTCATGGTGAATGCAAGTAAAGTGTAATGAAACACAATTCAAGTATACGTTATTTTGTTTATGTGCAAAGCTTTCTCGCTTTCTCTGTTGCTGTACAACCAAAAAAAAACATAAAACATTAAAGTGACAAGTAGGAATATTTTCTGAGTCAATAAACAAAAGATCGATATTACAGTTATTTGTTGATTGTAACGTTCAGTAATAAAATACTACAAAAAAAAACTCGTTATTGCAATAGGAACTATTTAATTTATTGAGAAATTATTTTCCGTTAATTGCTTTTGTACTTATGTAATTAAATAAATGGTTTACAATTTTATAACTTTGCTATTGCCTGTGTTCACGCTTTGATGTTGTTGTTTATTAAATATTGTAATAAATATTTATCGAAATATAACGTAATGCAACTGTTTTTATTTTTCATTTATACGCTCATATATTTTTATTAATAACTGTACTTATGCAACGTTATTTATTTGTTTATCAATAAACGAGAATTGTAAACATATTTATGCAAAATTGTTGGAATATTTTTATTAATTATGAAAAGGAAAATGTTCTTCTAGAGAATTAATATCCTGTTATCTAGACGATAAAAAATTGAATGATTTTATGATATGAATTTATATATTTAAAAATGCTTCTGCAATTTACAAAATTTATGATATAATATATAAGTGTGTTATGTAATAATTTTTAATCTAATAAAACAACTTTCGGATCTATTTGAAATGAGTCAATTTTAGTTCTAAAATAGTTTAATGCGAATGCATATCAATTCACGGAAAAAAATTAGGAAAACGGTTGACCCTAAAGGTCATTCCTGCGACTTCCCGCTAATTCTATACCTAAGCGTTTAAAATTGCACTTATGACGTTTATGAGCTCTTTCAGGTCAATAATATAATTTGTGTTTCATTTTGACCTTTCCAAACTCAAAAAGTTGGCACCATGATTTTGAGCTCTTAGAGCTCAAAAGTCTGATAAATGGAAGTTTAATAAAACACTATTATTTAAATTTTCAAACTGCTCCCAAGCGGCACAAAAATTTTTTTGGTAATATATTGTTGAATTTAATTTGAAAATTATTAATTTTTGACTTCTTGCTAAACAAAATTTACCAAAAAGTCAACAGTTTTTCATGTGACGCTTGGGCTATTATTTTGAATGAACCCAAGCATCATATAAAAAACTGTACTTATAGAAAATTGAATTTTCTACAGAACGGTTTAATGATTTAAATTGATTTATCTTGGTTTTAATGATCTTAATGGAACAACTTACGGAAGACTTATTTGTGAAAAATTAAAATAGAAATTTTGATCAAACTATTAGAGATACGAGAAAATTAATAAAGACCTTCCTTCCAAAAAATGCAATTTCTTACAAATAAAATATCTTATAGATTCTCCGTATATCCTATAATCTGATTGTAATTTAAATTGTAAATTTTTGTTAATTTTTTTCTCTTTATTTTCAGGTAAAAAATATAATATCTTGTTTGAAAATTGTAAAATGCTTCAATGAATTGATAAAATTCCTAAATGGCAAACTTTCTCTTGTCGTCGAATTGTATTTTCTTGATTCGCGAATGATAATATTATTCTTGTATTAATTGATTTATTTCAGTAATTATAATTCTAGAAACTATTTAAATTAAAGTATTTTTTTTCTTTAAAATAAGTTTATTGTAAATTATGCTGGAATGTTTTGAATTTACATAAAATAAAAAAAAATTTATAGATCCTTTAATAAACAATAAATATTTAAAAGCGATCAATATTGATAAGATTAAAGAAAGGTTTTGTAAATATTTATAGTGATTAAATATTACTCGAGTCTATTTTATCGATAATCTATTAGCATTAAGATAGAATAAAAAATGTGTAACCAACTACTTTTAATTTACAAGTCAACCTTGCCCTGAAGAACTTGACGTTGATGTGGCCTCGAAACTCGGATCGAATAAGAATTTTCTTGTATACCTTATCAACTTCAGCATTCCACAATATGCATTTTATATAAACTATCTAATTTTATTCAATTTAATTTGCGCTGTAATATGCAATTTAATGATTCAATAAAAGCTATGTGTTTATCTCTTGCATACGTTTAATCATTTATTTTTCTTCCTTTATATTTAATTAATACAGAAAATAGTGATAAATTGCATAATAGTATAAGCGAGAATAAATAATCAGGAATAAAATCTCAGAAGGGTAAGTATTTTTATAAAAAGTTAGTTTTACACGTGGCGGCGGCGACGATCCGGCCAAGTTCGTTAACCGCAGGGATAAGGTCAGCTAATTTGAAACGTGCCAGATTTATATGCACTGCAATAGTCTTCGCACTTGCATTTTTATTGCATGAGTATTATACTGTGTATAAGAATATCTGAATATGTTTTTACAATAGTGTGTTCTTAATAAAATTCGGAAGACTTACTTTTGCAATAATATTTTTTATGTTGAGGTAGTATCACAGATACTACAAGTATCAAATGTTCCATACAAAGCCTTATTTGATTTACGTCGTTAATTTTTCTATGCAAAGCGCACTAAAAAAAAACGCCATTCGGCCACACCCGAAATGGAAGGTAGATTTCACTGAATGAAATTCTTGATAGAATGACGTACATAAGTCGGTTGTTCTACTCATTGCCTGAAAATGGTTCAGTTGCACTCTTAACTTTGATAAAATAACTAAAAATGGCCAAAATGTTAATGTTATATACGTCAAATTAAAGATAATTTCATGCACGGAAAGAAATACATTGCGGATATCACTATGTCACTATGGGTGTGAGCACCATACTGTATGGTTTAGAAAATTTTTCATTGGATAAAAAATCGTCAGCATAGATGATTTGGCTATGGTGGGAATAGTAACATCGACAATAGTTATAGCCGATGCGCCAATGTCACTATGGGCGTCAGCCCCATAGTGACTGGCGACATTCACGATGCTCCTAGCAGAACAGTCTATGCATTATTGTTATATCTCTTATGCTAATATTGGAGTTGTAACAAATTTAGTTTAATTGATTAAATAGGTTATGCACTGATAAAAGGATTTATTAACTATTAATAATTTAATTTATTTGAAAACAATTATTTAATTTATTAAATTTTAATAAATATTTTTCAACATTAAATAAATATTTATTTGGGCCGGAGGAAATTAGATTTATCAAAGGTTAATAAATATTTATTTATATTTAACGAATATTTATTAACAATTAATAAAGACTTTGTAGAGTGAATTTGTTCCGCCTGCAATGTCATATGATATAAATATTGATTATAAATAAAAATCATCTTTATAAATTATTTGCATTAATTATATTATGTTATAATAACGTTTATTATAAAATACCAAATTCTATCACAGCTCATAATTATCTTTTATATTTCAAAGTATTAAAAACGATAATTTATTTATTAAATTAATATCATGTATTTCAGTAGCTATAAGGTTATAAAAAGTGTCAAAAGAAAATTGCTATTTTTGCGTTTTATATTAAATAAATATTTTTCAACAGTTAACAAATATTCATTAACTATTAATAAATATTTATTAACGGTTAATAAATTGTACTAAACAAATTACTTATTAACTGTTAATAAATATTTTTTACCTGTTAACAAATATTTATTAAATCGTATGATCTTAAAAAATCCTTCTATCAGTGTGCTCAATGAAAAATATTTAAAAGTTTTGTATTAAACTAGTTTTAATGTAACAATTAATTTCTAAGTAGTTAAATATTATTTAGTAAAAAGAGAAAAATAAAAAACTTGGCGTATGAAATTAGAATAAACATTGTTTTTAATTTATTTTTATTTCTAATTACTATACAGCAATTTCTAATTATTTATTTCCAATTCTTATGATATATTACAATATTTTTTTTTTTTAATAATGAATTTATATTAAATCCAACGTTTTGGAATGTAAGTTTTACCATTCCCAGCGATTACCTTTCGAGTCACTACAAAATTTTAAATCTGAATAAAATAAACAATACCACCTCTTATCTAGAAAAAATATCACATAAATTTAGGTTAGTTTACTTATTTTGATGATTTTTTTATTATATTAATTATTAGAGATGTATTTGATTGAATGATAGTACTTACTATTTCAACAAAATCAAATCAATATATTATATTCATTACGTTTATTTATTGCGTTATATTTATACTTGTTACTATATTTATACTCGTTACACTTGTTAACACACGTTTATTTTCTTTTTACTAATTTATAAATTTTTATGTCGATATAGTAGCTGTACCCATAAAATATTGGCCATAATTCGATAGAGTTATTGATTGTCGTGCCAAGTAGCATCGCGGGAAAAACTAGTAGCATTGCGAGATGTGCGATGCAGTATGGGGCTGGCGGCAATGCTGTCACGTCAAACCTACTATGCGCCCGTGTAATAGACGCAACAATTCTGGTACTATACAGTATAGTAGATACTCCTATACTCATAGGAATTATAGCAATGTTCTGCAGCGACATAGGGATATCCGCAATGTATTTCTTTCCGTGTACAAGTAACGTCAATATTTATAAAGGGAAATAGTAAATTTTAAACGCAACACTAAAAATCAAACTGTAATTATTGACTTGCTTGGACTGGTAAAATGTATATTTTAAAAGTATAATTTTTACTGTTTCAAATGTTAAATTCTCCCCAGAGTGAGACCCCCTTCTCTTTCATCTGAGTTCCCCTTCTCCTCATAATATGGGCTATATATTGAAATGGCAATTTTTACTGTTTGAAACTGTAATTTTTTAAGATGAAAGAGTCGTTATTTACTGCAGTGACGGCTACTAATCACTTATTTTGGATATTAAATTATAAATTGTGGCTTTTATACTTTCTACATTAAGTTCTGTAATATTTATATTTTTGCCACCCCGATGTCCGCTTTACTGTTTGAAACTATAAAAATTAACCGGAATCCGAGTGAATATTACAGTTTACTTTTTTCCGTGCACATTTGCCCCACATGGACTACTTGTCCCGAAATTTATGAAAGTTCGAGAATATTAAAAATATTTCTTCTTAATTTTTATATCAAATTTTGGGAAAACTAATAAATTAATGTGAATATTTTTTTTTTGTAAATTGTAAAATCTACATAATAATTTTTCGAATTTTATAAATTAGGAAAAAAATAATCACGACAGCAAAGCCAATTTTTTTTTTTAATTTCACAGAATTTATTATTATTTTTAAGATTTTGTTAGATTTCATAAGATTCGTAAAGCATAAAGAACCAAAATGTTATAAAAATTAAAAATATATAGTTGAAGTAATTTTATGCAATTTTCTAAATTCAACTTCTTGTTTATAAATTAAAAGAGATATTCTTCAGCAATAAAATGTATTTCTGTAAAAAATGAAAAAACGGATATTTTACGGATCATTTCTTCATTAAAAATAGTCCATCGTTGCTTCAAATTATAAAATTATTATAACTCAATCCTTCAATGATAGTTTCACGTTACATTTTTCACATTAATTAATTTGAATATTTGAACAGTAATTAGTAATTTCTTATAAAAAAGCATAAACTAAAAAATAAATGAGTTACATATAATAACCAACGTTTATTTATTATTTACAAAGATTTAATCACGACACGGAAATTTTCATTCAATTTGGGTCACCCTCAACCGCAAAAGTATATGCTCACCACGTTGGTTATAGACATATATAAGCGTATAGCTACCAAAATAGATTCAGTAATTTTATATCTTTCTTGACCGTACAGTTGTTGGTAGTCTCAGCTTTACTTTTTCAAGCTAAAAATAATAATTAATTTTTTTTCCAACTATTTATTAGCTAATAACAGATGATTGATATTTACTACAGAAATTATTCGTCGCCACAATATTAATACCTTTATATTTTTCCTTAGAGTTCATTGACTCGTCTGAGTTTTAAGTCTGACCAGGCTGGACCGGTTGGACCAACTTACTGTCTATATACGAACAAGATGAACACACTCGCCCTCCACTTTTTATTCCCAAGTTTTTTTTCTACCTTATCCCTTGCCTGCATTGGAAAAGTTCAAGTTTTTTATTTGTACCGCGCTACATCTTCAAGTTTAAAAAATATGTTATTAATTTTTCTTGTTGCAAATTATTTTACTATTATTATCAGCTTTTATAATTCTGTGTATAAAATATTGATTGAGGTTTACATGTACTATTATTTATACTATTTATCTATAGGTTACTCATAAGATTAGTAGCAATCTCCATATGTTGCTTTCAATAATCTTATCATCACCCAAAAAAAAAAAATTTTTACCAAGACAGTAAGTTTTTACTTGTTGTTCGATAAGACACATAAAACTCGAAAATATCTTATTATCTTGGGTTACAAACAATACGCTAGAAGAAAAATTATTTCGTTTCATTTTCTACATTGAAAACAAATATTTAAAATAAAATTGAGCAATAATAATTTATCTTAAGCTATGGTGTGAAAAGTATTAAAAATTCTATATATATATATATATATATATAAAGAGCATTGCATAAATTAGAAGTTTTAGAATCTTTTACACGGAGAAAATTAAATGATAGCAGTTACTATCTATTTATGGTAAAATTTTTTACCATCAACCCGATGGTAGTGACAACTATCTGGATGATTGTATAAATCATCTAGATTGTAACAGTTACCATATTTGTGGTAACTATTACAATCATGTATGTTACTTAGATATGGTTACAGTTATCATTTTAAGTAGTTGTATTTACAATCTAGATGATTACAGTTACCATCAGAAATTGTAGTAGTTACTATCAGAGTTGATTAAAGTTACGATCTAAGGTAAGTAGAATTTAAACATCAGCGCCACGGTTAAAAAGGAAAACATACGTTATTTTTGAGTTTTCATCGAATCTCGACGTTTCGAGGTCCTAGGAAGCTTCCCTGACTATTCCCGCGATGGTGTGTGTATTTTTTGGAATAACTTTTAAACGGCTGTACCGCTCAATTCCAAAAACTAATCAGCTCTTAACATTAATAAACTACGTCAATCGCCGCCAGTCCGGTTAAAATCGGTTGATTTGTTCGTGAGTTATCGTTGACGAAAGAAAACCAAAAAAAGTGTTTTTTCGGAATTATTCCGAAATTTTTCGATCTATCAATTTTAATTTGAAGATTCTTCATGAAACATAAAAAACTGCATCGAATACCACCAACCGCGTGAAAGTTGATTCATTCATTCAAAAGTTATTCCGATTTGAAAATTCAAAAAGTAGTGTTTTATCAAACTTTTGAGCTCGAAGAGCTCAAAACCATACAAAAGCTATGTTTTTGAGTTCGGAGAGCTTAAAAACGTCATAAGTGCAATTTCAAGCATTTAGGTGTAGAATTGGCGGGAAGTTGCAGGAATGGCCTTCAGGGCCAACCGTTTTTCTAATTTTTTTTTATAAAATTTAATAATATTTATCATTATCCTTGATAGTAAACATTACCATCCTGATAATAGCTGTAATCATCTTAATGCTTACTGTTATCATCCTGATGGTACTGTAATCATCTCAATAGTTACTTTTATCATCCTGATGGTAACTGTTACTATAAAAAATGGTAACTTCAATCATAAAAAATTGTAGCACTAACCATCTTTACACTGAAAAATTTTTTAATCATCCTAGATGATTGCAGCTACAAATTTAGTAAATGATAACTCCAATCATTTAATTTTCTCCGTGTATCGAGAAATATTGGAAATGGCTCTGGAACCAGAAAAAAAAATTTGGAATACGGTTAACCCTAAAGGTCATCCTTGCAACTTCCCGCAAATTCCATATCTAAACGCCTAAAATTGCTCTTATGACGTTTTTGAGCTCTTCGAGCTCAAAAATAGAATTTATATGTTGTTTCAAGCTTTCCGAGCTCATAGAGTTAGCTGTTTTAAAGTTAAAAAGAGTTAAAAAGCTCTTGAGCTCTTCGAGCTCAAAAGTCTGATAGAAGTTTAATTAAACAGTATTTTTTGAATTTTCAAACTGCAATAATTTCTGAATGAATGAATCGATTTTCACGCGGTTAGCAGTATTCCACGCAGTTTTTCAGAATCTATGATATACTTTCGAACACAAACTGATCGAACCGGAAATTTTAGAGAAATTTGAAAAATTCACTTTTTCCGAATTTTTTTGACAACGATAACTCACGAACCAATCGACCTTTTTTCATGTTCTTGGTGGCGATCGACGTGGTTTTTTAGGCTCTAATAATTATTCCATTTTATCAAAAACGATCCAAAAAGAAATGTCGAAGCTATGTGAAAAAAACGCTTTTTTCGAAATTTTTCGTTTTCGATAACTCTCGAACGAATCAACTGATTTTGACGTGACTGGTAGCAATCGACGTGGTTTTTCAAATTTAAGAGCGAATTAGTTTTTGGAATTAATCGGTGGAGCCATTTCGAAGTTATTCCAAAAAAACGATTTTTTTTAAATTTTATTTTTGAGATTTCTCAAAATCTAGCGAACCGAATCGATTCAAATTCTTACAAAATTTAATGGCAATGATACTCTTTGGATCGCTACCTATTTCGATCCGATATATCGAGCCGTTCAAAAGTTATAAAAGGTTTACATACATATACACACAAACACACACAGCCGCACGGACACCATCGCGGGAATAGTCAGGGAAGCTTTCTGTGATCTTAAAACGTCGAGATCTGATGAAAACTCGATTTTCGCAAAACGGGGTAAAACCAATAACTTCCCGATTTTTGAAAATCTTCGATTTTTTTAGCGGGAAAAATGAAATCAGAATAACTTATACTAAATTATTTTCACTATTTTAACATTTACATTCAATTTTTTCCATATTTAATATTGCATAATACTAACAGAATTGCTCAGTAGTCAATGTTAGATAATTAGAAAAATTTAATAAAATTTTCAATTCTGCCAGAAACATTTCGCGATGCCCTAAATTCATTTGTTCATTAGACAGTTTTTTCAGAACTAAAACCATGCATATCACTAATAAAAAAAAACTCAATTGAAAAAATTTGTATCTTTATCTTAAAATTCGTAGTCATAAATAAGTGAATGCATCAAACTGAATAAACCATGTTATTGGAGAGATAAAAGAAAATTTTAGTCTTTTCTCTTATTGATTTACATGATTTGACAGGATTTAAAATGATTAGAAAATTGATTATTTTTAATCATATCAAATCATTTTGTTTAATCAGGGTTGTTTCTAAAGAAGTCGTTCTGAATATTATAAAAAAAATTCTCACTATCTTGAAATACATAATTTTTGGAGAGTTTACGATTATTAGATCCAACAAAAAAAAAGAAATTAAAAAGTTCAAAGCTCCAGACAAAGGTCATGAGACTCATTCGTTATTAGACAAAGAGAGTAGAGGAACGAAAATACGTCGGCGACGACAAACTCTGGAAAAATTAGGTCGCACGCGATGTTACTCACCTTCTACTCTCTCTTTTCATACTTTTTTACGTTTTTTAAACGTGAATACATATTTTTTATATTTTTTCCCTTTGTATTTCTCACTCTAATGTCCTTATCACCATATTGCTGTCGTCCACTCCTACGAGAATTAGATTCACGCAAAATAATCACCCTCCTTTATTTTTCTATGTGTGTAACTCGCTAGCTTTTTATGTTTTATTTCTACTTTATTTCCACCCTTACCCTTTATGTATACTCGTATCATTATCACAACCACCACCATAACACTAACAACTAACAATATCTTTTTTTTTGCACAAACACACCTCTTTTATCGTCATTTCATTTCACAATGTGAATTTATTCCTCCCTCGTCACAATAACACGCAAATATGAACAAAAAAATAAATAATCACTTACCATCGAGACAATTATTGAGTTAACTCACTTATTTATACCCTTAATTTTTTTAATTTTACAATTTAATTTATAATTTTTTTCTGTAGGCATCATCTGTGTACGGAATTATAGATTTCAGAAAGTATTACCACTGCGGTTCGAAACGAGTTCATATTTGACCGCATATATGATCAAATTTAACTAATATAGTATATGCCAAATTGCACTGAAAGTTATAAACCAACGTTCTAAATAGCAAATTGTCTAACACTTTTTTTAGAAAATAGATATACAAATACATGGAGTGAGCATGTACTGGTACATGAGCAGCTACTGGGGCTCTTAGCTTAATTTAAAAATTTTTTTATACTTAAAAACCTAAGGTTTTTTCGTGTATCTTATTATAATAATTATCATATAACTTATAAACTATTAGAGAAACAACAACATTACTTAGAGACTTTATTATTCGCCATCAAGCAATTTCTCGAAAAAAACGATCAGACCTGACTATGCCTGTTCATGTATGATCAGGCCTGAAATTAGACGTGGTCATGCCTGTCCATGCCTGATCATGTCTGAAGCGTTAAATACGCTCAGGCCTGATCATATCTGTAATGACAGCTGGTCAGATCGGCTCATGGATCCGCTCCTCAGTACTGCTCCAGAATAGCCGGAAAGGCTTTACTCAGGTCAAACTTTAGCATCACCCGAAATAATCGTTTTTTTTTTCTTTGGAGTAGAAAACGGTATATATTTCAGGTTTATGCCTTTGGCTTGACCTTTCGGAGAGATATTTGGAATCTGCCGGCTCACAACTTACGGCGTATTGTGACTTGAAAACTATACTATTAAGGAAAAAGACACTACACTCTACAGAAATTAGAGCTTAATTATAGAACACTGAATACTCAAATTTATTTAATAAGCCTTGAATTATACAGCTCATAAAGTTACTATACGATAAAATAATTATTATTAGATGATAATACAGAGTAAATTTCGGTGCATGTTAATTGTTAAACTGGCTTAAAAGATGAAAATAATATATTTTTAGATCTAGTTTCTGGTTTCTTCACAAGCTTACAATAAAATTTGAAAAACTTTTCTGGGCTATTCCAGTTTTTCCGTCTCAATATCTCGTCCAAATTTAATCTTTGCAGGTTGAAAATCTGACGATAGCTGCCATCTGGTTTTTGGATTAGAAACATCGGAGAGAGAAAATCTGTTGAATGTGTAGATACTTCTAGGGTTCCCATTTCCAATAACTCCTGTATCTCCACTGACATCTGGTGAGATATTTTTGTGCTGAATCGCCTGATATTTTACGTTGAAAAGGGTACTGACATTAGTTTTTGGGTAAAAGGGATAGTATAACCTTGAATAATCTTCATAATGTGATTCAGAGCTTCTAGTTTTTGCTATTGGGGGATAAAAAGTACTGAAAATGGCCCGCTTGAAACTTGCAATCATGCTCGGGGTAACTTATGAGCTTTCTTACCGCAGTCACGTTTCTTATGCTCTCTCTTTAACTCTTTTGCATCTTGTTTACGAGAGGAAACATTAGCTCCTGGCTGTGATGCAGGTTTTTTGAAGGAGGAACTTCCAGATCCACTCGATTTCCGAAAGAATCTATCCTTCGATTCATAGAAAGAAGGTTTCTTTGTAAATGGCTTTCTGCTTTGAGGGAAAACCTTGTTTAATCCACCTTGCTGGTCCAAAAACTTTGAAAGCAGTTCCTCGTCGAATAAGTGGGTTTTTGATGGTGGAATCTCCGCCAACATCGCCGCATGATGTTGCTCGCTGGGTTTAAAAACTTTTCGGCGCATCTCGATTACTTCTGCTCTTCTAGCGCACGTAAACTGAAGCAGGTCGTCTGAAGTTTCTTTAAACTGAGAATCTCCTAAAAAGGCTCCTTTTATGTCATTGTAAGCTTCCGGGTGTTTAGTTGCTAGGGATTCCATCCCTTCCATCAAATTTTGTCGCTGTTTCAGCAAACCATGAGTCAGAGTACCTGTTAGCTCGTCCATACGCTCCAAAAACGTAAGATTATAGGACTGAGAAACAAGACCCTCCAACTGAGTGTTGATTTTCAGTGAATCAAATACTGGAGATGCATGAAGCTTCTTTTGGACTTCCTTGTACTTGATCTTATTCCAACTTGCCGATCCAAGCTTCTGGCAGGCAATTCCCTGAACTTTAATTTCAGGTGTTGGTGGAGGAATTAATGATTCCTTCTCCTTGACCTGCGGATCAAATAACAAGGTCTCAAGATTGTTCATCGGTTGTACTGACGGATTAATTGGCGGATCTTCCATTGCCAGAGGAGTCCAAGCCGATGAAATAATCGAGTGAGAATCGTCATCACTAGAGGGCTCTGAGCTGCTCTCAAACTCTTCCCCCCCTTCACTTTCTTCCCTCCCTCTTTTTTTACCTTTCTGCTCTATTTTCTGGATCTTCTCAAAGACAATCTCGAACATATGATTCATTTGGTCTTGTAGTGCTGCTACCTCTGATCTCTTTACCGCTGAATGGTTACCGGTATCCTCACTTAACCTTTTTACGTCCTGAAGATTTTCTGACTGTGACTCTTCTACTTGCTGTCTCAATCTTTCAGCGGCCTTTATGCGTGAAATGCAGAAAGGCTTAACTGGCTCAATTGCGCGCATAAAAATTTCTGCTTCTTCTAACGAGCCTTTAAGCTTGTTTACTAAGGCTGGAGGACTCATGATCAGACCTCTACAAAACGACCAATTCAACATAGAGACCTTGAGATCTTTATACTGTTTCTCCGGTAAGTCTACTGCCCCCGGATTGAAAGCTTGAGCTAGTCCAACCGTTGGTAAGGCAAATCGCAATTTAATTAAAGTTTGAGGATCAATCTCTTGCTCGCTACCGAACAAACTTTCCTTGGAAAGATCTAGGGTTTTCCAATTTTGCCAACCTATTGGCAAGAATTCCTGGGCCAGCAACTTTATCCTATTCAGAACTCTGTCTTCCTCAACCGTTTCTGCCGCTATTTTTAGTGACTCCTCCATCGTCATCCATTGAGGTTCTCCGGCCATCTGAAAAATATTAGAGAATCATTAGAAGATACTTTCAATTCAGATTTATATATTACGCTCGAGAAAGTTTGTCTGCGAGCTAATAAGTTCATGCATTATTTTGCATTGTATTGATATTTGCGCCTGCGAAAGCGAAGATAGTCAGATAGCCTGCCAAAACATTTATGCTGTGCATAAAGTTGCTTCGAGCCGTTGTGACCCGCAGCCAAGAGTTTCGTCTCAGCTGAGTCTCGGCTGCGGCTGCTGCTAAGGAGCCGAAGGAAGGCTGCCTTCCTTCGGCTGCGTCTCATGAGCCTTCACGGCTGCGCCTTATGAGCCTTCACGGCTGCGTCTTATGAGCCTTCACGGCTGCGCCTCATGAGCCTTTACGGCTGCTGCTGCGGCTGATGAGCCGAAACAAATACTTTTCGATAAAAAAGTTTTCCTAGTGTTCTCACATTTTCTGAAATACAAAATATTAGTGTTGAAAATTTTCTTACCTTTTTCTTATGTATATCAACTTTTTATATAAATCACACCAAAATTTATGAACGTTACACCACGTTAAAAAGACTCGTATACACTACTCGGTAAACGAAAGCGTACTAAGGAGCGGATTCGTGAGCCGGTCCGACCAGCCGTCACAACCTCAAAGG
This sequence comes from Cotesia congregata, assembly GCA_905319865.3. Lineage (NCBI taxonomy): Eukaryota > Metazoa > Arthropoda > Insecta > Hymenoptera > Braconidae > Cotesia > Cotesia congregata. The sequence continues at coordinate 4,738,449 of CAJNRD030001114.1, forward strand.
GGGGCACGGGAGGGAGATCAGAGCCCTCTAGTGGCAAAATTTAGCAAAATTTGGATTAGTATACGCGAAGCGTGCGGAAGGTAGTACCCGAAAGGTCAAGCCAAAGGCATAGACCTAAATCTTGGGAATGTGGACAATAGCAATGTTAAATTTAAAAAAAAAGGATTTTTTTTAAATTTAACATCTTATTGCTATAGTTCACGTTCCCAAGATTTGGTGTTTAATATTTCGTAAAACATAGATGAGAATCTACAAAAAAATAGTTTATAATCTTATAAACTATTGAAGATACGATGAAAATAATGATTTAAAAAAAACAGTACCTTAACATCGATATTAACTTGTAAAGAAAAATTTTTGACTAACAAGTGCGATTTTAAGCAATAAAAAAAATTTCTTGAGCTACGATTTTTATTTTGAAAATCATTACTTTCATTTTTGAATATATTTTCAAAAATAATTTTAACTTTTTTATGATTAACACATTTGTTTATAACAATTTTGAAACAATTAAGGTTAAAAATATAAAAAATTCATTTTTGTATAGTTATAAATGATATAAAAACAAATTAATAAGAAAATATTTTTAAAAAAAATTATCTATGTTTTATTTAGGTTTCTTCTCTTTTAGCATCAATTGTTTGTAAAAAAAAAAAAGGAAAATTATAATTTTTCAATTTTTCCAACAAGGATCTTTTTTGAAGCCATCAAAGAATAGGTCAAAAAAAAAAAAGAAAAAAATTTGTAGCTCATAATTATCGAGATTTTTTTGTTATCTTCGATTTTGAAAGAATTTACTAATTAACAAAGGGATGATTTACAAGAAAATTGGGATAAAAATTTTTTACCGGCGGATTATTGTTCATTCAACTATTCAGCAAGGGTCTGATTTTTTTTATTCCTTAGGATTCATTTTTAAGTAAAAATAATTATTTTTGTTGCAGCGTCAGATTAGGCACACACGTGCGCACGCCGAGTCACGCGTTTTGCCCTATTTTCACCTCTAATTAAAATTGTTAAGATTGGTGCTTCAATTTAGGGGGATAAAACATTTACTTAGAAAATTTTCTGCTCTCTTTAATTTTTTTTTCAAATTCTCGATATCCGTAAAACTTTTCGAGATATTTGCAAAAAACCCAACCCCCCTTTTTTTAACTAATTTGTTTATAGGCGGCCCCATGGCTAAGCGGTAAGATGCTTGCTTAGGACCGGTGAGGCGTGGGTTTGATTCCCACACCGGGCTGTACAGGCTTGGGTTTTTCGATGGTTTCCCCAAGCCCTGTGCTACTGGTGGGGCACAGGGAAATGCGTGCAGTTTCCCCAAAGTCGGTCCATCGCCGCATTACTCTCCAGGTTGAAAAAGTATGTAGTACCGCCAAATTTATTCTGCCAAACTTAATGTATCGATCAGCCTGGAGTCCCCCTCCGGTCTCGGCCGGACCCCCATCGAGACAAAATCTGAAAAAGCGGGGTTAAAAAAAAAACTATTTTGTTTATACTTTTCAACTAATTACTTGCGCGATATGGGACAAACCGAAAAACATAAAATTCCGCATCTAATGACATCTCAACCATAATTTTACATGCGGTCATTGACTTAGTCGTACTTTTTGCTCTTGTTGACTAGACTATAGCCCTTTGTTGTCCCTGAAATAGTTGTTCAAATTACTTTTAGTTTGAGTGTAATTCTTAATCTTATCATAAAAGTGCAATTTTATTTATTTATTCATACGCCAATCGGCTTTATACATTAGATTTACATCAATTAAATTTGGTTATGGGTGAAAAAAGAAAATAAAAATAAGAATAGGTAAAAAGAGTATTAACATTTCAATAGAATTAAATTTAAATTAAATTGAATTAAATCAATTTCATTTACTTTATAAGTTTAAATTATTAATATTATAAAAAAATATCTCTAAGAGTAGTTATTTCAAGATGAAATGAAATTGCACTTTTTAAGAGGCTAGTGGTTATTGGTTAGAAGTAGTCTTTTAACCGATGATACAAACGATGTGATCAAAGTGTCAAATAATTCAAGGTGCGAGCAATTATCATTGATTAGATTAGCGATCCTATTCCTCGGACTATAATATATATAATTTTTGGTAGTTTTAATTGTCTCTATTAATCGATTTGCTCTTAATAAGTTTGACGTAGGACAGATGATTCCTACTTTCTCTATAGAATTTCTGAAGAATTTTGGATAATTAGATAACTAAAATCATAAAAGTTCTATAGAATCCCTGCTAGGCTGAATTCGTAATAAGCATTCCCAATGTTACTCAAAAATTGAGTTTAATAATTATTAAATAATTATTGTTCTTCATCTTGAATTTCATCATCTTAGCTCAAGCGACCAATATCTGCGGTCGCTAACTATTTTCACTTGAGTTAAGGGGGTACTTATGTTTTAGAAGCATGAAATTTCAGGTAATTTTGAAAGTGCCATAAAAAAAGGCAATCAATATTTTTACTATACATTTTTTTATAAATTATTTATTAACATTATTAATTGGCACGTGACGATATATACACACGATTCCAACCCTCCTAGCAATCGGAAACAAAAAAATAAAAAAGATTATTAATCTAGAGTAATGTCACTATATTTGGAACTACGGTCATCCCCAAATTTCAATTTTTACGATTTTTTAAAAATTCGAAAAAGTCAAATAAAGTGGTAAAAAAAAATGTTTTTTGTCAGGCAGTCGTCACTTTTGTGAAAAAAATTTTTTTTCAACTCCCTATACATTTTCGATCGATAAAATCAAATTCTTCATCTAAAGATAATTCTCCAAAGATAACAAAAATTATTGTTTCTTCTAAGAATTTTTATATTCTCCTTTTAAAAAACTGATAATTCAATACTATAATTGAGCAGTAATTGAATTATTATATCAACCGCAAAAAAATATAGAAATTAATAGACCTTTAATTAACTTCGTTAAGAGTTTATTAAATATCCTATTTTTTTCTCTAAGCTTTATTCTTTTACTAATAAGTAATAAAACTTAATAATTGGGTATTTTTATATTGCGTAATTGCTATTAATTAATAACTTTTTTTAAGAATTAATAGACAGGACGTCTACAAAATATATGAAGCACTTTATATTTAGATAACACTATCTAAAAATATAACTAAAATATTATTGATAAAATGATTTAGACCAAACTGCCCGGTAGCAATAAAATATTGTTATTCTCGTTTATTTATATTTGTTATTTTCTCATGTCTTCAGTAATATTTTTTGTTGCTTCTTCCTTTTATTTTAATAAATAATATGTTCATCAAAAAACATGACACAAAGAAGACTATACAAAATAGCATCAGGACTCATCGGTATAAACGATAAGCGTATATATGGCATAATAAAATAAGAAAAGTATTTTTATGAATATAAAAATGGACATGCGGCATTAAATCTAGAAGACGGTGGATGAGAATTAACGTCAAATACATATTCTATTCGACAAAAAAGACGAACGGATAGAAAAATGAAAATACAAAAAATATGCAAGACTTAAATTTATACAAGATCGTCCTATCCGAAGCGTCTTATTTAAATAAAAAATCCAATCCTTGTTTAGTTTCTATGTTATCTCTTTCTATTATGTATTCTCTTTTACTTTACATTATATTTTTATTTTTTATTATTTTTATTCCTTTCTATATCGGCTCGATGTGTAAAATCACATTTTAGTTTCTACTTTACTTCTACTCACATTTTATACTCTTAAGATCGATTGTTCTCGGAATTTAACCATCACTTAGATCTATACATATAAGGATTAAAAATGTCAGATAGCACATTATAAGACAGCAATTTATATTTCCGAGTAGATTTACTTTATTCGAATATTTTAATAGTTGTTACACTCACGTTACAAGTTTATTAATTAATTTTACATGTAATTGTACACGGAAAAAAAAGTTCACTTGAGCCAAGAAAATATTTTTCTTCCTAATTATTTTCTTGAGTGAAATAAATATTTTTTTTTGGCACAAGAAAATTCACTTATTCCAACAAAATTAATTTTCTTGCTTTAAGAAATACGTATTTTGTCCAATTTGATCCAAGAAAATTTACGTAAGTCAAGAAAATCTCTTTTTGAAAAAATTCAGCTTCTTGCTCCAAAAAATTTAGTTCTTGATAGCAGTAAATTTTCTTGTCTTGAGAAAATTTCTCTCTTGCTCCAAAAAATTGAATAGAAAGATTAGGGTGGCGCAAAAAAAACCGACTATTTTTTTTTTTGAGTCTCGAGTGAAAAAATGTTAGTGTTTGATGTTTTAAGAGCCCTCACCAAAGGACAGCTCAAAAAAAAATTTTAAAGAGGTCACTCCAAATTTTTCAAAATTTCAAAAATCGTCAAAAATCGAAAATTTTTTTTTTTTAATTTTTTTTCTTGTTACGGTATAATTTTATAGACCAAAAAAAAGTAAGTTTCTGAAAGTTTCAGTTCAAAATTTAAATTTCGAAAGGTCGCTCATAATTTTTTTTATTTTTCGTTAATTAGTCATATCACCGACTTTAAGTGTTGGGAGTGGTACGCTGGGGTCTTTTTGGTTTGAAAAAATCTTAACAAACGCGGCAAGGTCAAATCTCAACCAAGCGGGTTTCTAAGACCAGCTTGGGATTCAAAC